>OW240915.1:170076500-170107689 GCA_933207985.1 Pelobates cultripes | reverse complement strand
GCACAGGGCGAGGCTGGGTTTATATACCCTGCTGATGACTGATCAGAGTCAGGTGAAACACAACCAAGTCAAGGTGCAGCCCCCAGAGTAGTAGCCATGTCAGGATGAACAGGACTGGAATCAGTCTTCACTGTAAATAGCTGCTGTGGCTCAGAGGTAGAAAGCAGGACCAGGACTGAGAAGATCCCCGGTTCAAGTCCCCTGTTGGGAACTCCAAGAGCAACCACGTCTTGCCGTCTGTCTATCAGGTGAGAACTGTGACACAGGCAGAGAAAATGCAGTGTTTACATTACAGCCTAGAGATAACTTCACTGGACACTCCTCAGATGGCTGTTAGAGATCCTTCCTGTGTCATGGCTGCCTAAAATGCATCCAAACATTCAGTGTCTCCTCCTTCTGCATGCAGACACTGAGCTTTCCTCAGATTCATTCATTCAATTCATCTCTATGAGGAGATGCTGATTGGCCAGGGCTGTGTTTGAATTGTGCTGGCTCTGCCCCTGATCCGGCTCCTTGACAGTTTCAGCCAATCCTATGGAAAAGCACTGTGATTGGATCAGGCCGCCACGTCTGATGATGTCAGCAGACAGCTTGCTATCTGGGGCAAATAGCATGCAGAGCTACAGCTTCAGGCTTGAATACAAGTAAGATTTTTCTATATTAAGGAAGGCATGAGGAGCACAGGGGGGCTAGATGGTGGTTTTAAAACTATAGGGTTTGTGTTCCTGACCCTATAGTGTTCCTTTAAAAAGAAAATAATTATCTAAAATCCAAGCTATGCTATCTGTAAAATTGATACATTCCTGAGACATTTTTTGAGAATTCTGTAAGAAATCACGTATTACTTCGCACCCCAAATCGGCACTGAACTCAGGGACTAGTTTATACACTGAATGTTGGAGAGGAGAAAGCATAAGAAGGGGACTTACCTGCCTTGTAGCTGTTTTTATCCAGATTGTAAATAAAGGATTGTCTGTCTTCACCACAGCTTCAAGTCTTCATATGTTGCAAAAGATGCCATCACAGTTTAGAGCAGACTATACTGCACTACCTTTGTGAGTGTTTCTGTTTATTCTACTTTATTTTTGTATATATACACATATTGACCTATGTGTTTGTCCTCTCTTTTTTCTTTTTGAGATTCCAATTGTAACTTTGAATCAAGCAGAGTAAGTTATTCCTAAGTGAGTGAAAAAGGATTTTTGTTATTTATTTGCATATTATACACATAGTGTGTTTTTTACAAGTGCACATTGTCACTTTGGCCATATATCTTTGCAGTAATATTTTATACTATTCACACTTTTATTACATGATACTTATCAGGCATTTAATTAATTATAGTCTTAAAGGCACAGCACACTTTATTTTTGGTTTAAATCTTTATAATGTGGTGCTGGTGCTTTACTTTGACAAAAAATACAATAGTAATTTAAAATTATGTTTTGGTTAAATGAGAAATAGTTTTAGCAGAGTGCCTATATTTATTTTCACAGAAAGATGTATTTAAAGAATAACTAAAATGACAAAAATAACATTAAATAAAAGCTAAATGATTTCAAATACAGATTGAATAAAACAAATAAAATACAATCTGGCTCCAGGACAAGAAAACAAATAACACACTCGTGTAAATTATTCAAAATGTCTTTTAAAATGGAATATTATGTTTTTGTTATGCTTAAAGGGCTACTCTCTGCATCATAACAATTACACTACTACAGTTTGTGCACAGATATTTCTTACCATGCTAAATATTAACCACTTTGTGACTTGGTGATTTCCAAAGCTCTCTGTACCTATTCATATTATATATTATTTTTTATAGGACAGAGCTTTTCTTCTCTCTATATACAAATAATGCAATAACAAGTATTTATGAAGTATCAAAAATTGAGAAAAAAATGAGAGGCAGTTTTACCTACAATACTTTTACTCAAACTAGATTCACTCATTATCTTACAGGGTCAAATTAGACATATCCTGAGTTTGACATGACTTTTTGCTTGCTTTTGAGAGATACTGTTTGGTAGAGTGACACTATCTGTCACCATACTGACCAATGTCAATCTATTGCTCTACTTTTAACCATTACAGACATCCTAATCCATGCTAACCATAGCAAAACCTAACCCATATAATCACACCTATATTTAATTCTAAACATAACCCTGATTATCTTACTCTAACCCTAGCTAAATGTGTCTAAACCTAATCCTAGTTTACCTCAAATAATCCTACTTGTAACCTTAACAATATCTAAATCGAACCCTATACTCTTTAACAGATAGACCTAGGCTTATTGACTTTGTGATTACATGTCTTAGCTGACAACTAAAGCACATAGTCTCAAGCACTTCCTTGAGTCTATATCATTGTTGGTTTGAGTTAATTCTAGTTGTTTTACATATGACATTATGATTGAGAATGTCCTTACCACGGCCAGCCCTCAATATTCCAGTACATGCCAGAATCACTTCAATGATTTTTAAGGAAAATGTTTTTTATTGTTTAGGTAAAGATTGGTCTTTCAGCCAAATTTACTAATACTAAGTAAAGATGACTTAGTTTTAGTAAATTCTGCCCCTACTCGCTATATCGCGAGTAAGGGCATGTCTACTAAACAGCCTGCGTCTACTCACTGTTGTAAAAAAAAAATTCCCCTATTGTCCCCCCCATCCAGCCCCCACCCATGAGCAGTGGGTGGGGGCACTAAATGACTATATCGGGACCTATTGTCCTGCCCCCACCCATGGGCAACATGTGGGGTATAAATACAACCCCCGGGTGACAAGGGGTCCCCAAGATCCCCACCCAAAAAAAGTTATATATTCCTACCTACCCCCTCACCCTAAAAATAGTGAGGGGGGGAACAAGATATCTAAATACCTGTAAATAAAAAAATAACTCACCGTTGGATGTCTTCTTTCTTCTTTTCTTTCTTCAGCCACAAAAAAGGCCCCAAAAAATCCCACAATACCCGTCGCAACTGTTAAAATAAAATAGACACTAAAAAAGTAATCCATTTTCACCCAGTGAGGACACTGCGCAGACTGAGCTCCGCAGGACGGGGAAAGGCTTATGTTGCATTATATAGCACAACACCATGTGTATATGAATGTATGGCAGTGGAATATTTTTTTAACAGAATCTAAAGAGTTTTTATCTCCTCAAATAAATTATATTTTAATGGGGATTAACCTTATTTAAATTTATTTTTTGGTACAATGAAGAATTTTTTCTTCAGATTAATGGGATGGACCTGGGGACCAAGTTCGCCCCCAGTTATGCTAATTTATTTATGGCTTGTTTGTGGTTGCCATACATGGAGGGAGAACTTGGTCTCCTATGGCCGTTATATAGATGATATTTTATTTATAAGGACAGGTGAGGAAGAAAACTTAGAAGCATTCTTAAAGTTTTTAAATGATAATATCTGAGGAATTAAATTAACAAGTACGTAGAGCAGGAAAGAAGTTGTCTTTTTAGAGCTGAATATTTACATCAAAGATGGAACTGTTCAAATGAAGAACCATTTTAAATCTGTAGACTGCAATAGCTTCATTGAGAGTATAAGTTGCCATCACTCCCCCGGCTTACATATACTACAAAAGGACAATTTTTAAGAATTGCAGTGATCCAATGATTTATGATGATCAATCATTAAGAATTAAGAAAGACTTTTTAGATAAAGGATATTATAGTAATAAATTGGAAAAACCCAGATTAGAAATAAATCAAAAAGATAGAAAGGATTTATTACTTTATAAAACCAAAGTGAATCAGGAAATGAAGGCTATGCCCTTAATTTCTAATTTCAAGACAAATAATTATAGAGTTTGTAAAATTATTAGAAAATATTGGCCAATTCTTTTATAAGACCCGCTTTTAAAATCAATTCTTCCTCAGAGACCTAGATTAGTCTATAGAGGGGTAAAAAATCTAAAGCTCATTAGTTAAGATGTTCATTAAAGATAAGAAAGAACCATCTACTATTTTAAAAAATGAAAGGTTTTTATGGATGTGGACAGTGCACAGCCTGTAAAGCTTTCGGGGAGTACTAGAAGGGTTATCACTAATATTGTTGCCAACGAAGGAGTATCTATACCGATACGTCGGTTAGAGTATTTTCTGTTATGATTTATTGCTGGGTGTTATTACTAAGATCTGTAATGTTTTTAGCTGATATACCACTTTTATCAGCACCTCTTTGAGACTAATTCATTGTTCTCTTAGGGCTATTCCAACCATAGTTGTTTACCTATGGCATTATGGTTTAGAACACCCCTATCATGGCCACATCCTCTTAGTTTCTCTGACATTTTAAATTGTTTTACTTAAATCAAGACTTTTAATGCTCCTGCTGCTAATTTATGGTATATTTTATGTTTTTTGCTGATACACTATTCTTTTCAGCACTTCCTTGAGTCTATATCATTGTTGGTTTGAGTTAATTCTAGTTGTTTTACATATGACATTATAATTGAGAATGCCCTTACCATAACAACTTCCTTAGTTTCTCTAACATTTTTAATTGTTTAATCTATATCAAGATTGTTTTATTCCCTTTGTTAATAACCTATCTAGCTACATATCACTGTGCCTTTTATAATCATTGCCTATTTAGCACTTTAAACTATTAAGTGTTTACAGTATGACATTAAGGATGTTGCCCTCTAAATATGGCCACTAAGCTCTTCCTCTTTGTAGATAGCATTTGCTATCATCATTTTGCCCTATTCAAGATGGCCACAGGGTTTATTTTATATTATACATTTCTATTATAATCAGTCTTTTTCTAATATTGTCATCCATCCCATTCCCTCTGATGAAACACCCTGCTCTAGGTGTTCCCTATTATTGATCATTTCGAAGTCAGCAAACACTCGATTTTTTGCCGACATCAAACACTAGGTTGAAACTACATTTCCCATCAGACCTAGCGTTCGGGAAACTTAAAGAGCTGAAACTAGCCATTAAATGCTCGTTTTTTATAATAACTATGCCCATATTGGTTTACAAGTTAATATCTATTAAGATAACCCACTGTTTGCCCTATTTACAATGTACATAATGTTGTTTGCTGATTGGAGGACAGCCAATTATGTAATTTTGGCACCAATTTTAAATTCCCTCTCCCCTATATAAACCCCAACAAGCCAGGTTGTCTGTTTTATTCCATTTGAGAAAGCCTGTATGGTGAAACGTGTTATGGGCATTACTTTTTTATCTGATTGAATAAAGAATTTTGGTTTTACAATAATTTATTGTACCATCACCTTTTTATTTCAACAACTTTTTACCTGGCATTTTATTTACTTTTCCTTATCCTGTTTATTTTTTTATCAACTTTATCATCCCTACTCTAAAGAAAATCCCTGGTGGTGATCATACCACCAACACTATCAACATAGAGCAGTGAGCCTGCTCTACACTTGTGAGTACAATTTTGTTTAATTTTATACAGATTTTATTGTCTTATTGAGAGCACTATTTGTGGCTATTTTTATCCCCTCTCTGAGTACTTGGACAACCACCTGCTGTGAATGACCTTCACCATATTCCATAAATGAGGATTATACCACTATATGCAATATGCAATAGAGGTGGTCATAGCTCTCTTACATGTGAGTGCAATACATACTATCTATGTATTGTCTAGAAAGTCTTGACATATTGCACAATTAGGTTATTTTGTCTTTCTTGTATCCACATACGGAGACTAAAAGCACTCAGATCTTCCACATTACCCAAGCATAAAGAATTTAGAAACCACAGTTGCATCTACTTCTTGATAAAGAGACACTTTTATATGTGACAATTTGCACTGTTGGAACGAGATTCACAGTATTATTTGTTTCCATTTTATGTGGCACAGCCCTTCTCTGTTTTTATAATTTTTCCTGGTAAATGAAGAGACTGACAGGTAAGTCTCTACATTTACCTGTCACAGCACTGTAATACCAGTTACTGTGTGATTACCAAATTCTAACGTAGCCCAAACAGACTCCATGTTTGCCACACTAACTTTTATTAGGCTAGATTTTATGCTATTCTTCACATACAAGGCCACCCCTCCCCTTTCTTGCCTTCCCTATCTTTCCTATATATATTTCCTATCTTTCCTATATATATATATATATAGGAAAGATAGGGAAGACAAGAAAGGGGGAGGGGTGGCCTTGTATGTGAAGGATAGCATAAAATCTAGCCTAATAAAAGTTAGTGAGGTAAACATAGAGTCTGTTTGGGCTACGTTAGAATTTGGTAATCACACAGTAACTCGTGTAGGTGTGATTTATAGGCCCCCAGGACAAATTGAAGAGTTAGATAATCTACTAGTGGAGGAAATAGCTAAAATGACAATGAAGGGGGAAGTTATCATCATGGGTGACTTTAATCTTCCTGATGTAAATTGGAAAACAAAATTAGCTACTTGTGCCAGGAATACACATATTCTAAACTCCCTACTGGGATTGTCTCTAAAACAAGTTGTTGAGGAGCCAACTCATAAAGAGGCCATACTAGATTTAGTGTTAACAAATGGAGATTTGGTATCAGATATTACTGTAGGTGAATGTTTAGGATCCAGTGATCATCAGTCAGTGTGGTTTAATATAAGAACAGTGACTGAGTCACACCACACACAAACAAAAGTTTTAGAATTTAGAAAAACAGACTTTTCTAAAATTAGAATATGTGTAACGGAGTCATTATCAGACTGGAGCAATTTAAATGGAGTCCAAGAGAAATGGGATTATTTAAAAAATGCACTACTGAAGGCAACAGAAAATTGCTTTAGACTTGTCAGTAAAAGCAAAAACTTCAAGAAACCACTGTGGTACTCCACAGATGTGGCAAAAATAGTTAAAAACAAAAAGTTAGCATTTAGGAATTATAAAAAAACCCAGAGTGAGGAAGACAAAATGATCTATAAGATTAGGCAGAAAGAGGCTAAGCAAGTTATAAGAGCTTCCAAATCACACATAGAAGAGAAAATAGCACAGTCAGTAAAAAAGGGGGATAAAACATTTTTTTAGATATATAAATGAGAAAAGAAAAGTAAAACAATGATTAGTTAGATTAAAAACAAAAGAAGGAAGGTATGTAGAAGAGGATAAAAGTCTAGCTGACTGCCTCAATGACTATTTTTGTTCTGTATTTACAGATGAAAATGAAGGAAAGGGACCTCAGTTGAGAAAAAGGATAAATGAGTCATTTATTACACGTGAGTTTACAGAGGAAGAGGTTCTATTTCAACTGTCAGAAGTAAAGACAAATAAGTCAATGGGACCTGATGGAATACACCCAAAGCTATTAAAAGAGCTTAGTGGTGTACTAGCAAAACCATTAACAGATTTATTTAACCAATCATTGTTAACAGGAGTAGTCCCAGAAAATTGGAAGTTAGCGAATGTTGTGCCCATTTACAAGAAAGGTAATAGGAAGGAGTCGGGCAACTATAGGCCAGTAAGCCTTACTTCAGTAGTGGGGAAAGTGATGGAAATCATGTTAAAGGATAGGATTGATGAACATCTAAAAACACATGGATTTCAAGCTCAGAGACAACATGGGTTCACTTCAGGGAGATCATGCCAAACTAATCTTATTGATTTTTTTGATTGGGTAACTAAAATTATAGATCAGGGTGGTGCAGTAGACATTGCTTACCTAGATTTCAGTAAGGCTTTTGACACTGTTGCACATAGAAGGCTTATCAATAAACTGCAATCTTTAAGTTTGGATTCCAATATTGTCGAATGGGTAAGGCAGTGGCTGAGTGACAGGCAACAGAGGGTTGTAGTTAATGGAATATATTCGAAGCTTGGACTTGTCACCAGTGGGGTACCTCAGGGATCTGTACTTGGACCCATTCTCTTTAATATTTTTATTAGTGATATTGCAGAAGGTCTTGATGGTAAGGTATGTCTTTTTGCTAAAGATACTAAGATATGTAACAGGGTTGATGTTCCAGGAGGGATAAGCCAAATGACAAATGATTTAGGTAAACTAGAAAAATGGTCAGAATTGTGGCAACTGACATTTAATGTGGATAAGTGCAAGATAATGCATCTTGGACGTGAAAAACCAAGGGCAGAGTACAGAATATTTGATAGAGTCCTAACCTCAACATATGATGAAAGGGATTTAGGGGTGATTATTTCTGATGTCTTAAAGGTTGACAGACAATGTAATAGAGCAGCAGGAAATGCTAGCAGAATGCTTGGTTGTATAGGGAGAGGTATTAGCAATAGAAAGAGGGAAGTGCTCATGCCATTGTACAGAACACTGGTGAGACCTCACTTGGAGTATTGTACACAGTACTGGAGACCGTATCTTCAGAAGGATATTGATACCTTAGAGAGGGTTCAGAGAAGGGCTACTAAACTGGTTCATGGATTGCGGGATAAAACTTACCAGGAAAGGTTAAAGGATCTTAACATGTATAGCTTGGAGGAAAGACTAGACAGGGGGGATATGATAGAAACATTTAAATATATAAAGGGAATCAACACAGTAAAGGAGGAGACTATATTTAAAAGAAGAAAAACTACCACAACAAGAGGACATAGTCTTAAATTAGAGGGACAAAGGTTTAAAAATAATATCAGGAAGTATTACTTTACTGAGAGGGTAGTGGATGCATGGAATAGCCTTCCAGCTGAAGTGGTAGAGGTTAACACAGTAAAGGAGTTTAAGCATGCATGGGATAGGCATAAGGCTATCCTAACTATAAGATAAGGCTAGGGACTAATGCAAGTATTTAGAAAATTGTGCAGACTAGATGGGCCGAATGGTTCTTATCTGCCGTCACATTCTATGTTTCTATGTTTCTATGTTTCTATGGTTGGATTTCAAGCCAACCAATCAGAGTGCTGTGATGGGTAAAGGTAGATACTTTCCTGTCAGTCTCTTCCTTTACCAGTCAGAGCACTCTGGTTGATTCCAAGCCAACCAATCAGAGTGCTCTAAGTCAAATTGCAAGGCGTGGGAAGGCTTTATAAGCCTGTGCCCGTCCTGCTGAGCTCAGTCTGCACGGTACCCTCGCTGGGTGAAGATGGATTACTTTTTAGCATCAGGTTTCTTATTTTAACAGTTGCGACGAAATATCCTTAAGTGATGAAATAATGAGACACAGTCTGTTAAAGCTATCACTTCATGACTTTTTAGTAAACAACAGTTAAAAGAGTAAATGGAAGTCAAAATAAATGTTGAAATTTCTATTCATGTATTTGTCTGTCTGATGAATGAATAGATGAAATTCCTGTTTGCATGCCTAAATGTTTAATTGGGCATGTGTGGGGCTTTCACATCACTATCTAGTGTGGGCAGATGATGTGTCCCACAGGGACTTCCCCTACCCACAGAAAGATGGCGGCACCAAGGACCTAGGTCCGGCACGAAGTTATGAAAAAATAGGTAATAGGTAATATGGGGTGCTTAGGAGCATTTGGGAGTGACTAGGGGGATAATTAGAAGTAGTGGAGTCGGGAGGTGGTTAAAAAACAAAATGGGATTCGGCCATGACAGTGCAGCTTTAACCCCTTAAGGACACATGACATGTGTGACATGTCATGATTCCCCTTTATTCCAGATGTTTGGTCCTTAAGGGGTTAAATGAACACTATAAGGTCAGGAACACAAACATGTATTCCTGACCCAATAGTGTTAAAACCACCATCTAGCACCCCTAACCCACTTTGCCTCCTTAAATATAGTAATATAGGAAACTATTACTTGTATTCAAGTCTGTAGCTGATCGCTCTGGCCCTGTCTACCTCTGACCTGCCTGCTGTCTGCTGACATTATCTGAAGTGGTAGTCTGAGCCAATCACAATGCTTCCTCATCTCCTAATAGAGATTAATTAAATCAATGCATCTCTGAGGAAAGTTCAGTGTCTGCATGCAGAGGGTGCAGCACTGCCACAGGAAGCACCTCTAGTAGCCATCTGAGAAGTGACCAGTGGAGTTATCCCTAGGCTGTAACGTAAACACTGCATTTTCTCTGAAAGAGTGTTTTCAGCAAACAGCCTGAAGGGAATGGTTCTACTCACCAGAACAAATGCAAAAAGCTGTAGTTGTTCTAGTAACATTTAAAAATAAATATATGCCTTTCATACAGTCTGCTTGATTGTTGTTGGCTTTTTTTTATTATAGATTGGGACCTCAAAGAAATGAAGCAGAATCTACACTTGTGTCTAAACTTCCTGCAGAGTTTGTGAGCACAATACTGGTGGCGATGGGAAACAATAACCCCAAATAGACTGTGCTACACCTTTGTTGTTACTATTCCTTTGTCGATAGCTGTGACTCAATGGAAATATTTTTCTTTATTTTGATGGCATTACTAGACTATGCTGCAGTAATGCAGTATAGACAATGATGTTGCTAATCTATAGAACATAATCATACATTTCAACAGATTCAAAGAATTTGCTGCAAACAAAGCAAATTCATAGATAAATATAATTAGCTTTATGTGTTTTGTGGCATTTTTGTGGCATTCCGTCAAGAAGTGTATATTAAAGCATTAAATCACCAGACCTCCAATTTTTTATACATGGGTTCTTCAAGTCGCTAGCACCTGATATCCTCAATGAGATGTTTCTCTTAGTTCAGATACACCACATAAATAAACTGAATGGCCTATAGTCCAATCTGAATAATCTTAGTTCAGCCAATTTCATTCTAGTGTCCATGCTTAACTAATGTGTTTGATATTATATCTACAGCAACATGTAATTAGACATCCCTAGTAAAAATGCATGCCATGTCAACCACACTGGGGTTTGAAACTGTATGATGAATCTCTGATCTGTTAAACTCACACTTATTTTCACTGTTTAAAGCTTAAGATGATCTTGTTGGCCTGACTGCAGGTTTCATATGCCACATATACTAGCAACATGATTATACATATCAATCACTAGGTAGTTCAAGGGGTTACTTACAATTGCACATCACTGTCTCCCATGGTACCATACTACGCTACCCAATACATATGTAAGTCTCACTTGTATATATTATGTTTTTTATGGATAATTGTTACTGTTTATTCTGTCCACTTGTTTATTCCCTTTGGGCCAAATTCCTTTCCCATACCCGGTGGACAGAGCCGTCTTTAACGCGGGGCAAAAGGGGCAGCTGCCCCGGGCCCTGTCATTCCTAGGGGGCCCAAAGCAGCTGCCCCTTGAGCCCGCTGGCCGCTGTGGTGCTTGAGGGCAGACCACTGCGCGCCGCACGATGAGGGGCCCCATCGGGTGGCCCATGCTCTTAGGGCCACCCGTTGGCAATGAGTCTGCAGGGGCCCGGTCAGCACTGCGGCGCTTTAACAGTGCGACCGGGCCCCCAGTGATGAGGTCAGCGGTAGGAGGAAGTGCAGTCACGGAGCGTGGACTGAGAGAGCGCTCAACTCCCAACAGCCTCAGACAGCCACTGGGCAGCAGGTAAGTCACCCTCCTGCACCCAAAAGGTAGGAAACAGGAGGGTGACTGAAATTGTATATTTTTCATGCATGTCTGTTTGTGTGTATATATCTGTCTGCATGTGTATCAGTCTGTGCACGTGTCTGTTTGTGTGTGTATCTGTCTGTATGTGTATATGCATGTGGGTCTGTGTGTATATCTGTCTGTATGTATATCTGTGTATCTTTATGTGTGTTTCTGTGTGTATAGCTGTCTTTATGTGTATATGCATGTGTCTGTATCTGTGTGTATCGGTCTATATGTGTATCTATGTGTCTGTATGAGTCTCTGTATGCGTATTTGTGTATGTGTACCTGCATGTATGCCAGTGTGTCTGTATGTGTTTCTGTGTATCTGAATGTGTCTGTATGTGTTAGTGTGTGTTTGTGTAACTGCATGTATGTCTGCATATGTATCTGCGTGTTATTGTGTGTATCTGCATATATGTCAGGGTGTGTTTGTCTGTTTATCTGTGTTTTAGTGTGTGTCTGCATGTTTGTCAGCGAGTATCTGTATATCTGTATGTGTGCCAGTGTGTATCTGTGTATGCACCTGTGTGTCTGTGTATCTGTCTTTGTATGTCTGTGTATTTAGATGTATGCACCTGTATATGTCTGAGCCTGTGTATATGTGAGTCTGCATTTGTGTTAGTGTTTACATCTGTATGTGTATCTGTGTGTGTATTTTCACTAGGTAAAAGTGTGACTATGTCTATGATCTATGTGTGTTTTTTTTATTTTTGTGTGTCTTTGGGTGGAAGGCGTGTTTGCATGCTAGAAGGTGGGCGGGAGGGGACCACGGGGCCCAAGCTAATGCTTGCCCAGGGTCCAGTCAACATTAAAGACGGCCCTGCCAGTGGAGTGTATACCAATTTTATTTTATATGATGTAATCAGTCACTTTGCTGATTGCAATGTCCATTTCCACCTCTTAAGTATCTATCCTGTTAATCTATACGTCCGGTCACCTAGAACTGACTTTTCATACATAAATCAACTATTGTCTAGCATTTGGCAAGTATTAAATTAAACTGCTCACTCTCTCAACAATAATCTACCACTTACACATTGATCATAAAGATTTACTCTTACAATGTAAGAGGTCTTAATGTGCCCCACAAATGACAATTGTTGCTCAAAGAGGCCAGAAGGTTATCTGTTGATATGTTATATCTCTAAGAAACTCACTTTCCTCAGGCTAAACACAAATATTGGCAGTAAAGACAACCCAATACAATAGCATGCATCATTTGTTTCTAAGTTGAGAGGAGTTTCATTTTACAGACATAGTGGTTGTTTTGAACTCCTCCAAAAAGTTCCTGCTAATCAGTGAAGAAACTCAAAAGATTTAGTCTGTACCCTTAATAACATACTGTATACAATTGTAGAACACTTATTCCCACAATACCACTCAGAGGAACTTAATCAACAAAGTTCTTACAAAGTTCTTACAAAGATCAATTAATGTCAATAAGGCACTACCATAATTTGCAGAGACCGTAGCAATAGATACCTCTTTATCTACTGGATTTGCCATGTCTAGTCAATTAAAAGAAGAATGTAGAGATTTAACTAAAGTAGGTAATTTGGTTGATATGATATATGGCATGCATTGTATCCAACAGATAAGTCATGCTCTTTTTTTCTATAAGGATAGACTTATAGATACATGCAATGAATTTTCAGTTTTATATTCAGCTATATCATTTGAAAAACGATGTGTCTATGCATTAACCATCCTCACAAAATGGTTTTCTATCAATAATTCACCTTCCTTCCCTAATTACTAACTGAAATGTTGGTGGCTAATTACCCAAGCCAGGTAAATAGCCCCATAAATGGCAAAACTTTTAATCTATCTCACAACTAAACACAGACGTCAAATTACTAGAGAAGGATTTTACTAATTGGCTATTATCCATGATTCGCTAACTAATTCAATCAGATCAAAAGAGATAAATGATACAATAGTGCATAATGGTTGGACCGGTAAGAAATATTAAAAAGTGGATATAATGTATACACACAATCCATAGAGCTTTTTAAACAATGTGGTTCTGAATACAAGGTTTCTGTACCCTTTAGGCAGCAACACAACCTCTTCTGAAAACCAATTGGTATCTTCCAATGAGACACATAGAGACCGGAAACAAATTTTTCATTAAATTAAGATAGCAAAGGTAAAAAATTACATTAATTCTTAAACCTTCTAAATACAACCAAGCAAACCATTTTACAGTGAATTAGTCCATTCAATACTTAAACGGTTACTCCAAGTACTGTGTTCACTGAGTATTTTAAAGTGGTAATGGTGCTTTGAGTCTATTAGGGTTGCTCATTAAAATGAGAATACAAGCTGGATTCAAAGTGAATTTTGAATTTAAGGCCAAAGCAAACTGTATAGAAACTTAATACAAATCCTACAAGCACTGAAATGCAAACATATATTGCTTTGCACCCAATAATTTATGCCTAAATAAAGCACCTGGATTGTTGTGCAAATAAACACCCCAAATGGTTAATACACTGTAATATATTCAGCTAATAATGTTCAATCACAGGTAGAAGTGTGAGATGCATTCACTGTTAATAATTTATTCTCTATTTTGCTGATATAATTTCTTCTGGTCAGAATGATTATTTTGAGAAACAGGTTTTTCAACTGTTCAGTTGATTTGGTCTAAGGCAAGCAAACACTGATATTTGTAGAATGCGTGAAGCTTGATTAGTATATGCACAGAGGATTCTTGCTAACAAGTATTATACATTACAAAGAAACAGTGGGATGAAATATCCTTAAGTGATGAAATAATGAGACACAGTCTGTTAAAGCTATCACTTCATGACTTTTTAGTAAACAACAGTTAAAAGAGTAAATGGAAGTCAAAATAAATGTGTTTTTTTTTTTTTTAATTGGCTAAAGCTAAGATTATTTTTCTCAAAATCTTTTTTTTTGTGATACAGATATTCTAATTTTGTTACAGAATTTATCTCTGGGCTTTCTATTGCAGAGTATGATATGTTATTGTGGTGAATGTGACCACACCACGGGCTCCTGGAGGAGCCTGCTTGCCAGCCTCCTGCCCACAGACTATGGGCCCTCAGGGGAACCTGTAAAAGACAGTTTAAATGGCTTTGTTCGTGTAATTTCCCTATGCCGTTCGGGAACCAAAGAACCAGAGACCTCCCATCTGCTTTTTAAGTAAGAAGGTGAAATGGGTTGCAAGCAATGAATTTTAGAAATGCTCTCTACTGATATAGGGTTTTTATGGCTTCATTGATATGCAGTATGCTTGTTGTGTAATCAATCATTTACCCAGGGCTGTCTTTAATGTTGACTGGACCCTGGGCAAGCATTAGCTTGGGCCCCGTGGTCCCCTCCCGCCCACCTTCTAGCATGCAAACATGCCTTCCACCCAAAGACACACAAAAATAAAAAAACACACATAGATCGTAGACATAGTCACACTTTTACCTAGTGAAAATACACACACAGATACACATACAGATGCAAACACTAACACAAATGCAGACTCACACATACACAGGCTCAGACATATACAGGTGCATACATCTAAATACACAGACATACAAAGACAGATACACAGACACACAGGTGCATACACAGATACACACTGGCACACATACAGCTATACAGATACTCGCTGACAAACATGCAGACACACACTAAAATACAGATAAACAGACAAGCACACCCTGACATATATGCAGATACACACAATAACACGCAGATACATACACAGATATACATGCAGTTACACAAACACACACTAACACATACAGACACATATTCAGATACACAGAAACACATACAGACACACTGGCATACATGCAGGTACACATACACAAATACGCATACAGAGACTCATACAGACACATAGATACACATATAGACCGATACACACAGATACAGACACATGCATATACACATAAAGACAGCTATACACACAGAAACACACATAAAGATACACAGATATACATACAGACAGATATACACACAGACCCACATGCATATACACATACAGACAGATACACACACAAACAGACACATTCACAGACTGATACACATGCAGACAGATATATACACACAAACAGACATGCATGAAAAATATACAATTTCAGTCACCCTCCTGTTTCCTACCTTTTGGGTGCAGGAGGGTGACATACCTGCTGTCCTGTGGCTGTTGGGAGTTGAGCGCTCTCTCAGTCCGCGCTCCTCCTCTCTTCCTCCCTCCCACGCGGCATTCTCTGTGTTAGCTAGGAGGAAGTGACTGGACTTCCTCCTACCGCTGACCTCTTCACTGGGGGCCCGGTCGCACTGTTAAAGCGCCGCAGTGCTGACCGGGCCCCTGCAGACTCATTGCCAACGGGTGGCCCTAAGAGCATGGGCCACCCGATGGGGCCCCTCATCGTGCGGCCCGCAGTGGTCTGCCCTCAAGCACCACAGCGGCCAGCGGGCTCAAGGGGCAGCTGCTTTGGGCCCCGTAGGAATGACAGGGCCCGGGGCAGCTGCCCCTTTTGCCCCGCGTTAAAGACGGCCCTGCATTTACCTACCTAGTAAGTCAAGCAGAAAGCCAAGAGGGCATATAAAGTGGTCTTGACACCTAAAAAGAGTTACACTTACATGCTTTCTGGCATTGGAGGAGTTAATTTGCTTGCTTTCATGACCCTCTGGCATTGGAGGGGTTAATTTGTTGGTTCTAATGACCCTCCCCCTTTTTTCTCTGCTTAATTGGATATACAGTTGTCACTGACATCACAAAAAAAGGGGGGGGCTCCATTTTCCCTTTAAAAGGAGGCAAGATTTCAGTCTAATCTTAGCTCTTGACAAAGGCGCATATAAGAGACGAAACGTGCATTAAGCAGATGCTCTACTGGTCATTTTTAATACTTGGACAGCTTTTGCATGCCTTAGCAACTTGCTATTACTATAAATTTTAACGATCTCCCTGGGCAAATAGGCAGTTTCTATTTTTAGGCAGTAGTAGATGAGTTAGTATTATTATAGGTAGATGAAGCAGCTGTGTTTTGCTTATTTCACACTGGCTATATCTAGTTTATGAGGGGTTACCCTGAAGCAGTTATTAACAACTTTTTTTTTATAGCTATCTTTTCTATACTATTGGCTAATCTCTGTATCTTCAGTCCCTATATGGGACTACTTGTTCCTTTACTTATGAGCGGACCAATTTAGGTCTGCATACTTGTCTATCATCTATATATTATTATATTGGCTCTCAGCACTTGACCATAAGGGATTTATACTAGGGGCAATTTCATATTCAATTGTTGGTTTCCCGGCTGTTATAGTTTCTCAGCCTGGGGTTTACTGCTTTGGATTGACCCATATGTTCCAATTTCCTTTTCTTTCTATAGTTTCTTAATGATTAGTTAAGCTGATTAATAAAACAGTAACTGGTTAATACCACACAGAGCCTTCTTTATTCTACAATTTCTGCTTAGGATCAGTCTTCTATTTTTTATCTACATTTATTGTTATATATTAGATACTATATCAGCCTTTCCTAGCCCCCAGCAGCTCATTCGACTTAGCTGGGTGCTTTCAATTTTACAACACGACAGGAGGCTTCATATTTTGCAAAATCTCTCTTTAATAGCTCCACACAGCAGCAAAGAAACACATAGAAAAAAGAACCAGAATCACAAGAGAGTAGGATGTACATAAGGCATAGTGACATCATCACTTCCTCTTTCTTTGCTGCTCCATCAAGCAGACAGGTCAGAGTATTACTCTTCACCATCACTTTCTGTTTATATTGCCTCTTTTGAGGTTGTTTCTGTATTATTATTATTTATATATACTTTGTTCTTTGTTCTTGCAGTGCATCTGTGCTTTTCTATGTTCTTTATTGTGTTTCTACCTTATTCTTGGTTTTTGCCCTCTCTCCTCCTTGCTCTCACTTCTCTGGGGCTTTTGGGTTTTACTGGGGTTGCATGTTTATGTTGAATTAGGCCATTTATGTAAGTTGTTTAAAGGGATTTCACACATAACCTTGGATTGTTTAGGTCAATAGCTCATAAATTTAACCTTAGAAAAATATATTGGATAACCTGGTAATTTTATTAATTTTCCACAGATTGGACCAGGTATGTGTTATTAGTCAAGACCCCAGAAACTGCTTACAATATAATTTTACTGCATTTGCATTTATAGTTAATATTTGCTGTATGTGTATGCATATTTAAAAAAAGAGTGGAGATATCTTTGCCAGAAGCTCAAGGAAGCAAGGTGAAGGGTCAGTGTAGGACCCGCTTAGGGGGGTCTGCCTTGACGTTGTCAGGCGGGCATTCCCTCCAATGGCCATTGGAGTAACTAAATGACCTCCATTTGTCTCAATATACATAGGTATATTCCTTCTTGGCTGTGTGTGCAAGTAACCTTTTTTTTCCCTTTGGTTTTTAACTATGAATTGGGGCTGATGTGTACTGTGGTCATTGCTGCCACCCAGGAGTGATGGGAGTGAGCGCAGGACTTCTCTTTTTGTGTTTAGATTTAATTTAAAAAAATCTGTATGTGGTGAATGTCTGTCAGGATTCCATGTATACCCCGTAGTTTTTTGGGGTCTCCAGTCTGGTCCAGTACCTTATATTAACACTACCTTACTGTGGTGCTTATACAGGTTGCTGCATCCAGTCCCAACTTGTATTTATTTTCTCTCTATTTAGTCTTAGAGAGACACATACACTTATCGACACTCACACATAAACTTACAGAAACACACACACACATACACTTACAGACACGCACACATACACACATATACTTACAGACACACACATACACACATACACTTACAGACACACATACACACACACACACATACACTCAGACGCACACGCACACACAGACACACAGACACACACATACACTTACACACACATTTACTTACACACACACACACACACATACACTTACAGACACACACACACACACATACACACATACACTTACAGACAGACAGACACACACACATACACTTACATACACACACATACACACATACACTTACATACACACAAATTATTAATATTAAATGTCCACCCAGCCTCCCTACCTGGAGAGCTGGTGTGGATCTGTCCCTGGGGTCCAGTGGGGCTTCACTTCAAAGGGCGGCAGAGTTCAAATCTGAGCGGGCGAGGGATCTCTAACCTCACTGCTCTGCTCCCTTGCGGGCTCTCTACTGCTGCCAGGAGCCAGAATATGACATCATATTCCGGCTCCCGCGGCATCAGAAAACATTGCGCGAGGTAGCAGAGAGGTTAGAGCTCCCTCGCTGCGTCTGATCTTACCACTGCCGCATGCCATGTCGGGGTCCAGAAGGTGTCCTGGCAGGAGGGAGCGCTTTCCTCCTGCCGGTCACTGAAATCTTGCTCTCGCATAGCCATTCGCGCCCGCCCACTCAAAAGGAGAAATCCTCAAAAAAAAAGAGGATTTAGCCGCTAAATTCCCTACCGCCCACCTGGAATCCTGAGACGCCCACTAGTGGGCGGTAGGGACCTGGTTGACAACCCATGCTCTAACCTGTTTGCTTGCTGCTGTAGATGTTTCTCTCAATATCCAGAAGGCCTGAATTCCAAATGTCCTGCTTCCTCTATTCAGAAAGCCCGAGTCCCAGAGCCCCTACTTCCTACATCAAGAAGGCATAAGTCCTGGAGGACTTGCTCCAATAATTCTGAAGATTGGAATTGCCTGTTGCATTGTAACAGTTTTCTTGTTTTGCATTTGTGTTATCCATTTGTGTTCATGCAACTAATATACTTTTTTTTTCATAGTTACGTATTTTGTTTTCTTTGCATACTGGGTTCCTGCTTATGGTGGTGCTGCTGTTGTCAGAACCCCTTCCCAACCAAACTCTGACAGTCGTTTTGATTATATACTCCTATTTTGCATATGATTTCAAACTCGTGAAAACAAAACACAAAAAGGTCTTGTTCTCTATTTAATTGACCTCCATTATCTGCAAAGCTTCCAATAACATTACATAAGTAATGAGCACTAAAAAGAACTTTACAAACCAGAATGACCTTGCCAAGAACTACAGAAGCATTTGCAATTATCTTCCAAAAGTTAGAATTTCAGTTTTGGTCAAGTTTAGTTTAAGGAAGTGGGCAGACATCCAGTTAGAAATAGCAGAGAGGCAGTCAGAGACACTAGTCAAGAGGGATGGGGAGAGACCAGGAGAGGAAAGGTCATTTGCGTGTCATCTGCATAGAAATGATGTTGGAAGCCAAAGGAGCTAATGAGTTTACTAAGGGAGGCAGTATAGATGGAGAACAGTAGGGGACCAAGGACTGAACCTTGGGGGACACCAACAGAGAGGAGTTGGGGAGAAGAAGCAGAGCCAGAGAAAGAAACACTGGGAGAGGTAGGAGGAGCACCAGGAGAGAGCAATATCTTGTAGACCGATATTGCGGAGGATGAGAAGAAGCTGTTGATGATCAACAGTGTCAAAAGCCTCAGAAAGGTCAAGGAGAATTAGGATAGAGTAGTGACCATGAGATTTTGCAGCGAGTAGATCATTGGATACTTTGGTCAGTGCCGTTTCCACAGAGTGCTTAGCGATGAAACCAGACTGAAGTGGGTCTAGCAGAGAGTTGGATTCGAGGAAGTCTGTCAATCTCGCATACACAATTCTTTCAAGGATCCTGGATGCAAAAGGCAGTAGCGAGATAGGATGATAGTTGGATGGGGAGTTATGGTCAAGATTGGGCTTCTTTAGAATTGGGGTTACAGTTGCATGTTTGAAGGGTGATGGAAATATACCAGAGGAGAGAGAGAGATTGAGAATATTAGTGAGAGGTGGAGAAAGAGAAGAAGACAGAGTACGGATGAGATGCGAGGGAATTGGATCTAGGGAGCAGGTGGTGGGGCGGGAGGACTGGAGCGAAGCAGAAACCTCTTCCAATGTAGCAGGTGCAAATTAACATAGAACCGCAGAGGGAGTGAAGTTAGGGGAAGTATTGTAAGGGGAAGAAGAAAGATGAGAGATCTCTTCTCTGATTGTAGAGATCTTGTCAGTGAAGTGAGTTGCAAAGTCTGAGGTGGTCAAGTTAGTAGGTGGAGGAGGAACAGAAGGGCGAAGAAGAGAGTTAAATGTTTGAAATAGTTGTTTGGGTTCGCGGGAGAGTGTGGTTATGAGGGTATTGAAGTAATTAACTTTTGCAGAGGAAAGAGCCAAGCTGTATGAACTCAGCATAAATTTATAGTGGAGAAAGTCAGATGCACAGTGAGACTTTTTCCAACAGCATTCAGCAGTTCTGGAGCATTTCTGGAGGTATCGAGTGAGCTTGGTGTGCCAGGGTTGTTGTTGCGGGCGCCTGCGGCGTTTAAATGTACAAGGTGCCATGATGTCTAGTTGAGAGGAGAGGGTGGAATTGTAGAAGGAGCTTGCAGAACTAGGACAGGTGAGGTTTGAGATAGGTAAAAGGAGAGTTTGGAGATTAGTGGAGAAATGCTCTAGGTCAAGACATTGGAGGTTTCTGTGATAGTGATGTTCAGACGGTGGTGTCAATTGGGTCTTAGGTATGCCAATGTCAAAAGTCAGCAGATGGTGGTCAGATAGAGGAAAAGGAATATTGGAGAGATTAGAGGCAGTACAGAGGTTGGTGAAGGCAAGATCAAGAGTGTTTCCCGCTGTATGGGTTGCTAAATTGGACCATTGCATAATGCCAAAGGAAGAGGTTACAGAGAGCAGACAAGAGGCAACAGTGCAATTGGGGTTGTTGATTGGGATATTGAAATCCCCAAGTAAATTAGAGCTGAAAATGGCCGGAAACAGATGGAAACAAAAATGCGCGACGTAGGAAGTGCCAACATGATGGGTATAGCTCAACAGGTCTCTTTCCTCCTCACCACACAATACATGTGTATTTCACCCAGCCTCCACCCAACTCAAGGTAATCTCTCCCAACCATAACGCTTAAGTCACATCTGACAAATACTGATCACCTTGCACGATAACCAAACTATACATATAGTACACTGAGAGAGGACATAGAACCGTAATGGAGTAGGCCATCTACCAGACAGGAATGTTATTAGAAAAAGACCACCTCGCAACAAACTGTGCATGATGTACAACACAAGAATACCTAAATATGTCTAGTGTGATGAATGAATAATCAATAATGCAACACGTGTTCTGTATCATTTTATCGTATATGGATTTATGTTTACCACATTCGACTTTTCCTTTCTGTACCCGATCATTCCATGAAAAGACAAATAAAAATTGTAAAATTAAAAAAAAAAAACAAACAAACAAACAATACCCCTCTGTCAACATTTCATCCTGAACCTAAACCTTCATATAGCAATTCTTGATTATTGGTTGTATGGCTGACTTTCTGTATACTGAAAGTTAGATATATATACAAGATTCTAGAGTATTTGATGCATACCTTTTAAAGTGTGTATAAATTATTATCACAGTAAAGTGATAAGTTGCTTAAGTTACAGGTTCACCTTATTTTTATAACAAATACAATTAATGTATTGTTCAATGAGTTGTTAACAATATGGGGACTTCATTTTAGGTGTTTTATCAGAATATATATATATATATATATATTACATAGTTACATAGTTACATAGCTGAAAAGAGACTTGCGTCCATCAAGTTCAGCCTTCCTCATTTATTTTTTGCTCTTGATCCAAAAGAAGGCAAAAAACCCAGTTTGAAGCATAATTTTGCAACAAGCTAGGAAAAAAATTCCTTCTTAACCCCAGAAGGGCAGTCAGATTTATCCTTGGATCAAGCAGTTATTACCCTACATTGAAAGATTATATCCCTGAATATTCTGTTTTTGCAAGTATGCATCTAGTAGCTGTTTGTACATCTGTATGGACTCTGATAAAACCACTTCTTCGGGCAGAGAATTCCACATCCTTATTGTTCTTACAGTAAAAAAAACCTTTCCTTTGCCTTAAACAAAATCTTCTTTCTTCCAGTCTAAAGGCATGGCCTCGTGTCCTATGTAAAGTCCGGTTTGTGAAAAGATTTCCGAACAATGGTTTGTATTGGCCACGAATATATTTATATAATGTTATCATATCCCCTCTCAGGCGACGTTTTTCTAAACTAAATAGGTTTAAATTTGTTAACCTTTCTTCATAGCTGATATGTTCCATTCCTTTTATTAATTTTGTAGCCCGCCTCTGCACTTTTTCTAGTGCCATAATATCCTTCTTTAGAACAGGTGCCCAAAATTGCACAGCATATTCAATATGTGGTCTTACCGGTGATTTATAAAGAGGCAAAATGATATTCTCATCCCGAGAATGAATGCCCTTTTTCATGCATGACAATACCTTACTGGCCTTGGCCACTGCTGATTGACATTGCACATTGTTGCATAGTTTGTTGTCTATAACAATTCCCAAGTCTTTTTCGTGTGTTGTTATCTCTAATTCACTTCCATTAAGGGTATACGTTGCTTGAGTATTCTTTACGCCGAAGTGCAAAAAAAAACAAAAAAAAAAAACAAACAATACCCCTCTGTCAACATTTCATCCTGAACCTAAACCTTCATATAGCAATTCTTGATTATTGGTTGTATGGCTGACTTTCTGTATACTGAAAGTTAGATATATATACAAGATTCTAGAGTATTTGATGCATACCTTTTAAAGTGTGTATAAATTATTATCACAGTAAAGTGATAAGTTGCTTAAGTTACAGGTTCACCTTATTTTTATAACAAATACAATGAATGTATTGTTCAATGAGTTGTTGACAATATGGGGACTTCATTTTAGGTGTTTTATCAGAATATATATATATATATATATATATATATATATGTATATATATATATATGTATATATATATATATATATATATATATATATATATATAAATATTACATAGTTACATAGTTACATAGCTGAAAAGAGACTTGCGTCCATCAAGTTCAGCCTTCCTCATTTATTTTTTGCTCTTGATCTAAAAGAAGGCAAAAAACCCAGTTTTAACATTAAATTTCATCTGCCATTTGAGTGCCCAGTCCCCCAGTCTATCTAAATCCCTCTGCAGCAAAGTAATATCTTGCTGACATTGTATTATTTTACAAAGTTTTGTGTCATCTGCAAACACTGAAACATGACTTTCAATGCTGTCTTCAAGATCATTTATAAACATGTTTAATAGAAGAGATCCCAGAACAGACCCCTGATGGACACCACTTGCCACCTCTGTCCAGCTTGAAAATTTACCATTAATGACAACTCTTTGTACTCTGTTTTTAAGCCAATGTTCTACCCAAAAACAAGCATTTTCATCTAGACCGATTTCTTTGAGTTTGAACACTAATCTATTGTGTGGAACTGTATCAAATGCCTTGACAAAATCCAAATAGATCACATCCACTGCAACACCCTGATCCATACTTGTACTTACTTCTTCGTAGAACGCAATCAAGTTAGTTTGACATGACCTGTGCTTCATAAAACCGTGCTGATTTTTGCAGATAACCATGTTCTTCTCAAGGAATTCTTGAATATTATCCCTTAATAACCTTTCAAATACTTTCCCAGCCACAGAAGTTAAGCTCACAGGTCTATAATTTCCAGGCAAGGATTTTGAACCTTTTTGAATATAGGAACCACATCTGCCTTCCTCCAATCCTCTGGAACACTTCCTGAAAGAAAAGAATCTTGAAAGATTAAAAACAGAAGTTCACTTATTTCTACACTTAGTTCCTGAAGTGCTCGTGGATGGAAACCGTCAGGCCCTGGAGCTTTGTTTATATTAACGTTCTTTAGTTGCTGCAGCACCTCGTCTTGAGTTAACCAATTACAATTATTCTGCAAGTTTTTAGTAGCAATCATTTGCACATCTATTGCCATGGGTTCTTCCCATATAATAATAATATATACGGAGGAGAAATAGTTATTTAAAATTCCTGCCTTTTCCTGGTCTTCATTAACTAACACCCCTGTTTCAGTTTTTAGTGTCCCTACATTTTCATTTTTGGGGTTTTTAGAATTTATGTACTTAAAAAATGCTTTGGGGTATGTTTTGCTCTCTTTAGCTATTTTTTTCATTTTGAAGTTTAGCAAGTCTAATTGCCTTTTTGCATGCATTATTTGCTTCCTTATATTGTTTATAAGATGCATCTGATTTGTCCGATTTAAATGCTTTAAATGCCCTTTTCTTATTTTTAATCTCTTGTTTTACTTCTCTACTAAGCCACATTGGTTTTAATTTGTTTCTTTTATATTTATTTCCCAATCATACATACTGAGAAATGTACCTTTCTAATATTTGTTGGAAGGTGATCCATTTATGCTCAGTGTTCTTTTCACTAAAGAGTTTATGCCAGTCAATATATTGTAAAGCTGCCCTTATCTTATTAAAATTGGCCTTTTTAAAATTATATATATATATATATATATATATATATATGTATATATATATATATATATATATATATATATATATATATATATATATATATATATATATATATATGTATATATATATATATATATATATATATATGTATGTATTAATTTAGTTTTGTTACCACAGTCTCATATGTGTTTTTACATCTTTAGGTAAAACACAAGAAGGTATTCTGATTTTAACAATGTTAAAATATAAAATTGGCAAAAAAAAAAAAAAAGACAAGGAAAGGGAGAAAAAATAATGATTTTTATTTCTAACTTTACTGGCCCAAAGGCTGTATACCAGATCTCCTTAAATGTGATCTGTATCCGGTAGCAAAACTCCAAGCACAAACCCTTAAGACTGAAGGTCACTGATTTTCAGTGCATACTAAATTATACACCCCCATTACACAATGTATATACCACAATAATTCTAATACTAGGAATTCTAATACTTTAATGCCTAGAGAAGTGCATTTTGTACTACTGGTCACAAAGTCTACATCACATTCAAGTATGGGTAATTGGATGTCTTTTGGGATTCATATTTTCTCCTTTCTTAGATGCCATGGGTGTCGTTTATGTCTTTATGTCTTTACCTACAGTTTAGCTGATTTGACTTTAAATTTTTTGTTACAACTATTTTTTTAGCTTAGTCTGCATAACTTTAAAATGAAGAGGGGAACCATTGCTTCAATGGTTGCTTTTAACAATTCTCTAATGTAAACACCCCCATATGAGTGGAGATGTTGGGAGCATCAGCCCAGGAGTAGCTGTATTAGAGGAAGCTGTTACTTCTAACAGCCGAGGGAACAGCCCCTCTAGTACAGTTGGGGATGTAAATGTAAGGAAGGCTAGACAGGTTGTGGTGGTAAGGGACTCTATCATTAGAAGAGTAAATAGGACAAGCTGCCTCTCTGATCGGCTCAACCGGACAGTTTGTGGTCTCCTGGGTGCTCGGGTCCGGCATGTTGCTCACAGAGTGGATGGATTATTGGGAGGGGCTGGGGATGACCCAGCAGTCATGGTCCATGTTGGTACCAATGACAAAGTAAGAGGAAGATGGAGGGTCCTAAAGAATTAATTCAGGTAATTTGGTAGAAAACTTAAGAAAAGGGCCTCCAAGGTGGTATTCTCTGATTTTACCTGTGCCACACACTACAGTAGAAAGGCAGCGGGAGATTAGAGAGGTCAATGCGTGGCTGAAGTCTTGGTGCAGGAAGGAGGGTTTGGGGTTTTCAGAGCACTGGCTGACTTTGCGCTTGGGTACAACCTTTATAGCAGTGATGGGTTTCACCTAAACAGGAGAGGGTATGCAGTGCTGAGGGATAGAATGGCTAGGAGGTTGGAGGAGATTTTAAACTAGTAGTTGGGGGATGGGTCATAGCAATCTACAAAATTGAGATAGGACAGAAAGGAGATGGGCTTAAGCTCAGTATAAGGGGGGTGTAGATGGGGTGAGGGTCCAAGTTTAGAACAGAGAAGGTATGTAATCTTGATAACAATTCACAAAAAGTACAAGTGACTCATGATAATATTAAATGTATGCTTACTAATGCAAGGAGCCTAAATATCAAAATAGAGGAACTAGAGGCAATAGTACACACTAAACAATATGACATAATAGGCATAACTGAAACAGGGTGGGATGAAACACATGACTGGGCAGTTAACTTAAATGGGTACACACTATTTAGGAAGGACAGAAAAAAACAGGAAAGGTGGTGGGGTATGTTTGCATGTCAACCATGAGTTAAAGCCAAATCTTAAGCAAGTGGAATGTTATGAGGAAAATGTGGAAGCTTTATGGGTAAATATCTGCTTGGGGCAAAATAAAGGCAATCAACTATTGATTGGGATATGTTATAAACTACCTAATGTTAATATTGACGAGGAACAATAACTGTTTGAGCAAATTGAAAAAGCTGCAAATCTGGGTAACACTTGAATTATTAGAGATTTTAATTACCCGGACATAAATTGGGACAGAGGGACTAGTAGCTCAGCAAAGGGAATTACGTTTTTGGACTTGTTAAATGACGCCTTCATGTCACAACTTGTACAAGCACCAACTAGAAACGACGCTTGTCTGGACCTGGTTCTAACAAAGAATGTTGATCTTTTGACCAACATTCAAGTAGGTGAGCACTTGGGAAATAGTGATCACAATATAGCGTCCTTTGAAATAAACTCAAAAAAACAAAAGCACAAGGGGTATACTAAACATCATTTTAAAAATGGCCAGTTTCTATAGGTTAAGGGCAACTTTACAATATATTGACTGGCCTAAACTCTTTAGTGAAAAGAACACTGAGGATAAATGGAACACCTTCCAACAAATATTAGAAAGGTACATTTCTCAGTATGTACCATTGGGTAATAAATATAAAAGAAACAAATTGAAACCAATGTGGCTTAGTAGAGAAGTAAAATAAGAGATTAAAAATAAGAAAAGGGCATTTAAAGCATTTAAATCAGACAAATCAGATGCATCCTATAAAAGATATAAGGAAGCCAATACTGCGTGTAAAAAGGCGATTAGATTCGCTAAACTTCAAAATGAAAAAATGATAACCAAAGAGAACAAAACAAACCCCAAAGCATTCTTAAAGTACATAAATTCTAAAAAAAACAAAAAATGAAAGTGTAGGTACACTTAAAACTGGAAAGGGGGTGTTAGTTAAAGAAAACAAGGAAAATGCAGACATTTAAAATAACTATTTCTCCTCCATATATACTAAGAAAGAATCCATGGCAATAGATGTGCAAATGATTGCTGCCAAAAACTTGCAGAAAAATTGCAATTGGTTAACTCAAGACAAGGTGCTGCAGCAACTAAAGAAAGTTAATATAAACAAAGCTCCAGGGCCTGATGGTATTCATCCACGAGTATTTAAGGAACTAAGTGTAGAAATAAGTGAACCTCTGTTTCTAATCTTTCAAGATTCTTTTCTTTCAGGAAGTGTTCCGGAGGTGTTCCGGAGGTTTGGAGGAAGGCAGATGTGGTTCCTATATTCAAAAAGGTTCAAAATCCTTGCCTGGAAATTATAGACCTGTGAGCTTAACTTCTGTGGCTGGAAAAGTAATTGAAAGGTTATTAAGGGATAATATTCAAGAATTCCTTGAGAAGAACATGGTTATCTGCAAAAATCAGCATGGGTTTGTGAAGCACAGGCCATGTTAAACTAACCTGATTGCATTCTACAAAGAAGTAAGTACAAGTATTGATCAGGGTGTTGCAGTGGATGTGATTAATTTGGATTTTGCCAAGGCACTTGATACTGGCCCACACAATAGATTATTGTTCAAACTCAAAGAAATCGGTCTAGATGAAAGTGCTTGTTCTTGGATAGAACATTGGCTTAAAAATAGGGTACAAAGAGTTGTCATTAATGGTAAATTTTCAAGCTGGAAAGAGGTGGCAAGTGGTGTCCCTCATGGTTCTGTTCTGGGACCCCTTCTATTTAACATGTTTATAAATGATCTTGAAAAAAGCATTGAAAGTCATGTTTCAGTGTTTGCAGATGACACAAAACTCTATAAAGTAATACAATGTGAGCAAGATATTACTTTGCTGCAAAGAGATTTAGATAGACTGGGGGACTGGGCACTCAAATGGCAGATGAAATGTAATGTTGAATAATGCAAAGTTATGCACTTCGGCGTAAAGAATGCACAAGCAAGGTATACCCTTAAAGGAAGCAAATTAGGAATAACAACACACGAAAAGGACTTGGGAATTGTTTTAGACAACAAACTATGCAACAATATGCAATGTCAATCAGCAATGGCTAAGGCCAGTAAGGTATCGTCATGCATAAAAAAGGGCATTCATTCTCGTGAAGAGAATATCATTTTGCCTCTTTATAAATCACTGGTTAAACTAAAGAATATGCTGTGCAATTTTGGGCACCTGTTCTGAAGAAGGATAATATGGCTCTAGAAAAAGTGCAGAGGTGGGCTACAAAATTAATAAAAGGAATGGAACATATCAGCTATAAAGAAAGGTTAACAAATTTAAACCTCTTTAGTTTAGAAAAATGTCGCCTGAGAGGGGATATGATAACATTAGACAAATATATTTGGGGCCAATACAAACCATTGTGTGGAAATCTATTCATAAACTGGACTTTACATAGGACCCGAGGTCATGCATTTAGACTGGAAGAAAGAAGATTTTGTCTAAGGCAAAGGAAAAGTTTTTGTACTGTAAGAACAATAAGGATGTGGAATTCTCTACCTGAAGAAGTGGTTTTATCATAGTCCATACAGATATTCAAACAGCAACTTGATGCATACCTGCAAAAACAGAATATTCAAGGTTATAATTTTTCAGTGTAGGGTAATAACTTCTTGATCCAAGGATAAATCTGACTGCCATTCTGACGTCAAGAAGGAATTTTTTCCTAGTTTGTTGCAAAATTTGAAGTGCTTCACACTGGGTTTTTTTTTTTTTGCTTTCTTTTGGATCAACAGCAAAAAACAAATGTGAGGAAGGCTGAACTTGATGGACGCAAGTCTCTTTTCAGCTATGTAACTCTGTAAATATATAACAATGTAGTGATGGAAACTTTACACAAAGTCTCTTATAATGTGAGAGGACTTAACTCATCTGAAAATAAATATATATGGCATTTAGGGAATTCACCCACATGAATTCCCATTAATTGATTCGGGGGCGGGGAGCTTATTTTCTAGAACAATGAGCAGCCATATACTTATTTTCTAGAACAATGAGCAGCCATAGACTGCTCATTATTTTCTAGCACAATGAGCAGCCATAGACTGCTCACTGTTTAGTAGACATGTCCCTACTCGTGGTATAGTGAGTAGGGTCATTCGGGAGATTTAAAACTCTCTTATTCACTAATACTTAGTGATGTACCGAACGGTTCGCCAGCGAACGGTTCCTGGCGAACATAGCATGTTCGCGTTCGCCACGGCGGGCGAACATATGCGCGGTTCGACCCGCCCCCTATTCGTCATCATTGAGTAAACTTTGACCCTGTACCTCACAGTCAGCAGACACATTCCAGCCAATTAGCAGCACAGCCTCCCTAGCAGACCCTCCCACCTACTGGACAGCATCCATTTTAGATTCATTCTCAAGCTGCATGCTTAGTAAGAGGAGGGAAAGTGTAGCTGCTGTTCATAAGATAGGGAAAAGCATAGCTAGGTTAGGGATAAGGGTATGCTTTTTTTGGATTTTTTTTTTCTATCTAATGTAAATGCACTTAGTTGTCTGCCACTGCTGCCAGCTTCTGTGTCAGGCTCACAGTGCCCATTTCCCCAGTCAGTGCCACCAATTACATCTGGTGTCACAATAGCTTGGATTTAAAAACAAAAAACTTTTTTCACTGTTATAGATTGAATAGCAGTCAGTTGTCTGCCACTGCTGCCAGCTTCTGTGTCAGGCTCACAGTGCATACTGTGCCCATTTCCCCAGTCAGTGCCACCAATTACATCTGGTGTCACAATAGCTTGGATTTAAAAACAAAAAACTTTTTTCACTGTTATAGATTGAATAGCAGTCAGTTGTCTGCCACTGCTGCCAGCTTCTGTGTCAGGCTCACAGTGCATACTGTGCCCTTTAGTCAGTGCCACCAATTACATCTGGTGTCACAATAGCTTGGATTTAAAAACAAAAAACTTTTTTTACTGTTATAGATTGAATAGCAGTCAGTGTCCTTAAAGCGGGTGTGTTACGCTAACAGTGGATACGCTGACAAGTGCCACCAATTAGATCTGGTGACACAAAGCTTGATTTAAAAAAAAACAAAACACTTTTTTCACTGTTGTTGTGATTGAATAGCAGTCAGTGTCCTTAAAGCCGGTGTTACGCTATCAGTGGATACGGACAAGTGCCACTAATTAGATCTGGTGTCACAATAGCTTGGATTAAAAACAAAAAACTTTTTACTGTTATAGATTGAATAGCAGTCAGTGTCCTTAAAGGGTGTGTTACGCTAACAGTGGATACGCTGACAAGTGCCACTAATTAGATCTGGTGTCACAATAGTTTGGATTTAAAAATAATCTTTTTTCACTGTTATAGATTGAATAGCAGTCAGTGTCCTTAAAGCGGGTGTGTTACGCTAACAGTGGATACGCTGACCAGTGCCACTAATTAGATCTGGTGTCACAATAGCTTGGATTTAAAAAAAAAATAATCTTTTTTACTGTTATAGATTGAATAGCAGTCAGTGTCCTTAAAGCGGGTGTGTTACGCTAACAGTGGATACGCTGACCAGTGCCACCTATTAGATCTGGTGACACAAAGCTTGGATTTAAAAA
>OW240915.1:170036482-170070250 GCA_933207985.1 Pelobates cultripes | reverse complement strand
GACTGACTAAATTTGTCACCTCCTCAAAAGGACGCATGAGCCTACAGGCATTGCGCATGAGCGTCCAGTAACGTGGCAAAAAAATTCCCAGCTCCCAAGAGGCTGTCCTAGCACCCCGGTCATACAAATATTCATTAACGGCTTTTTCTTGTTGGAGCAGGCGGTCGAACATTAGGAGTGTTGAATTCCAACGTGTCGGGCTGTAGCAAATCAAGCGCCTCACTGGCATGTTGTTTCGCCGCTGGATATCGGCAAAGTGAGCCATGGCCGTGTAGGAACGCCTGAAATGGCCACACACCTTCCTGGCCTGCTTCAGGACGTCCTGTAAGCCTATGTACTTATGCACAAAGCGTTGTACGATCAGATTACAAACATGTGCCATGCACGGCACATGTGACAACTTGCCCAACTTTAATGCCGCTAACAAATTTGTTCCGTTGTCACAAACCACTTTGCGATATCCAGTCGCTGCGGAGTCAGCCACTTTTCCACCTGTGCGTTCAGGGCGGACAGGAGTGCTTGTCCGGTGTGACTCTCTGCTTTCAAGCAAGTCAAACCCAAGACGGCGTGACACTGCCGTATCGGGATGTGGAATAGTACCTGGGGAGCTGGGGGGGTGCCGTTGATGTGGAGCAAGACGCAGCAGCAGAAGAGGACTCAGCCGAGGAGGTTATGGAAGAGGATGGAGTAGGAGGAGTAGAGGAGGTGGCAGCAGGACTGCCTGCAAGTCGTGGCGGTGTCACCAACTCCTCTGCAGAGCCATGCATTCCATGCTTGGCAGCAGCCAGCAGGTTTACCCAATGAGCAGTGTAGGTGATATACCTGCCCTGACCATGCTTTGCAGACCAGGTATCAGTGGTCAAATGGACACTTGCCCCAACACTGTGTGCCAGAGATGCTATTACTTCCTTTTGCACAATTGAGTACAGGTTGGGGATTGCCTTTTGCGAAAAGTAATTTCGGCCGGGTACCTTCCACTGCGGTGTCCCAATAGCTACACATTTTTTGAACGCCTCAGACTCCACCAGCTTGTATGAAGTAAGAGCTGGCGGGCTAATATAGTTAGGACAAGCCAGCAGTCAGGCGGCTGGGCAAGGGGGTGACTTTCTGACATTATTATTTCTTAGCGGCTCAAAAACATGTCGCTTGACGGGCACATGACTGGGAAGATGGCGTGAGCTCTACTCCAAGAAGCGGGGAAGCGAGGTGAGATGGTTGAGAGGGGACAAGGAGGGACAGCAGTGGTTGGCGTGGCTGAAGATGCTGGACCAGGAGGGAGGCTGGCTGACTTAGAGTAGGCTGACTGCTTGTACTCATGTGTTGATCCCATGGCGTTTGTGTGATGTGAGATCGTAATGTGCCTCACATAGAAGCAATTGTTGTACCTAGGTAGATTGTTGGACTTCCCGCGACTCAGTTTCTTTTGGCACAGGTTGCAAATGGCATGGCGCTGTTGTCAGGGCAGACACACAAAAAATGCCACACTGCTGAAGGCTCTGCAATGGCGGCATTCTGGTGGTGGACACAGCATGCGTTGATTGGCGTGCTGTCGGGCTGACTCCGGGTGTCGATGCATGCTGTCTGACTGTGCCACTAGCTCCTTGCGACGACCTCCCCCTGCTTCCAACTCGTCTCCTCCTCCTCCCTGTCTCCCAATCTGAACTTTCGCCCTGTTCTTCTTCTTGACGAGCGGGCACCCACGTGACATCCATGGACGCATCGTCATCATCAACCGCTTCACTTGTATCTGACAACTCAGCAAAGGAAGCAGCAGCGGGTACAACATCATCATCATCATCACACCGTGCGTCCATGTGTGTAATGCTGCCTGCCTGAGACATATCCCTGTTATCTACATCCTCTGGCAATAATGGTTGCGCATCACTCATTTCTTCAAACGGATGTGTGAATAACTCCTCTGACATACCAACTGAAGCGGCTGTGGTGCTAGTTTTGGTGGTGGCGGCAGGCGGGTGAGTGGTATCTTGAGAGGTGCCTGAAGCTAAGCTGGAGGAGGATGATGCGTCAAGGTTCTGAGCGGAGGCTGTAGAAGATTGGGTGTCCTGTGTTAGCCAGTCAACTATGTCCTCAGAACTTTTCAAGTTCAGGGTACGTGGCCTCTGAAAACTGGGCATTATTCTAGGGCCAAAGGGAATCACAACACCACGACCACGATGGCCCCTGCGGGGTGGCCTGCCTCTGCCTGTCATTTTTGTGGGGATTAGTGGTACTATGCGTGCAAGCTACTGTGAGACCAGATATGAGTGGCAATGTGCACTGGCACAGTTGTACAGAGCACAGGCTGTAGGCCTGACACCAGCAAAGAAGATAACTAACTGCTATTCAATCTATAACAATTGAAAAAAAGGGTTTGTTTTTAAATCCAAGCTTTGTGTCATAGATCTAGTAGGTAGCACAGTCACCCCGTATCCACTGTTAGCGTAACACACCAGCTTTATGGACACTGGCTTTGCTATTCAATCTAACCGATGAAAAAAAGATTATTATTTTTTTAAATCAAACTATTGTGACACCAGATCTAATTAAAAATTGTAGCACTGGTCAGCGTATCCACTTGAAAACGTAACACACCGCTTTAAGGACGCGACTGCTATTCAATCTATAACAGTGAAAAAAGTTTTTTGTTTTTAAATCCAAGCTATTGTGACACCAGATGTAGGTGGTGGCACTGACTGGGGAAATGGGCACAGTATGCACTGTGAGCCTGACACAGAAGCTGGCAGCAGTGGCAGACAACTGACTGCTATTAAATCTATAACAGTGAAAAAAGTTTTTTGTTTTTAAATAAGCTATTGTGACACCAGATGTAATTGGTGGCACTGACTGGGGAAATGGGCACAGTATGCACTGTGAGCCTGACACAGAAGCTGGCAGCAGTGGCAGACAACTAAGTGCATTTACATTACATAGAAAAAAATAAATAAAAAAAGCATACCCTTATCCCTAACCTAGCTATGCTTTTCCCTATCTTATGAACAGCAGCTACACTTTCCCTCCTCTTACTAAGCATGCAGCTTGAGAATGAATCTAAAATGGATGCTGTCCAGTAGGTGGGAGGGTCTGCTAAGGGAGGCTGTGCTGCTAATTGGCTGGAATGTGTCTGCTGACTGTGAGGTACAGGGTCAAAGTTTACTCAATGATGACGAATAGGGGGCGGGTCGAACCGCGCATATGTTCGCCCGCCGTGGCGAACGCGAACATGCTATGTTCGCCAGGAACCGTTCGCCAGCGAACCGTTCGGTACATCACTATTCCTAAGTGAGTGAAAAGGGATTATTGTTAATTTTGTGCACATTACACACAGTGTGTTTTTCACAAGTGCACATTGTCACTTTGTCCATATATCTTTGCACTAATATTTTTTACTATTCACACTTTTATTACATGATACTTATGAGGCATTTAATTAATTAATGTCTTAAAGGCACAGTGCACTATATTTTTTGTTTAGGTGGTTGTATGTGAGTGGAGCTTTTTCACAATATATAGTGCTGACTTTTTCTGATTATTAGTATTTTATATTAATATTTATTTTAGCGCCATATTATTACTTGTTTTTCCTGTGTACACATTATAAAGATTTCCTGATCTTTGATTGAGATATATTTATATATATATATTTATATATATATATATATATATATATATATATATATATATATATATATATATATATATATATATATATAAATAAAATTATCACAAAAAATTTGTCCAGGACTACACTGTGCACTTGGCAATCTTACAAATATGGAACAAAAGCCATGTAAAAATTTTATACAACTCCAGAATGTCTCCAGCTGCACTATCCTCAGCAATGCCCTATAGACCTCCAGTTTGGAGTGTCCCTTTATAAATGAGAGAATTGTAAACATACAAGTTGTGATCGATTGACCTAGTCACTTTAACTTGCGTTGGATTTCTGACTCTCCTAAAGAGAGCTTTTTTATCACCATCTTTGCCCCTCCTTGTACCCAGACTTTGCAGCACATAAGGGAGCTTAGCATTTGGCACAGTTAGCATACAGGGACTTTCAGGACACTACTTGGGGATAAATAGAGAACAATGTGTTTGACCATAAGTTAGCCAGAAACATCATGAAACTATACACCGGGTCAGAAAAATGCCGCAATCCAGTAAAACGTCAATTGGTTATCACTCAGTCCCACTAACCTAAGGACTATTTAGAGGGGAGATCAGCAAGGTGATGTGGCGTTCACTAACACCAAGGACTTGAAAGAGCTCCCTTATACAGGGCTCTGGGAAGCCATTATTTGAGACCATATCTTGGTACCAAACTTTGAGTCAGATCAGAGGATGGTCATGCCAGGCCAAACTTAATCCGGTAATTACTCTGGCTGGATACTCTGATTTGAGTGCTTTTTAGATAGCATGATCCTCAGAGTTCTCCAGAGGTATAGAGCGCTTGGGGATAATCATGAACACTGTTTTAAGACACCTTTGTGTCTGGTAGTTAATCTGAGTTTATATTTATATTATACGTTTTCTTTTTTAATTTATTTATATGCAAAATATTTTTTTTTTGTATACATCAGTTCACTAATATTATATATAAAATTTTTGTCATGGTCTTACCTTGGTTGGAGTCCGAAGTACAGCGAAGTATGCTCACCCTTGCAGATAAACACATAAGAAGCTACCTGGGCTGTGAATCTGTGCACGGGGGCTTAGGCAGGAACAATAACCGGGTACGAGGGAACAGACATCTGCAAATCCAGAAGAGTAGTCAGGCACTGTATCAAAAAGGTCAGGGCAGGTGGCAAACAGGCAAAAACGTAGATACCACAAGCAGGGGTCACAAGCCAAGTCAGTCTTAGGCAACAAGAAACATGAAACAACAAACTGACACTGCCCTCGGGGGGGAAGTGCTAAATACCGGGGATAATGGTCCATCTGCCTCAGGTGGACTTAGAGTGACAGCTGGGAGCCACAGCTGAAGTCCAGCCCTCTAGTGCTACAGTCAATACTGAAAAAAAAGTCTAGATCTAAAGTTCAGAAGTGGCTCAAGGGGTTCTATACCGATCAACACCAGGCAAAAGACGCGGCACGAACACTGTACCCAGACTACAGCTTGTAGTTCCAGCAATATACTGCCTGGCCTTACTTACCCTTGCACAGGCTCCCTTAACTGGTCACTTAGGGAACAAACATACTGGACCAGCCTATCTCGGGATATTAAACACCACTGCCGGACGTGCAACCACTGTCAGCGGGTAAGGAAAGGACAGGATGTCACTAATGTCCCCCTTCAGCCCCTGCCTCTGGTAGTTGAACTATTTAGATGAATAGCTGTGGACAGGGCCGGACTGGGAGAAAATTCGGCCCTGGCATTTTTTTAACACAGCGGCCCACTAAAAAGGGGGTGGGGCAGAGGAGGTGTGTTTTGTCATCACCAATGACAAACACGCCTCCTCTCAAAGTGAGCATGTTGGTTCAATGCTCTTCCAGGGCAGACCATGCGCAGAGCTCTGCTGAAGAGCTCTAGCATGAGAAAAAAATCCTGTATTTGTTCTGCACAGTGCAAGCAAATTTAATAACATGCTTGCACTGTGTTTCCTTGCAACTTGTCTCTGGTGTCTCTATAAATGGATATCAGGAGACAAAAGGGCCAGGAAAGAGTATTGTGCATGTGTTTGGAGCCTGCTTGTGGTATTGCGTGTGTGTAGAGTGAGCTGGTTGTGGTGTGGTATTGTGTAATAAGGTCGGTTTTAGTCGTGTTGTGTTTGTGGTGTAATGTGATGCATATGTGGCTCAGGGACCCCCTCCCGCCCGGCTCTGGAAAGGGGTTAAAACTTACCTTTTTCCAGTGCCAGGCGGGGAGCTCTCCTCCTCCGATCCTCCCCGTCGGCTGAATGCGCACGCGCGGCAAGAGCTGCGCGCGCATTCAGCCGGTCGCATAGGAAAGCATTTAGTTTCTCTGAAACTGCTATGTTTATAAAACAATGGGTTAACCCTAGAAGGACCTGGCACCAAGACCACTTCATTAAGCTGAAGTGGTCTGGGTGGCTAGAGTGGTCCTTTAAGAGTGTAGTGTGTGTGTGTGTGTGTATATGTGTATGTATATATATATATATATATATATATATATATATATATATACACAGGGAGTGCAGAATTATTAGGCAAGTTGTATTTTTGAGGATTAATTTTATTATTGAACAACAACCATGTTCTCAATGAACCCAAAACTCATTAATATCAAAGCTGAATATTTTTGGAAGTAGTTTTTAGTTTGTTTTTAGTTTTAGCTATGTTAGGGGGATATCTGTGTGTGCAGGTGACTATTACTGTACATAATTATTAGGCAACTTAACAAAAAACAAATATATACCCATTTCAATTATTTATTATTACCAGTGAAACTAATATAACATCTCAACATTCACAAATATACATTTCTGACATTCAAAAACAAAACAAAAACAAATCAGTGACCAATATAGCCACCTTTCTTTGCAAAGACACTCAAAAGCCTGCCATCCATGGATTCTGTCAGTGTTTTGATCTGTTCACCATCAACATTGCATGCAGCAGCAACCACAGCCTCCCAGACACTGTTCAGAGAGGTGTACTGTTTTCCCTCCTTGTAAATCTCACATTTGATGATGGACCACAGGTTCTTAATGGGGTTCAGATCAGGTGAACAAGGAGGCCATGTCATTAGATTTCCTTCTTTTATACCCTTTCTTGCCAGCCACGCTGTGGAGTACTTGGACGCGTGTGATGGAGCATTGTCCTGCATGAAAATCATGTTCTTGAAGGATGCAGACTTCTTCTGTACCACTGCTTGAAGAAGGTGTCTTCCAGGAACTGGCAGTAGGACTGGGAGATGAGCTTGACTCCATCCTCAACCCGAAAAGGCCCCACAAGCTCATCTTTGATGATACCAGCCCAAACCAGTACTCCACCTCCACCTTGCTGGCGTCTGAGTGGGACTGGAGCTCTCTGCCCTTTACCAATCCAGCCACGGGCCCATCCATCTGGTCCATCAAGACTCACTCTCATTTCATCAGTCCATAAAACCTTAGAAAAATCAGTCTTGAGATATTTCTTGGCCCAGTCTTGGCGTTTCAGCTTGTGTGTCTTGTTCAGTGGTGGTCGTCTTTCAGCCTTTCTTACCTTGGCCATGTCTCTGAGTATTGCACACCTTGTGCTTTTAGGCACTCCAGTGATGTTGCAGCTCTGAAATATGGCCAAACTGGTGGCAAGTGGCATCGTGGCAGCTGCACGCTTGACTTTTTTCAGTTCATGGGCAGTTATTTTGCGCCTTGGTTTTTCCACACGCTTCTTGCGACCCTGTTGACTATTTTGAATGAAACGCTTGATTGTTCAATGATCACGCTTCAGAAGCTTTGCAATTTTAAGAGTGCTGCATGCCTCTGCAAGATATCTCACTATTTTTGACTTTTCTGAGCCTGTCAAGTCCTTCTTTTGACCCATTTTGCCAAAGGAAAGGAAGTTGCCTAATAACTATGCACACCTGATATAGGGTGTTGATGTCATTAGACCACACCCCTTCTCATTACAGAGATGCACATCACCTAATATGCTTAATTGGTAGTAGGCTTTCGAGCCTATACAGCTTGGAGTAAGACAACATGCATAAAGAGGATGATGTGGTCAAAATACTAATTTGCCTAATAATTCTGCACTCCCTGTATATATTTGGAAGTATTGTGTGTTGGGGGGGTTCTGTGTGTATGTGAGGGGTGCAGTATTTGTGTGTGTGAGGGTGAGGTGTGTGTGTGATGTGTGTGAGAGTGCCGTGTGTGAGTGATGGGTGTGAGAGTGCTGTGTGAGATGGGTGTGAGTGAGTGCTGTGTGAGAGTGATGGGTGTGAGAGTGCTGTGAGAGAGTGCTGTGTGTGTGAAAGTGCTGTGTGTGATGGGTGTGAGAGAGTGCTGTGTGTGTGTGAGAGTGCTCTGTGAGAGTGCTGTGAGAGTTCTGTGAGTGTGATGGGTGTGAGAGTGCTGTGTGAGAGAGTGCTGTGTGTGATGGGTGTGAGTGCTGTGTGAGAGAGTGCTGTGTGTGATGGGTGTGAAAGTGCTGTGTGTGTGAAAGTGCTGTGTGTGATGGGTGTGAGTGCTGTGTGAGAGAGTGCTGTGTGTGATGGGTGTGAGAGTGCTGTGTGAGAGAGTGCTGTGTGTAATGTGTGTGAGAGTGCTGTGTGTGATGTGTGAGAGTGCTGTGTGAGAGAGTGCTGTGTGTGATGGGTGTGAGAGTGCTGTGGGAGAGAGTGCTGTGTGTGATGGGTGTGAGAGTGCTGTGGGAGAGAGTGCTGTGTGTGATGGGTGTGAGAGTGCTGTGGGAGAGAGTGCTGTGTGTGATGGGTGTGAGAGTGCTGTATAAATGTTATTGTGTGTGTGTGTAGGGGGGGTAAATAAAAAAAATAAAAATAAAAAAAAGTCATTATTTCCCCCCCTCCCTTCTTACCTTTAGCCTGGGAGGGGGGGTCCGGCACGCTGGGAGGCGGTGTTCCCTGGTGGTCCTCGTGGGTGAGTGAACTCTAGCCTGTGAGGCTAGAGTTCACTCTCGCGAGATCCGGTCGTTGCCATGGCAACGCGCCGGATCTCGCGAGAGGAACCCGGCGGAGCTGCAAATTAGAGCTCCGCCGGGTCCTCTCTCCAGCCTGGCTGGCTGGCTCCCTCCCTCTCTCCCCGCCGGCGGCCGCATGTGGGCCGGTCAGGGAGATCCTTGATCTCCCCACCGGCCCGTCGTGGCAAACAGCGGGGCCGGCACTAGTATAGTGCCGGCCCTGCATCGACCGGCAGGGGAGATCCTGGGACCTTCCCTGCCAGCCTCGGCCCATGGCCACCGCGGCCCACCGGGCATTTGCCCGGTGTGCCCGATGGCCAGTCCGGGCCTGGCTGTGGATATAGTTGGTCCCGTTGCCAAACCCTGTCAGTCTGTGCCTGTGCCTATTTAGATAACATAGCCATATTTAGTGGTTCTTGGAGAGAACATTTGCAACACTTGTAAACAGTCCTCAGTAGAATCCAGCAGGCTGGAATGGCCATACGCCCAGACAAATTCCAGATAGTCATGGCCAAACTACAGTAATTAGGTTACTGGGTTGATAGTGGTAGACCGTCCTGAGCTGGCTAAAAAAGCAGGTGCGAGCCTTTCTAGGGACGGCAAGGTACTATTGAAAATGTGTTGCCCACTACAGTGAGAGAGCCAAACCCCTGATGGACCTGACCAAGAAATCCCTGCCTCGGACAGTCCTGTGGCACCCCAAGTGTCAGCAAGCTTTTGAAAACCTAAAAGTCACGCTAGGAAACACTCCAGTTATAACTGTCTCTAACTTTAACAAACGTTTCTTGCTTCACACAGACGCCTCCATGTATGGGCTCAGAGCAGTGTTGAGCCAAGTGAATAACGCCAGAGAAGAGCACCCAGTGGCATACCAGAGCCGCTCAGTAACCAGGTGAGACATAATACTTGGAGTAATCTGTTTTTATTGCTCAGAATACAGCCTTTTATGCTCAGAACCCCAGCATGGGGTCTCCATTCTTTTACACATTGATCCCGTCCCGTCCCGTCCAGGTGTCTCTGTTTCCGGGAGATAATTGAGTAAAAGCCCGGTAAGTTAATTATCGCCTGGATATAGAGAGCTGAATACAATAAAACCCATAAAAAACACACATAGTTACGAACCCCCACAAGTTTTATATTCCCAAATAGCTCTCGGTAGGGTTCCTAATCCTTCCAAATAGCGCTCTTATCCATGGGGTTTTAAGAAAACGCCACCCTGTTAAAGTTTAGACCGACTGCTAGTGTGGTCTCATGCTTGGAAACAGTTCCAGGCAGTTAGAGGTATTGGCCGGTACTTTAACTGGGTCTCTAGATGTCTGTGGAAGGGGGGCTCCACCTGGCTTATAGGTAGTGATTGTTTGTCTCATGACATTGTAGCTCCTCTCTCCAAAGAGCTCTCTCCTGGGGTATTGGAAAAGGGGTAAACATCGAACGACAAGTAACCAATCCAATTCAGAGAAATAATTGAGAACAGGCAGGAGATAAGTGCCTGCTGGGCTGCTATGGAGGGGAGGTGGAACAGAGGGCCCAGGAAGTGATAGTATTTTTGGTAGTTTTATTTTATTTTAATAAATTTTAGTTTGCATATTTTTTTATAAAAAATATCAAAAAAATTTTTAGGATTGATATTCCCCTCACCAGTGGCAATTGCCCCCCCTCCTCCCTGAGAAAATAGAGCAGCAACTACCACCAGGCCCCTTTAAATTTTACAAAGACTGAGCCCCTGCCAAGCAGAGAGTGCTAAGAGGAAGTGACTATCCATCGGTTACTTCCTCCCAACTTACTGACCTCACGGGCTTGGAGGACTGAAGGCCAGGAGGACTGAGAGAGAAGGAGGGAGGAGAAAGAGCTCTGCAGGCAGACTCCCATCCCATCATCCTCAGCCAACCCCAGGAATTGATGTCCCTGCAGCAAAAGGTATGGAAACAGGGATGGTTAATAATTAGTGATGTCCCGAATAGTTCGCCGAACATATGCGGTAAACTTTGACCCTGTACCTCACAGTCAGCAGACACATTCCAGCCAATCGGCAGCAGACCCTCCCTCCCAGACCCTCCCACCTCCTGGACAGCTCACTAAGAATGCAGCTTCACAATGAATGTAAAATGGATGCTGTCCAGGAGATGGGAGGGTCTGGGAGGGAGGGTCTGCTGCTGATTGGCTGGAATGTGTCTGCTGACTGTGAGGTACAGGGTCAAAGTTTACCGCATATGTTCACCGTCCGTGGCGAGCCGTTCGGCGAACCGTTCGGGACATCACTATTAATATGTGAACTGCAATTTGTGCGTCAGTGTGTATGTTTAGGTATGTGTATCTGTGTGTGTGTCAGTGTGTATATGTCAATGTGTATGTATGTGTGTCTGTATCTGTGTTCCAGTATGTGCATGTGTGTATCTGTGTAGATATGTGTCTCTGTGTGTGTAGTTATGAATGTCAGTGTGTATCTGTGTGTAAACTGTACCAGTGTGTAAACTGTGTGTGTGTAGGTATGTGTGTGTTAGTGCATGTGCCAGTTTGTTTATGTGTAGATGTGTATATATGTGTGCCCGTGTGTGTGTTCATCTGTGTGTGTGTAGTTGTGCGCATGTGTAAGTATGTGGGTGCCTGTGTAGATTCATGTTTGTATCTGTGTGTGTATGTATGCCAGTGGATGTGTCTGTGAATGTAATTTCATTTAACTAGAGCCCCATCCCTCCACTAAAATCCACTATCACCCAACACATCCTTCTATGCTCAACTACAGCTCCCTGTCCCCCCCCCCTACATCCCACCACCAGTGCCCCTCCCGAGATTTGGTTCTGGATCCGCCACTGCCCTTCACATAGAAATTTTTTTTCATTTTTTTTGTAATTATTTTTTTTAAGAACCTAATGCAAAACTCATTTGCAGAACAAAAACTGTACAATAAGTGGAGCAAAATATTGAAAGTTTCAGATATGAAAGAAATTATACTGATCTCAGGGATTAGCTATTATAGGTCATGCCTAATTTGTTAGCATAATATAATGTAAATAGTTCAGATTTATATTATAACTTCACTCCATACACAGTGACTGAAATGCTGAAAAAAAACTGCTTTGGAAGCTAAATAATAACAGTCTGTGATAGCAGACTGTGTCATTATATGTTTATTTGTTACTCTATCAGAACACAGTTCATGATTATTTTACACGCAACATAAATTCTTTGAGATTAAATTCATAGTTAGGGTAGAATATTTGTAGCATTTAATGTAATTCCAAGTTCATATAATAAAAATACCCAAAGTATTAAATATTTATATTGATTGTTGTCAAGAGAGCCTGCATAGTGTGGTAATTATAGTATAATTTTGTATTTATTATTATTTTAATAATATGAACTTTTATGTTTCCTCTCAAAATACTGTTAACCCATTAGTTTCAATGAAATTTGAAATAATCACCAATATCCATTGTTTAAGTTCTGTAAGCAATGTTTAAATGTATGGTTTATTTAGTATACCATTGCACCATTATTTGTTGAAAAAAACAACTTGTTTATGAACAGGAAAAAAATTGCTACAAAATAATGAAGTAAAACATTTTAAATAAAAAGTATTGTAGATATATATATTTTTTCCCTGTGTGTCTAATGCATGTTACAGTTCATTCCAAGTGACATATCAACCCCCACCACTGACCAAAATTGGTGTTGATTTAACAATTAACATTTTTTTCTCATGATTTTGTTTTTATTAAAATGTGGCTGGATTTAATGCATCTTAATTACTGTTAGTAACTACAAAAGTTCAATATGAGTATATATTAATATAATAGAGTATAAAGAAAAATCTGGAGTGACCATACTAAGAAGAAAATTAAAGGGACCTAACCACGTACTTTTTCATGCCCGTAACTGTCATGCCATGAGTGGGGTTAGTTGTACTAAACAGTGAGCTCAGAAAAAAAAAACACGAGAAAGGGCAGCCATTGCTTCCTAGTCACTAATTATATACAGGCTTAAAACTAAATAATAAATAGTGGACAGGTCACTGCCCAACCCCTTGCCCCCATCTGTGGCTAGTGGGTGGGGGCAATTAAATAAAACATTGGAGGACTTCCTAGTATCCCAATAAACCCCCCACCACTGAACAGCAGGTGGGAGCTACAGATAAAATAAACTATGGAACATACTGTTCCACCAGCCTTCACCTACAGGCAGTATGTGGTTCTGAATCAAAAGGATTCTGTAAGTACCCAAAACATCTTTAGCTTAATGAAGCAGTTTTAATGTATAGATTGTGCCCCTGTAGTTTCATTACTCAATTCTATGCCATTTAAGAGTTAAATAACTTCTGTTTCTGTTTATGCAGCCTTTGCCACATCTCCCATGCAAATAAGTATTAGCCTACATTAAAAAAAAAAAAAAACATTTTCAACCAGATGTGTCTACATAGTATTTTTACTTTAGAAGTTTTTATCTTATGTTCTGGTAATTGAATGTTATACAAACACAGATAAAACAGTGGGTATGGACTATGTTAAAATTAAGAAGAGGGTAGAGTGCTATTAAGGATGCTAGGGGTTTATAATAAAGATGATCCTATATCCAACTATTGGTGTCCTCGATTCCTCCTGATCTTAGGTGCAGATTGTACTGCCAGTGCTCAGCAACACCAAAGCAGGCTTTCTTGCTCCTGCAAGTATAAGTAGGGTATCTTTATTACCTACTAACCTTATTATTGTGGTTTTGCTTAACTGTATTTTGTATAGATTTTTGGCCTTTACGGCAGCACACCTTCTTAGAAATGCAAGTTCTGGGTGTGCCCACAATTTTATTTTTTTCTGTGTAGATTTGGAATCCAGATTCCTATTGGACTAAGCACCCCACCCTTCCACTATGGCTGCCCTTTTGGAAGTGACCACAGGAAAGCATAAATTAAGGAATCTCTGAGAGCAGTTGCAGCTGTAAGTATTGCAAGTAACCATGTAAATCTTCTATGTTAAAATGATTGTAGGACCCACCAATATTGAGGTACTGTGATGTAGTGGTGTGCGCAACACAATATGGCCACATGATGTAACTGAATCACCATATTTGTTTGCAAAGATAGGCGATTTTAAAACTGTATATTTTTTTTTGTGTGTGAGCTGTTTCTTCAACTATATTTTGTATAGATTTTGGATTTATAGATTACTTTACGGTTCTGGGTGTGCCCCCAATTCCCATTTTTTCTTGGTGAGGTTTGGGAATCCTTATCCAGGTCACTGCTGTCTGTTCTTCTTATTTATTATATTGAGCACCTAACTTTTTGTTTATTTTACACAAGTCATTTTATTTGTGAGTGTGGCTAGGGGCTTTGGGACTGTTAGCAACACAGTGGTGTAGGGGGAAGTGTCCAACATATTGAGAAGGTAGACAGTGGGCAAGCCCACCCAACATTGTCATTAATATCCTCCACTTGAGGTCTATGGGTCAGGGAGTAGTGGGGTGGACAGTAGCATGTCATTTCTTTTTTGTCAGGGAGTGGGCAATAACATGTCCACCACTTTATCCCTTTTACCATTCTCCTCTTTAAGTTGGAGCTGGGTTTGACACTATGCCCATTTCTTTTAATTATAGCCTCCGCTAGCTGCTTGTGGGTGGGAGATGGGGGACACTAGGATACTCCATTATTTTTATTTGATATCCGCTACTCACTATCAACAGGTAGGGTTACATAGATGGACAGTGACTTGACTACCCCCTTTCATTAATTTTAAAGCCGCTACCTGATGCCCATGTATTTTATTAGCAACTGAGCAGCAATAATGGCCCAGTTGATAGTTTTTATTACAGTAAGCAGCCAGAGGCTGTCTGCTGTTTAGTTAGCCTACCGTATTGACCCCCACATAGGCTTTTTAACTAATTTACTGGTTTCCTGCTGGCCAAAGAGGCCATTTATTGGAAAATACATGCCCCTTAAATGGAATTAAATAATTTACAGCTGCAATCAAAATGATTTAATCCCCATTGAAAATCAGATTTATTTATTTATAAAATATTTTACCAGGAAAGATACATTGAGATTTCTCTCATTTTCAAGTATGTCCTGGGTCCACAAATCATTGCATTGTTACATTAGGTACAACAAAATACAAAAACAATATTAATACACAATATATACAAAATTTAACATTGAACAGGCAGGAAATATATAATCAACCATTACACGTGCATTCTGTTTTGAGGTATGTAGAGAGGGATCTCTTAAATGACTTTAGGTTTAGGGAAGATTTTAAATTGTGCGGGAGGTCGTTCCACAATTGCGGTGCTCTGTAGGAGAAGGAGGATCGGGCCGCTTTCTTTTTGTATTGAGGTAGACTAAGTAAAGTGTTGGTACTGGATCGTAGCTTATAGAAAGTGGGAACAGCTGGGGAAAGCATTTTGTTCAGGTAGGGTGGGAGTTTCCCAGAAAAGCTCTTATAAACAAGGCTGGAAAGATAAAGGGTGCATCTCGATTCCAGCGACAGCCAGTTTAGTTCCTTTAGCATGTCACAATGATGGGTCCTGTAATTACATTGTAGCACAAATCGGGAGAACGAGTTATACAATGTGTTGAGTTTATTAATGTGGGATTGTGATGCAGACGCATATACTACATCCCCATAATCAATGATTGGCATCAGCATTTGCTGTACAATCTTTTCCTTTACTGTAGGGCTTAGGCAGGATTTGTTTCTGTACAGTGCACCTAATTTTGGATAAAGTTTAGATGCAAGCTTTTCTATGTGCAGGCCAAAAGATAAATTGGGGTCTAATATCATACCCAAGTATTTAAAAGAGTGGACTGCGGTCAGTGTGCCATATGAATTTGTTTTGATGGATAGGTGGGAATTGTGTAATTTGTGTAATTTAGGTATTGTTCCAAAGATCAATGTGACAGTTTTGTCAGTGTTCAGGAAGAGTTTGTTTTTTGTGATCCACTTTTCTACCTCTGTAAACTGGTCTTGGAGCACAGCCTCAAGTTGCGGTAGATCGGATTTGCTCGCATAGATTACCGTGTCATCTGCGTACATGTGTACATTTGAGGATTGGCAGACATTAGGCAGATCATTTATAAATAATGTAAATAGTAGGGGGCCGAGGATGGAACCCTGGGGAACACCACACGTGACCGGGAGAGGGAGGGAGTCACTGTCAGAAATGGACACATATTGCGAGCGATCCGATACATACGATCAAAACCAGTTTAGAGAACGATCTCCAATACCTGAGTTTTTGAGTTTGTGCAGTAGAATGTCATGGTCTACTGTGTCAAAGGCCTTAGCAAAATCAAGGAAAATAGCTCCAGTTAGGGCTCCTTGTTCCATGCCAGTTTGGATGTCATTGCAAACTTTTAGGAGGGCAGTTGTAGTGGAGTGATTCTGGCGAAAGCCTGATTGATCAGGGGTCAGATAGTTTAATTGTTGGTAGTACTCACAAAGTTGCATATGGACACATTTTTCTAAGATTTTTGACAATACCGGGAGCAATGATATTGGGCGATAGTTAGAAACCAAAGTAGTGTCACCACTTTTATGGATAGGCACTACTCTCGCAGTCTTCCAAAGTTTGGGTATGTATCCTGACACCAAGGATTCGTTAATTAGAGTTGAGACAGGTTTAGCAATTGCCGGCGCACTGAGCTTCAATAGCATTGCTGGGATTTGATCAGGTCCGGACTGGTTTTTCATTTTTAAATTATTAAGATGTTTTTTAATGACACTAACAGGTACAGGTCTAAAATTAAACTTATCTATATTGGGCCTTTGCAAATTTAGTGGGGCCTGATCCACATTTGTAGTTTCAGTATGCGTGTCATTTATTAGCTTGGCAATCAGGGCAGTAGAGCATCCGACAAAATAATTGTTAAAGACATTTGCTACATCTAAGGGAAGTTGCAGGGTTTGGTTACCCACTTTGACAGTGGAGGGTTGGGAGTGGATTGGGGGAGTTTGTAGTTTATTTATGACTTTCCAAAAGTTTCTAGGGTTTGAGATGTTACTGTTCAGATTTTCATAGAAATATTGGGCCTTGGCCAGTTTTGTCTGTTTTGTGCATATATTTTGCCATTGTCTATATGCACAGTGATCATTCATAGAGCCAGTACGCTTAAACTTTGACCACAAAGAATCCCGAAACTGGTACATTTGGATGAGGTCAGCTGTGATCCAATTCATATGTGCTCCTTTTACCCTCACCTTACGCTTAGATTTATTGTTAAAATGTACAGACTTTCAGCTTTTTGCAATGAACAAATAAAACAATAGCACTTAAAATAGCTCAACACAACAAATATGTCAAGTGGTTTCCCCAAACTCAACTGAAAATCCAACATATAATGACTTCTCCAATCTCAAAATTATTGAAAAATTGCAAACCTTGACATTTCTGCATTACATATTATCTTTTCCTTCCATACTTGCACAACAAACACATTTTTATTTTCATGATTCACAAGTTGATTTGATATAAAACTAAAAATTATCAATATTTATTAATTTGATTCACTATATATAGTCATTTTCATTACAGAATAGCTTTTACATTTTTTATTCTTAAAATGTATTGATTTCATGTTTTTGTAGTTTTCACTACAAAATACCTTACTATTTTTTTGAATTTTATAATATAGTAAAAACTGCAAATTGTTTTATGCACACTCAACAGAACTTTATGAGTCAGAAAATGAAAAGACAAAAGTAATTTTTACTACAACCGTGAATGCTTTTATATAGCTACTTATGAAGAACAATTCTTTACAATGAGAAATGTATCATAATGTTCAAGCTCCTTCTTACAGCTTAATTTTTTTTGAATGACTTAAATTACAATTTTACATTATACACTGATCAATCACAACCACCTGCCTAATACCATGTATGTCCCCATTGTTCTACCAAATTAGCTCTGATGCATTAAGGCATGGACTCCACAAGGCTTTTGAACATGTTCTGTGGTATCTGGCATAAAGATATTAGCAGCAGATCATTTCAGTCCGGCAAGTTGCGATATCGGGCCTCCATTTATGGGATTTGTTGTTTCAGCACATCCCACAGATACTCCGTTGGGTTGAGATTAGGGTAATTTGGAGGCCAAGGTAACACCTTGAGCTCTTTATCATGTTCCTCAGATCATCCCTGAACAATCTTTGCACTTCCATTAGGGTACACCACTACCATGAAAAGTAATGGCATGAATGGCAGGACACAAGGTTTCCCAGCAGAACATTGCCTAGACTAGAGCAATACCCTGCCTCCACCATCCTGCCTTCTTCCCACAGTGCTTCCTGCTGCCATCAATTCCCCAGGTAAACAACACACATGGATTCGCCCATCCACCTCATCTTAAGCAAAATGGGATTCATCAGAACAGGCAACCTTCTTCCATTCCTTCATGATTTGTTTCTAACGCCCATGTCCACAATGCAGGTGCTTTTGACAGTAGACAGGGTTCTTTATGGGCACTCTGACTGGTCTGCAGCTACGCAACCCCATAAACAGCAAACATTGATGCACTGTGTGTTTTGATATTTTTTGTATCATGGCCAGCATTAAGACTTCCAGCAATTTGAGCTATAGTAGCTCTTCTCTGTGATCAGATTTGATGGGTTATCCATTGCACACGAGGTGAATCATTGAACCTTGTGTGCCCGTCCTTGCACCACTTTTGGTAGGTACTAGCCATTGTATAATGGGAACACCCCATAAGACTTGCCATTTTGGATATACTCTGATTCAGTCGTCTAGCCACCACTATTTTAGTTTTAAAAAATATCTCTTTCTATCTCCTTAGAGACTTTGCCTTTTGGCAGAAAGCAGCAATATGAGTTTATATTACGGGCCTTACCTTCGATGTTTTACTTAACGTGGCAGTTGAGTTTGCAATTTAATGGCCATTGGAGTGATACTAAAACAACCTCCAGTTATTTAAATGTGTTTATGAATTTGGGATAGTGTGCATGTAACTTTGTATTTGTTTTAATCCTGAAAATTTTATCTAGAAGATTCTCACATCAAATTCCTTGGTTGGGAATATACCATCAAAGTAATACAGATTGAGCAATACCTCTTTTTGCTCTCCATCTGTGAGTACCAGTTATTTTATTACTTTTATTTATTTTTAACAGAGATCACTATATTTAGTTTTATTTCTATTTTATAACTATCACCAGCGAGCTTCTACTACCATGAATTTGAGAGAGGACTCCAAAACCCCAATAATTGTTTCACAATTTCCATCTCACCTATTGGGGATGCCCTCACTACATCTCACTCCGCAGCTGATGCGGTCCCTCTTAGGTGCACCACAGAGACTCCAGCATGCTCACCTCCAAGGAAGGGGGGCTGGCATCTTTGCTCTGTATTACAGATGTTTGATGATCCTAATAGACAAGACACTGCACAAACTGCCATTAGAGCTATTACGCCAAGGGCACAGACCATTCGAGGATTACATCACAGAGTTAAATCAATATACTACAGATACACATTGGAACAAGGTTAAACTTATCAACTTTCGATTGGGGCTGTCTTTGCCCATTTTGTTATACCTAATACCCTAGATGCATTTATGCAACAGGCAATTCAACTGGACTGATGCCGTAGAGAACAGCAACAAGAAAGAGCAGCAAACTATACTTTATTTTCCAACGACACTTCCTCTGTTTATTCCTTTATTTCTTCCTCCACAACATTCTCCTCAATGCCAATGGAGGAACCAATGCAAGTAAGCCTAGTTCAAGGAAGAATACCCCCCACTGAACTACATAGAAGAAGAAGAGAGAAAATGTCTCTCAAATGTTTATTTGTCCTCATCATATGGTGAAAACCTGCCCTGAAAAATCTAAGATCACCAAGGGTGAGCGCATTTACAATGTCACTATGACATCATTCTTGATCACCACTACAATTCCTTTATCTTTCTTTTTCCTTGCAGTGGAATGAAAACATGAATGTCAAGCTTTTATTGACTCCAGTGGCAGCGGTTGTTTCTTGCACATAGTCCTTGCACATTTATTATCCATCTCAAAATTCTTGCAACCAGATCAACTTACCAAACAGACCAAACTTGTTATAGTAAAAATAAGAAAACACACATAGACTTTATCACTCAATCTGGTTCCCTCTCTTTTGACTTCTGTCAACTTAGGAATTCCATGGCTATGAGCACCTGATCCTACTAGTATCTGGTCCAATGCTGCTTTGATATTCTCTTCACCTCGGGGTTCTCAACTCTTATTGATGAGCAAAACAGATAAAAGCTTCATATATTTCATATTGGAAGTTAACAAAAGGGGTCCAGAAATAATCCTTCCTGAAGCATACAATGAATATTGAGACATATTTGATTAAAAAAAGGTGTGGAGACATTACCTCCCCATAGAAAATACGATTGCCCAATTTACTTCTTGCTAGGAGCACTCATTCTTTATCTAAAAATGAAACACCTCAACCTAAAAGAAATATACAAGAAAACCTGAAAAAAATGTGTTTATCTGATCTTCTACCTCCCCTGCCAGATCTGATATATTCTTTGTAGAAAAAAAGGATGTCAGTCTAAGATTTAAGAGGTGCTTACAAGCTGTTTAAAGTTTGAGAAAACAATGTTCCACTCGTACTATGGCCACTATGAGTATTTTGTCATGCCTTATTGACTTTGTAATTCTTCTGCTTCCTCATTAATATATTTCATGATCTCCTTGGTCAATATGTACTAATTGTTTTGTATGACATATTGATCTTCTCTACAGACCTACATTCTCACTGTCTCCACATGATTGCACTGTTAACATTTTTAGGAAATACAATCTACACGCTGAAATAGAAAAATGTATCCTCAAAACATGTGTGAAATTTTTGGGTCTTATCATCAAAACAGGCAAGGTGGAGATGAAATCTAGAAAAGTAAATGCCATTCTTACATGGCCCACATCCCCGAACAAGAAACTAATTTAATAGTTAGTGGAATTGGCAATTTTTATCAGACGTTCATCATTAACTTTTCAAAAGTTATCCAACTTCTAACACACCTTACAAAGAAGGATGTGAAATGCAGTTGGTAATGGCACAAAAGGAATTTGATAAAACTGGAACAATTATTTAGTACCTCACCATAATGGAGAAACCAACAGGAAGGAGCGAAACACCCCATAAATTTATACTTACCATTAAAGTCTTGAACACTTCCAAACCACCAAACGTCTCAATACTCATCAAGTAAGCAAGATCGCCTATCTCTATTCCCATGTTTTGGGTTTTTGAGATATTTAGCTTATAGTAAGATTGTGAGCTGTAGCGTTAAAGTTCTTTTTGAAGATTTGGAAGGGAAATGATTGGTTGAGATGAGGTCAGTAGGACGTCGTCAGCAAATAAGTTGTTTTCCTTATCCCCTATCAATATGCCATGTATATTAGTGTTACGTCTGATACCTTCTGCTAGTGGTTTTAGGGCTAGTACATAAAGGAGCGGTGAGAGAGGGGATTCCTGTCTTGTAACATTTGTTATAGTGAATGGGTCTGACAGGAACCCTGAGGTTGTCACTGAAGCATTTAGAGAGCTGTATAAAGTGTTGATAGCTGTCAGATATTCTTGTGGAAAGTCAAATTTTTTAAGAACTGCTTTTAGAAATTGCCAATTCAGTCTGTCAAACACTTTTTCTGCATCTAGTGAGATTAACAGACCTTCTGGTTCGTCTGTGTGTAATGTGTGTAGGATGTCTATAGCCTTTCTTGTGTTGTCTGGTCCCTGGCACCCCTCTACAAATCCTGCCTTGTTGTCTGATACTATCTATAGTAAAATTGATTTGAGTCAAGTACCTAAGATTTTGGCAAATAATTTGGAATCCGAGTTTAAAAGCGATATTGGGCGACAGTCAGTAGGAGGTTTTCCCGGTTTAGGGAGTGTAATCACTCTTGCAGCTAAAAACAGGGGGAAATCCCTGTTTGTGTCGCATGGTTAAAGGTGTTGGTTAGGTGTGTGGCCAAAATGTGTTTAAATTTCACATAGTATTTGTTAGTATATCGGTCAGGGCCAGGGGTTTTACCTTTGGGTAAGGCATTAATGCAGTCTAGTATTTCGTCCTCGGTAATGGGAGCGGCTAGTGTTTGGTTCTGAGTGGCTGTTAGTGTCGGTAAAGAGGTAATCCCGTATACCCGTGGTAGTTGGGAACCTAGTTTCTGAATCGTCCTTGTAGAGTTGGCTATAGTAATCAGCAAATTCTGTGAAGATCTGTTTGGGAAGTAGTAATTTGTGGCCCGTCTTATTTATGTGGACGATGCGTGACTGTGTTTGTCTTCCTTTTAGTCATTGAGCTGATATTTACTCGCTTTATTGCCCTGTATGTATAAAGTGGTCTTCAGTCGTTTCAGCATATAGCTGAATTTAGGTTGTTGTACCTCTTTTATTTTGGTTTGCAGTGCTTATTTGATTTTTAGTTTCTAGGGAGGTTTATTTTTTGCTAAGTTAAAGCTTCCATTGATTTAGAGTGTGTGTATCTTGTCTTTTGTAATGCTCTGCTTATCAAGGTACCCCTCACTACTGCTTTGTGTGCCAGCCAGAACATATGCGGGTTGTGGTCAGACTTTTCGTTTGTTTCAATTCTGTCTCTACTTGAGCGCAAAAGTTTGAGTTGGTTAGCAAGCTCTCATATATTAGCACCTATTTGTCAATGTTAAGGTAACAGTTGTGTGGGCTGACCACTCTGTTGGATTGATGTCACAGTCGAGCACTTAATGTGGAGTTGTGTATGAGATAGCCATCAATTCTGGAGTAGGAGTTTTGCGTGAATTCCCTGTCACCCGGGTGTAATGCCATAGGATTTCAGCAGTGTCTTAAGGGTTTGCATTGTTTTTTGATCGTGCCATAGTTCGGGAATGAGGGGGGCCTGGAGGATTCTAATAATGGGTTGAAGATGTGATTGAAGTACCCACAAACGATGAGAGTGCTGTTTCTCAGTTTTTCAGCTTTTCAGCAGAGGACACTGTGTAGGAGGTTCCTTTGATTGATATTTGGGGAATAAACATTAACTATAGTGTAGTCTAGATTGTGCATTGCCAAATAGCGTACTTCCCTTCAGACTCTATGGTTTGGCCATGTGAGATAACCCGAGCAGTATTGATTCTCCCTTAGATTTATGTGGTGATGTGGCATGAAGTTGGTGGGGTTATAGGTATAATCCCAGCTGTGGGTGTACGTTTGTGAGGAAATGTATCTCCTGAAGGCATATAATATCAGCTTGTTCTTTTTTTAATTTCTTTACATAGGACATGTCTTTTAAAGGGGATGTTTAGTCCCTGTACATTATGGGAGTATACTTTCATAACTGGTTGTGGTGTCTACAGTGTGTGTTGGCCTACACCTGTTTTTCTTGTGGTTTGATTGTGGGTCTGTTGTGGGTATTCCCTCTCCCAGGGCTCAAGCTCATATATAGTTGTGGTATGACCAGAAAGGGCAATGAACTTCCGATACCCTGTATGGAATATTAAGTGTTTGGTGGATGTGTCAGTGTCTCTACGGCACGTTTCATTTGCATTAGTACACAAGCATTCATGTACAAAAAGACTGTAACAACAATATAAACAACATGACCACCTTAGCATTCCTGCTATTATTCAGTCCCGCTAGCTATATCTGCGATCTACAATCTTTGCGGGAAAGGAGGAATCACGTCAGTCCTGCAGGCCACTGAGTGTGAATATGTCACTCCTATCTCCGGCTCTTATGTCTGACCCCTGTACTAATAAAACTTACAATGGTAACATCATGAGGAAAGTGAGTGTATGAACCCTTTAACCCATGGTTGAGTGTATTCGTGGTGTTCCATTAAGTGGTAATACATCCGCTGGCTATTTTGCAAGCCCGCAAGGTGAAGATATCAGCTAATGTCCGGGGGGGGAGGAGAGGGAAGCTTCATAGCGTATTTTTTTTTTCACTTAACTAGTTATATGTAGGTTCTAGGTATTCGGATTAAGAGCTTTCGTGGTGTACTGCCTGGTCACCTTTTAGTCAGCTGCGTGTCCCGAGTCAGGTGAGTCAGCGTATGTTTGTATGGAGGATTTAAGTCTCCCTTAAGTCGCATAACTCCCTACAGGGACCTGATACTCTTGTACACATTAGGTCACATTAGTAATGATTGCAGCATATAAAACCTATAAATTAGGTAAATAAATTAAAACTGTGTTAACAACACATTATCCTTACCTGGTGCTGTATCACTGCTTTGCGTTGCCCCCACTTGGCCTGTGGAAGTAAGTGGCCGAATTCTTCAAATCAAAGTGTATTCATTGGTGTGTGAAAAGTCTATGACTGTTTGAATCAATCAGCTCTCCTGGGTCAAAATGGATCTTGTGCCTCTGTCTTCCACATGTATTTTAATTTTTGGTGAGGAAGGTTATTTACGCCGTGTTCCTGGGTATTTCGGGCATCGGATGGTCCTCCATTCTTGCAGGATTTCTGCTTCTCTTTTGGGACTGTCTCCCAAAGCTGATGTAATGAAGTCCCAGTGTTGGAGTAGCTGGGTGCCCTCTGATACATCGGAAACCGCTTGGGTTTTGCCTTCTATGGTATTTAGTAGCTTTGCAGGGAAGCCCCAGCAGTAAGGAACCCTTCTGTTTCACAGCTCAGAGGTCACCTCGCAGAATGCGTAGGGTCTCCGCTGACAGGTCTATAAATATCTGAATGGCACTGTAAAGCTCCGGTAAAACTTGTTGAGTTCTGTTGGATCTGAGGATAACCTCTTTAACGTGGAAGTAGTGAATTTTTGCCAGCACATCTCTCAGGCTGGAGGTAGAGAGGTGTTTCAGTTTAGCCACACAGTGTGCCCTATACATTAGTAGCATGGATAGTTGTATACCTGGGGCCAGGGCCTGGAATAGCCCGGTCAGAAAAGCAGTAAGGTCCACCAGTTGTACCTCTTCCCGGATCACCCAAAAGCTGAGGTTCTGTCGGCAGGATCTATCTTCCAGGTCCATTGATTTTAATTCTTGTCTCTCTGACTTAGACAGATCCCTGTCATCACTGCTTCTGTCGCCATCTTGAGCTTCTAGCGTTGCAGTTCTGGGGCTTGTGGGTTTTTCTTCAAAAAAGGAGTGTTTATCTTTTGCATCTACCATTTTTCATGCCCCCCATTGTGACATTGTGGAGTCACCCATTGTTGTGGTATGTTTAAAACTTCTTTGCCTCTATATTTTATCGCTGTATTAGCCGTCGGCCTGGGAGCTCAGACTCTATGCGACCATTCAGTCCGAGTGCAGGCTACGCACCCTATAGCATATGGTTTTAATCATTGTTTGGACAGAATGGTTATTATGTCACACCTGTTTTCTATAATGCCCACATATTTTAAAGAATCAAATAACCTTATCCTTATGTGTACACCTCCTAATTAACTGAATTCTTAGACATATAAAAGCTTTTACAATTAGATATTCACTGCCAATACCTAAAATCACAATGGGTATTATCTTTAAGTGGATACACATTGCTGTATTGATTCAGATGTGTGCAAAGACTTTATGTTATTTTAAGATGGCTTGTATGTTTGAAAGCAAGACAAACTGATTGTTGGAACTCTGATGTGAAAAAAAAAAAAATATCTCAGGATCAACTGATTTCCTTCACACCTATGATAATCAAGAATCCAAACAATATGTAACTAAACTACAGAAACATAATTTTGTTGGTCTCATGTCTCACATCCTACAAGAAATCCAGAATACTGCATCTTCCAAGAGACTTCCAACGTCATCTGAAGGCTATCCTTTGTCACATGGAAAGATTTAGGTACCAGAATACACTTGTCTCAAAGTATTATACCACTGTCATGATACTTCCTTGGCTGGTCACATTGGGCAAAGAATGACTCTTAAAAGCATCAGATGACAATTTTGGTGACCTTCTCTACAACAAGATGTAAAAAATTATGTAAATTCCTGCATCACTTGTGCCAATGCAAAAATGAATACGCCCAGAACAGCTGGGTTGTTACAAGCTTTGCATCCAGACCTTGGAGTCATCTTACAGTTGATGTCATTGTAGACTTGCTTATGTCACAAGTAAACAATACTGTCATGGTTGTAGTGAATTGTCTACCCAAAATGGCACACTTTGTCCCTATCAAAGGGCTTACTGCAGCCAAACAAACTGTTTCCCATTTCCTTGGCAACATTTTTAGACTACATGGAATAACCAAATAACCATTCTCTCAGATAGAGAAACACAGTTCTTCCCATTTCTGGAAAGCATTTTCCATTTCCTCAAAATTTCAGTAGACCTATCAACGGCTTTTCATCCCCAACCTAATAGACAAACCAAAAGGATGAACCAAACACTGGAAACATGTCTCTATGGCTATTGTACCCATTCACAATCTGATTGTAAAGACTTACTCTCTACATACAAGTTTGCTTACAACTCCAAACAACATGATTCCACACATACCCTTCCAGGGAGTCATTTTCACACCTACTCCAGATGTCACTAATATGTATTTACAACAGTTGACTCAAGATTTCCAACTAGCTCAACAAACTTTGCAAGACAGTCAACAAAAGAGATACGCTGATTTCAAAATGCGATTTCTACTTATGCACAAAAATCAACTTGTCAGGTTATCTACAAAGCATCTTAAACTGTCTTGTCCCAAGAAACAATATGTTAATTTTACCTTTCCGTATTTCCAAGCTTGTTTTGCCTGTTGTAGTAAGAATACACCTGCCATGTCAATATTGTATACATCATACATTCCATGTTTCTCTGATATTACCTATTTGGTACTTTGCTTTTGGCTTGCTACTGCTACCTAAATAAACAGGGGCCACATCTACACACATCTGCCATCAGAAGCTATATACCGCCAAAGAAATCCTCCATCATAAGATCAAGACTGCAAGTATACCCATTGTAGCACCCAGGCACATATATATGGAGCTAATTATAAGCTTCAAAATACTGTAAGTGTATTTATTGTATGTACTTCACTGATACCATCAATATACTAAACTATATTTTGTTTACTGTCCTCTATTTTTCATATTGATTCACTCTGATCCGAATATGAGGACATCGATATTGTACAGTATCCATGCAAAACCAGAAAGAAAAGACTCTGGTTAGGGTTGTTTCAGCTGCCTACCTACCACCAACAAGTGCTAGGAATCTTATATGCTATATCATTACAAATAAGCATATGGTTAGAAAAATGGTAGTTTGAATAAACAAATATATCTTGAGCAAATTTAATGTTATATAAATTCTTCTAACATAGTGCCTTCTTTACATCTTTAAGTAAAACTGAAGTAAAAGTTTTGAGCAAAAATCATCTACGCATGGAAAATGTCAGCACCAACAAACATGTTGGCCTAGAGGTTGTTGTTGGTGTTATTATCTAGCAACGTCTTCAAGAAAAAAGGAGGGTTGAGTGGATATACATGAATAGGGTTCAGTTCCATTCACACCAATAATTCCATCTATACATCCATCCATCCACTTTAATTACCTCCAGCCATTGATCCACATCCATTATCCCTAGTCACATATCTTTTAACCCAGCCTGTTATAAAGAAACATCCACATCCATTAAACCATAGCTGTATATCTACAGCCATTGCCACATCCATTCACATTCTTAAGTCTAGTCATCCAACTACACCCATTGATCCGAGTCAATCTTCAATACCTATTAGCCCTATCCATCTATATCTATTAATCCCTGTAACCTTCAACATCTATCACCCACAGCCACTTTTAAAAAGTCTGTCAAAATGTTGGCAGACTCCATCTACTAGTGCCTCAGCTTCTCATTTCCTTTCCTGCTGCTCCCACTATTGCAACTTAAAGCCTCCTTTTTTTCCAGACATGAGTGAATCTCTATTGACTGCTGTCAAGTGCTATCATTTCTATAATATCAAGCCAAGAAAATGAACAGATCATCCAAATAATTCATGAGTAAAGTGTAAGCAAATATGCAAGTAAAATGTCAAAGTTTTCCAAGGAGTCTGCTATTTGATGTAAATCACAAGTAAACTACTCAAGGTATTAACTACAAGAAGAAACTAGCAAACCGATATTTAAATATAGCTCATGGCATTCATAAAGCATGCAAATGGAAACTGCTCAATTTTAACTACAGTATGTAGTAGGACTAATGGTTATCACAGAGACAACCAAACATTGATGCAATTGAATATTTATATTGAGAGGCAGGGGGTACTCAGCACATTTGGATTTTATTGCTCAGATCTCTTGAGGTTATAAACCGTTATAGATGGGATTAGTATGGGTGTTTTGACAGTCTTTATTGAGATCAGTGTAGATGATGATGACTCAACTTTAAGAGCTTGGAAGAATACCTACAGCTGGAGCTAGTTTAAAAAATGTTAGGCACCATACACATCAGTGAATTTTTTTATAAGAGGAAAATTGTCACACATTAATTCTTTTTTTTTCTTTTTTTTCTTATAAATATTTTATTGTTTTCTTGTATATTTAATTTACTTAAACAAACAAAATATGCATTCACATACATAGAAGAGCATATCATAATCGTAGTATTGTCTCGTTTGCAATTTTTTCTTAGAAACGTACTTAAAATTATTACATAATTACACGCAGGCAATGAGTAGTTTTGGGGTCCCTGTCTCTTAAATTAAATGCTAACTAGCAAGTTAATAAAGCATGTGTACATGTACCCAATTATATTTGATGTACTCAAAGACATTGGCCTATCTATTCGTATGTACACTATATATTTTTGAACTCAGGTTTTGCCTACCTATCCTAACTTAATTTTATCTATCCAAAACTCACTGAAATATTTTTCATTAGATCTGTTCCTTGTGATTTATATAGTTGTGCTTCCATCTTTAGTTGAAAATTAACTTGGGATAGCACCTTATCTTAAGAGAAGGGTGTGGCATTTCAGTTTTGTGCAATATTTATCTTAACTGCTACCATGAAATGAATTTATATATATGCTTCATTGTGTTGTAATGATTTAATATTCAAGTGCAGAATAGCATTCTCCGGTGACTTGGGAATAGGCTTATTTATTAAATTCTCTATTATCTCAAAGGTCTTAGACCACAATTCCATCACTATATCACACTCCCACCAAATATGAACAAACAAGGCAAGTCTCCTATTACATCTCCAACAAATTGGCGAACTTGAGTTGAACATTCTAGCCAATCTGGTTAGTACAAGATACCATCTGTTCAATACTTTGAATAAAGTTTCGAGTAAGTTCAAGCAGTGAATAAATTTGCATGCTCTAGGTAATACTACACACCACTCCTCCTTGTTAATTTTTTCCACTTTTGACATGCCATAATAGCTAAAGGTGCTTCTAATTTTAATAAACCGTTAGTAGCCACTGAAGCTACTCTATGTACTTTTTCATTTTTAAGCAATGCAAAGCAATGCATTTTAGTGCCTTCATGGGGATGACGTGTAATATTTTGATTTAAATAATTTTCTACTCTTAAATAAGTGAAAAGTTTATTTGACAACTGGAATTCTTGAATCAGTTGTGGGAAGGGTTTAATTGTTTCATTATCCATTAATTGATCTATTCGAGTAATATCTTTTTGAATCCACCTCTTTAAATTTAAATTTTTTACATAACATGAAATCAGTTCTACTTTAAGATTTGTAGGTATTTTTTTTCTATATCACATTTCTTTTTTATGACCTTCCATCCTTCCAGTATTGATTCCAATTATTTATATTAATTATTTTTTCACAAGCAACCTATATGAGTCTAATATTTGCTAATTATTTTTTATTATTTTTTTGCATTATTATATAAATTAGTAAATATATTTGGATTATGCTCTTTCATAGCTTTCTAAGATATGTTTCAGATGATTATTCACCATGTGGTTGCATCCTGAGGTCATAAAATCCACCCCCTTACCCAGTGACCACAGCTGGATTACTCAATTTCCTCATCACAGACTTTTTTTTTTGTTTGTATTACAATCTTTTTATTTTCATACTTTCATTTTTCAAGAACAAGGAAAAGAGAGAGACTTAACAGGTTTCAAATGTACAAACAAGTAGTATAGTCCGCATTTGTTTAACAAGTAACATTCATAATCCATGAAAATGCATATGGAGCACATGGTAATCAGTATTACACCATACATAAAACAGCAAATGAGGGTCGAGTGCGAGTAAATGGTGGAGTTAGGGAAAGAAGGGGAAGAAGAGAAAGGGGAAGAAAGTAAGTGGAAAAAAAGAGGGAGGATGGTCCCCAACTTTCTAATCCCCTGTGCCGAGCCCCACAGGATATCTAGTTTCTCAAGTTGTGTATCATCTGGTCCATTGGATTTATGGTCTCTCCAATAAGCCCAAAGCTGTGCACATCTTTCTGCATGTCCATGCAGGAAGGCTGTAAGAGTCTGCATGTTATAAACCTCCTCCACTTTAGCTATCCACTGTCGTATGATGGGAACATCTGTTTTGCGCCATTTAGCAGGTATCAAGGATTTAGCAACGTTCAAGAGATGCCTAGTTAGTGATTTTTTTTTATACATGGAGCGTAGTAGCTTTGAGTGGTTCAGCAGCATAGATAAGGGCTGTAAGGTCAGGTCGGAGTCAATAATCCCATGTATTTCTTTATGTATATTGTGCCAGTATCCAAATATGTTTGGGTAAAAAAAAAAGTATAAATAAAAGACAGTAGATTATCGCTGGATACCAATGACAGGTGTCTATGGTCCAGTAATAACCCACTATCCAATGTACCAAAAAAGAGACTCCAGGGATCTCAAAGGGGCCTAACCCCAATAGTGATATATAGAAAACAAGAAAATGCACAATATGCTTATCACAATGACAAGGGCATATGTGACTCGCTGTGCTACCTGGAAATATAAAGTAGTCTAATGATGATTAAATGTTAACTATATACACATGAATTCCTATAATGAAAACATCAGACTAATCTCCATACAATAAGGACTAGAGAGTGAAAATAATAAAAAGATTCAAAATTGCTCCAAAAAAACCTAAATAGTGTACAGGTATTATGGAAATATTTACAGTGCGGGATGTCTATCTAGAGCTTTATTAGATCTGGCTCTATATGCATCCACAGCAAAATCTGTTTAATACCCAGTACACTAAACAGTAAAAAAAAAAAAATATATATATATATATATATACAATACACAAGATCCAGCGCACTCACCTATCCACTAAACAGCAACTTCAATGTTGAAATATTTTATTTGTTTTTTTAAAAACACCTAATCTAGGCAAAAATAATGGGGGTTTAGTTACAGTATATGATCATATATATATATATATATAGTAGTGAGAAATTAGTCAGGGAAATACTATCCATAGAGACTATGATGCTTAGAATGCTCGATAGTCTATGGTTAAATAGATTGGAGTATAAGTCTGTCAGAATGTAAAAGGAAATAGAAGATGTAAATGTAAAGATAAACTGCTTGAAAATCTTGCAGTAGAGGTAATTTACAAAGCCTCGTTTTCTATAATTCTAACTAGACAGCAGATGGAGTAAAAAAGAATGAAATATTAAATAAAAAAAACACACATACCCCTGTGTGCGGCATACTAGGGGCCGTGACAAGTGTTAAATGCCCATAGAAAGTAAAAAAGAAGAATAGAATGCCTGACGCGCGTTTCGGTACTATTAGAGAAGCACCTTCGTCAGAGGAAAATGAACTATTAATGAGAATATACTTATATACCTTAGTAACCCTGTAGCAGCATAATTGTCCCTCCAATCATGTCCGTGCTCTCGCAGAAAGGGGTGTATCCAAAGGGAAATGGCTTTACCAGACATTCACTCTGTGTATTCGCGCCAAAATAAAGTGGGCGTGACTCAGATCCTCACGTGGTACGCACTGATCAGCTTCAGTGCAAGTGTCAATCAAACCACGTTAGTCTACCCCTAAGCACTTTATGACGTAAGGGCTTTGTCCGAAAGTAACAGGAAAAAAAATAACAATGTTTTGACAGATTGATACTGTCATATTTCTAATTGCCACCAACAGGATACAGGATACTTTTTTATGGATCAGTAAAATAAATCATACATTAAGTAATTTTAATTCCATGCTGTAACATAATAAAATATAACAAGTATGGAAAGAAATTAACATTTGAGTGTATTTCTCTTTAATTTTGTTTTGCTGCTTGAAAAATCTATGTCCCAATAAAACTCGATTAACTTTACGTGTAACGTAAATGTGTAATATCAGACTGTGTATACTCTGTGTGTGTGTATATATATATATATATATATATATATATATTACACAAGATCCAGCACACTCACTTATCCACTAAACAGCAACTTCAATGTTGACAGATTGTATTCGTTTTTTGTTTTTTTTTTAAATACCTAATCTAGGCAAAAATAATAGGGTCGTACATTGCATAAGCCTGCCACAACGTCAATGTACCCCATCTTTGGCAGGTCCTACTCTAACAGCCTAATGTCTGCTCTTATGAAATTAACCCACTTACTTGGGGAAAACATTCCATCTGGGGCTCTCTGCAGTACAAGGCTAAACAGGGCCATGGGATAAGGCACCTGTGACAGGGAGGGGTGCAAAACCAAGGAGTTTTCTAGACTCCCAAATATTTATATATATATGAAATGAGAGGGCTGCACTCACCTGAACATGCATAAATGGGGTGCTGATGGTGGCCAATTTATACAATACACAAGATCCAGCGCACTCCCTTATCCACTAAACAGCAACTTCAATGTTGACAGATTGTATTAGTTTTTTGTGTTTTTTTAAACACCTAATCTAAGCAAAAATAATGGGGGATCAGTTACATTATATGATCATACATTGCATAAGCCTGCTACAATGTCAATGTACCCCATTATTTTTACCCACAATTTCTTGTTATTAATTAACAAGACTGCAACTAATAATAATGATTGGTTTTCTTCTCCTTCTTCATATAGCATCACCTCATGATTTAAGTAACAGGCACAAAAAGAAAGACTCCAAGTATCCAAGTGTTATGATACCAAGCGTACATAGACGCCATCACAGAGTAAGTAGTCAGAACATTTAAGGAAGATTTAAAAACTTACATTTGCTTTGCCACTGCCATAAGCTGAAATAAGATTCCTTTAGATTCACTGAATAAAGCCCTGGTGTGCTGGATCATTGGCTGAGAGCCAAATAGAAAAAAGACAAGAAAAGGTAGCTTCTTTTACATGAGTGTGTTTCATCAATGTTCTCCAGCAACGTAAATCACATTCATTTCAACATAGATGATGAATTGAATGTAAAAGACCCACCTCAAAATTGCTAAAAAAAATATGGTATGGGTGGCCGGAACCAGTGGACATAATGACTGGACTTGTCTTGGGTGCACTAACTGGAGATAAAAATCACAGAACTGGGCGTTAAAGCAAGAAGCACCTAGCGGATAAACCCCTGTACACTGCTGATATCGATGACCTACTGTGGAACTCGCAAAACACCTGGAGGCCTGTCATGACTTTCCCAGATATCCAGTGAAGAATTCCTTGCTGACTTCAGTGGTCTGGAGTTACCAGCTGAGAAATGGAGAGGAGATTGATCTACACTTGTATATTGATTCACATCAGTAACAGAGAATCGTTAAATGAATTATACTCATAAGTCAGCCTTTGAACTATGTTAGTTTAGATATTTTCAGTGCAGGATGGAGGTGCTCTGGTCACCAAATGGATGTTAGAAACATAGAAACATAGAATGTGACGGCAGATAAGAACCATTCGGTCCATCTAGTCTGCCCAATTTTCTAAAAACTTTCATTAGTCCCTAGCCTTATCTTATAGTTAGGATAGCCTTATGCCTATCCCATGCATGCTTAAACTCCTTTACTGTGTTAACCTCTACCACTTCAGCTGGAAGGCTATTCCATGCATCCACTACCCTCTCAGTAAAGTAATACTTCCTGATATTATTTTTAAACCTTTGTCCCTCTAATTTAAGACTATGTCCTCTTGTTGTGGTAGTTTTTCTTCTTTTAAATATAGTCTCCTCCTTTACTGTTGATGCCCCTCCTGGATGTTCCCCACCTTAACATAGAGGCTGACATAAATATGTTTAACCACTTAAGGACCAAACTTCTGGAATAAAAGGGAATCATGACATGTCACACGTCATGTGCCCTTAAGGGGTTAAGGAGGAAATGAATGGGATATCTGGGAGCCTTCAGGATA
>OW240915.1:170013717-170036382 GCA_933207985.1 Pelobates cultripes | reverse complement strand
CTGAAATCAAAAACACTGCCCATGAAGTCAACATCGCTGACCTAGAATTTGATCTGGCAATGCTCAGGCATGATCTGACCCCAGCCCATCACCTCATGGTGGCTGTTGAAGATCACAGGCATTGGAAAAATGTGAATATATGGGGCCTTGCTGAGGGTGTCACTTTGGCTAAAACCCTTTTTCCAGAGACTTCTTACCAACCTATTTTCTCCTGAAGTGCAAAGAGGCTGCTCACCTCAGGCTACCTCTTTGCACTTCAGTAGGGATGTGACTATCTGCTTCCAGCATGGCCTGGACAGAGAAGCTTTCCTGTCTGTGGTACGCAACACTGTACTATTTTGAGCAACACTCACTATTGTTCTTCCTAGATATCTCTATAGCCACTATGGACTGGGATCGGTCCTTGTGACCCTTGACTACTAAACTGGTTTACAAATTGTGACGCTTCTGAATTGGCCAGCATCCTCCAACAACTTGTGCTCACACGCGCTGAAGTGGAGTTTCAACCCCCATTGCTCCCTAAGCAGATGACTACCTGGGTGACAGTTTTTCCATTTATCTGCACTGGATATTTTGACATATGATAAGTGTTCCTAGAGACGTGTCCCATTCATTTACCTCCAATTGGCGTAGGTGAATGTGTACCCCTTACTCTCCCACCCACTTAATCCCAGCATAGTGGGTGTTAGCTCTTTACTTTTAGATGTCAGCACCATTTCCATACATTCCACATAGCCTTTCCTACTCCTATGCAATGCTGACAGATCCCCCATCAGGGGCAGTAGGCTTAGTTCTAGTTCGATTTATTGACCATTGCTCTCTTTCTATTTCACTTTAACCTGTTGGAATTTGTACTTTATTGTTTTCTTCATTAACATCTTTGTGGCAGGAGTCCGGAGGACCAAGGTAAATTGTCAAACTGTTCTTTGACCGTTTACTTTGGGAGCATGCCAGGAAACTTATGTCACTCTTAACCACTACAGCAGAGTGCAGTAGTAATGATACTTGGAGTAATTCTTTAAGCAATGTAATGTTGCAACATTAATTCAAATATGTATAACATTTTGGTGCAATTTTAAATATTAAGTAATACATTGTACTTCAAGATCTCTTGGGTTCCCCCTATCTCTATCACTGTATAATAACCCTCCATCACACCATCCAGACTGGTGAGGATAGAGCATAGGACATTATTTAGACCCCTAGTTACTTTTTCTTCTACCCTCTACTCTTCCACTCATCCCTAGCTTGCTAAATCTTTCTGCACATGAAAGAAGAAGGGAGGGCCTTTCCTGATTAATAGTTAGATTGCTGTAGATTTGATTTACACCAGGAAAATAGATGCTCTAAATATCTAAATGGATTATACCAATGTCAGCCTTTGAACTATGTTAGTTTAGATATTTTTAGTTAAAAAATTGTTTAAGCTTTTTTGATTATACTATCAACATAGTTAAACAATCTTGACATGCTTGAACATTTTTTGTGAATGTATCAGTTCAACTTAAATAATACAGTATGCTTTTCAATGTTTTTATCAGCAGAAATACAATGTTTAAGTGACAGAATGCATTTTTATTTTATTATTTTGCAAGTTCCCATACTGATGCATTAACAACTTGTAATGATTCTACAGAAATTATATTTTTAAAAACAGCACATTTAAGCTATGGTTCATTTACAGATGAAATTGTGTTTTCTGAAAGTGTGGACATTATGCACACAGTCAATTTGTGAAATGATTTGTGTTCATGAATTTTAAGCTCTATTTAGCATTAAATGAATATTGTTTCAACTCTCATGTGGCAGTCGGCATGTTAAATTATATCCTATACAGCAATGTAATTTTTGCTAAACCTTTTGAATTTGTTTTGTAAAATTGCCTAATAGTGGTATGCAATAAATAGTGTTTCAACGATTCTTTTCCAAGTACTAAGTTTAATTAACATCTACTTAACCTTTAAGAGTATCCACGCATAATCTGAGTTCTTCATTGAGAATATATTTCAAGTTAAGAGATTTCAAAAGCTATTTACTGACCTTTGATTTGGTAAGATTATTTAGGATTTTTTTCACAGGCAAAACCCAATAAAATAATAATACCTAATGATAACATTGTTCAAATATGAAACAGTTTGTGGAAACCATTTCTACAATATTTTCAGAAGAACAACTATTGTATATGTCAGTCTTCATTTATGTGTATCTCTGTTTTACTGTTTATCACTGTTTATTTTCATACATAGCATGAGTTGTATTGGGTTTACACATAGCATACACACAGCATAGTTACATTTTTTGCTGCCTAACAATTTCTCATAATTTAAATACAAATCCACAGTGTATTAATTATGTTGCAGCTTTCTCTGGTAATTTATAATTGGCTGTTCTGTCTTACTTTGTACCTCTTGGGATTACTCCTAATTAGTATTTCATGGTGGCTTAGTAAATAGAAAAACATGTACTTCTCATACACATTAGATGTCTCTGTGAATTACTTGGAGTTTTATGATGTACATGCTCCACATCACTGGGGCTTCACACACATTGCACATTAGACTTGTTCAGGGCAGAAAAATGTGGTTCTTCCATACCACTTAAGCAGAAAAAAAATGTAAGAAAGCAAATGGTAGACTTAGGTCATGTAAATTTTCAGCTCAGCCAAATTTCTGTAACAAAATGAAGGGAAGGCAAATGGGACAACCCGTATGACGGTGCTAAAATGCAAAACAGCTACAATGTTGTCTGGCCTTTGGAACAGCAGAGTGCAATCCATAGTCTTCCTACAACTCCATTGCCATTAACTGCCCAGTGGGGTGAGAAGATTGGACAATATTAGGGTAACTAGCATCAGTTCCTATTCAAGTGACTTATACTTTGTGCAACATTAATGCCATATGGGGACAGGTTATCCACATTAAGCTTACATTGTTTTGATGCATATAGTATTCCTTTGAGAGTGCAAAAAAATACAGTGCCATATTAGCATCCTCCACCTGTATCTGCAGTGGTAGCATCACTGTTACACAATATCAGGTATTTTGCAATGTCAATTCTCAGTTGTGGGAGTCTTCATTTATGTGTATCTCTGTTTTACTGTTTATCACTGTTTATTTTCATACATAGCATGAGTTGTATTGGGTTTACACATAGCATACACACAGCATAGTTACATTTTTTGCTGCCTAACAATTTCTCATAATTTAAATACAAATCCACAGTGTATTAATTATGTTGCAGCTTTCTCTGGTAATTTATAATTGGCTGTTCTGTCTTACTTTGTACCTCTTGGGATTACTCCTAATTAGTATTTCATGGTGGCTTAGTAAATAGAAAAACATGTACTTCTCATACACATTAGATGTCTCTGTGAATTACTTGGAGTTTTATGATGTACATGCTCCACATCACTGGGGCTTCACACACATTGCACATTAGACTTGTTCAGGGCAGAAAAATGTGGTTCTTCCATACCACTTAAGCAGAAAAAAAATGTAAGAAAGCAAATGGTAGACTTAGGTCATGTAAATTTTCAGCTCAGCCAAATTTCTGTAACAAAATGAAGGGAAGGCAAATGGGACAACCCGTATGACGGTGCTAAAATGCAAAACAGCTACAATGTTGTCTGGCCTTTGGAACAGCAGAGTGCAATCCATAGTCTTCCTACAACTCCATTGCCATTAACTGCCCAGTGGGGTGAGAAGATTGGACAATATTAGGGTAACTAGCATCAGTTCCTATTCAAGTGACTTATACTTTGTGCAACATTAATGCCATATGGGGACAGGTTATCCACATTAAGCTTACATTGTTTTGATGCATATAGTATTCCTTTGAGAGTGCAAAAAAATACAGTGCCATATTAGCATCCTCCACCTGTATCTGCAGTGGTAGCATCACTGTTACACAATATCAGGTATTTTGCAATGTCAATTCTCAGTTGTGAAAATTGGATTCATATTTTTTCTGAAATGAAAAAAAGGAAAGAAATGCATGCTGACCAGTTGGAGCGCTAAATAAATCTTCTCAACTGATTTATTAAGATTGTGCTAGAATGATATCCAACAAAATATATTTAAGAGTGGACTTATGTACACTTCTCTGGACTGATGAGGAGTCTAACTGTCCATGTCCAACATGTCTCTGTTGACAACTGGCACTATCATTGGTGTGTGTGTAAATGGGTTGTTACTTGCTGGATTTAATAGTTCTGCAACAATTTTGCCAAAGTTAACCAGAAAAAATGGTTTGCAAACTGATTCTTCATCTTCAATGATGCTGTGCCCTGCTTGCAAAACTATTTCTGTCACACTCAATATAGGCATATATATTACTTGCAATTTCCAAAGCAGAAGCACACTGCAAATCAAATCTATATCTTAAAAGAAATAAAAATGTAAAAAATGAAATCACACATCAATAAAACAATTATAAATTTGTGAATTTAAAGTGGGTGAAAGTGGCACTGGCAGTAACAACTAGGTCAAATTATTATTTTTTCTATTCAATTCACTGGCAAATGCAGGTGGATTTGTAGTCTGTATACTAGTACTTGGTTGATTAATGCTAATTTAAATTGATAATGATGATGGTAATGGTGATTTAAGTTATATTTGTGGAGATGGTTGTATTGGTGGTGGTGATGGTAACACTGAGAGTGGGTGAGCTATTGTTTCCATGGTAGCAGGTGCAGCTGATGCCACAACTGTCTCCATGAATTAGAAGATTCTAAAGCAGACAGAGATAGACTTTGACAATGTGGAGAAGATGCAGAAAGCAGTGACAAGTGCCCATTAGCTGTTGGAGAAATCACTGGGTTGCTGCCTGTCTTCTCCATACTCTCCTCTTATAATTCCTCTAGCTTATCATGCTCGAGTAGCCCCTGGACTAGAAGTAAAAGTACTAAAACTGCAATGGTGCAAGAAACAATTCTCATTCATGAAAACCACCATCAACTACATACATTGGGGACATGACTTTGGTACTCTGCACTAAGTCTTCTCTAAAGAGTGTCTCTCATAACCCCCACAAAGTAGACTACTGCGCTACATTTTCCATGAATTGCTTTTTGGAAAGGGCACCAAGAAGGTATAACTCTTGAACTAGCTCTGGTTGAAAGATCTGCAGTGCCAGTGAAAGCATTACCACAACTTGTTGCAGCATGAAGATGATCAGAACATTTTCTGCCCCCTTGGTGTTAAATTGGATGTAGAAGACATGCTGCTAATCCCACTGTCCATATGAATACTACTATTAATAGTGGTGGTGATAGTAGTGGTAATGGAGGTCTAGGCGACAGAAGTATCAGCAGTCTGAGGTTCAAACTCTCAGAAGCCATGGCACATCTGCTGATGGTGGATTGGGTAAAGAACACCTACCTCTACCCTCTAGCAATTTGTTCTTGGGATTGGTGTGTGACATTGATGATGGTAGGTTTGTTTGATTTATTACAATACACTAGTGATATGAATGATTGTGTATTGTGTAAAGTAATACAACTTTATTCAGCAAAAATACCTTTTTGTTTTGCAAAATGGGTTTGTGCTTGGTGGATTTGTTGCTGAAACACTACACACTAGCACAATTGCACACTTACACAACACACACACTGGACTGAACATACTTAAAAAGATACAAATAAGAGTAAAAATATATATATTTTCTTTCTCCAACCACTTAACCAAAAGGAAATAAACTGCCCACCTATAAATTGGTGATTCCAAGTTAGTGTTAAGTGGCTTGCAGTGTGATCGTGCATTAACAATAAACAACAGTGTCACAGTGGGATGAATCTCTATTACTCAAAGTTTGTGTGCATGCCAATGTGGGAGTATATAAACAAGAGGAACTTTTTCATATTTTGTTACTCAACACAGTCTCCCATGAATGAAAAACAAAAACAAATTACTTGTGCATGATCCCAAATCCCTACATATATTAAAAAAAACAGGAGGTTTTCAGTATCACTCCAATATCCATTGGAGTATAAGTACAACTGCCCCATCAAAAAAGAATCCAAAACTTAGAGCTAAAAGGCAATATCTCTGACACAGAAAGATGTATTCTTATGAATCCATAAACACTTATTAACCCTTAATAGGGTACACATTGGATGAGCAACAGCATGGTAACATGGCTGTGTAAAACAGAAGGAAATACAAAAACACAAAATTAGGGGCGGGGCCTGTCATGGATGCCAGACATGTTTCGGACTAGGTCCTTCACTAGCCCCACAATTAAAACTCCCAACTGCACACTAATGCCTGATCCGGGCCAGAACGAGAGAAACCTTTCTGCTAAGCGTGGAGGAGGTTGTAGTTGCTCCGAGGGTTTGTCAGCCCCACCACGGAACATGCGGCCAAGTGAGCGCCGAGCTGGAGATGCAGCCGATCTCCTATACCGGTTCTGGGGGCCATGAAAACTGGTAAGGTGCCCTCTTACCACCCAGACCGGCGGGGTGATGCCGGTCCACTCCTGGGAGGTTGCCCACCTTGGAAAGGGAAGCGAGCAGGCACCCTACCTATAAGTGTCGGATGCAGATGGCGGAAGCAGCGTGCTCCTCAGTATCCAGTAATGGTCCCAGCAAGATACTCACCCGACTGGACAAGCACTTCCTCCACTTCTGGGAGCAACTGGAAATCAAGCTGCATCAGCCTACTCCACCCCAGCCAAGCACCTCCGCACATCGGGGTCTCCCTCAGAAGGCTCCCGCATGGCCGCGGAAAAACGCACGGTATGGCATGACGACTTACCCCAAACCGACACACTGCTGGACCCTGCGAGATGACAGAGGAGCTATCCACAGTTTGGAGGGTAGATGGCACAACCCATCTGGCTCCAACATGGCGGAGATATCATCGGAGAGGTGGAGGGGCAGCGAGTGTACCCATCTCTTCTTCACACCTCCACTAAGGACGGTCAGGTCTGCAGTATTCCTCCTGGAAGCAGAACTGTGATCTGCCCATGGAGGGCATAGGATGAACAGAGTATTATTTTTATATGTCTTCAATCCTTCTATCAGTAGTTTATAAGATCTTAGATGTTTGACAAACCTCGTGCCACTCACGGCCTCTTTTTAGTTTTGTCTTTCCGTTGTGAGGGCCTCCCGGGGGAAATACCTTAATCTCAGCAAATCTTCCCCAATAGTTAATTCTTATGTTTTATTTTTCTTATCATCAGTCTTGTGACGAAGTGCCCTTTGCCACTTGGTCCTGGAGAGGCCTGTTTGCCAGCCTCTTGCCTTGGGACTATGGCCCCTGGGAGATTGTGCCCTTTAAAAACAGTATTGGGCATCTTGGATTTTAACACACTTTTTCTGCCCCTTTAATTCCATGAGAAAATGTGCCTCTGCCCCTCCCCCTTTTTCCTATTGTTCTCCAGCAGGGTGTTGTTCCAGGGACACTGCCAGACCAGTTTAAATTGGCTGCTTTGTTCCTCCTCTATCTCTCATCAGTCCTTGCTAAACTTTAACCCCATGGCGATTTTGTTCTGTTCGTGGCATTGGAGCACTCTTCAGATATATTGAGTGCTCAGATCCAAGCTATCTGGGGATAGGTTGAATGTGGGGGTTCCGTTCAGTAAAATAGGAATGATGGATTTTTAGGTACTGTTGTAAATGGAGATATGCCCTGTACTGGAGACAATTAAGTTACCACACCTAACTTTTAAACCACTGGAGGGATTTGTCTGATATTTGGATATGTTTATATTTGAAGTGTGCTGATTAATAATATGTTATGGAGATTGGATGTATATTTTAGAAGTTATAAGAATTGTGTAAAAACTGTATTTTCCTGCAGAGGGGAGGATTTTGTGGGAATGAATGGGAGTGTTTTACTGTATATTACGTGTTTACAAAACCCTGTGGGTGGGACCATGTGTGTAAAACCTACATAAAAGAAAGCCTTTTGGTGCTGATTAAGAGAGATCTTCTTGACCCTCCACACGTAGTCTTGTCTCGTGATTGGAGGGGAACTGCTATATTCACACTGGGAATTGCTATGCTCTGCATACTCCCTGAGCTTTAATCACTTAGCTCTTTTAAGAGCTTGTTCTTGGTACGCTCTCCTGGAGGAGAGGTCTTTCCCACACGGTCCTGGAGGACAGAAGCTGATCCAGGGTGGAAGGAAGATGGCGAGACTCCAGTTAAGCTATGGCGGTTGTTGAGTCTGCGGTGGTTGTTGTGTCTGGTGCGGTGCTTGAGGTCCTCGGCGCAAGCTAGGAAGTGTCCATCAACGGAATGTATTCGGTCGGAGTATGGGGAGTTCAAGTCTTGATAGGTAAACCTTTTGTAAGAACTTGTTATAATGACAATCAAGACCTGCATCTATAGCCTGATATATGCACTAATATAAAAAACTAGTATTCTGCGTGTACAGCTTCTATACATAAAAAAAAAAAAATAGGTTGTTTAGATCAGGAGTTATTTACACTATGTACATCATACCCTGTCATGTGAACATATGTATTAACTCAGATTTCTTTCTTCTGTACTGCAATAACTGTGTCAATAAAAAATTCGATTGACAAAAAGAAAAGTATTAACTTTAAAACATTCAAATAATTATTCACTAATACTTAAAAACAATACCGAAAAAAAAGTACAGAGTACAGAGACATAGCAAATGGGGACAAAACAGATCTTGTAGAAAAATAAAAAGCTGTAAACATGACCTAAATATTGAGATATCTGTAGTAGTCACTGTTTTTTCACATCATCTGGAGTCCTTTTTTGTACTCAAATAAAATCTCACTTTCTCCCCCCCAAAAAAACACAAAATTAAACCCTACACTTTAACTCCCTGTACTCCTGGGTAGAAGCAATGACCATATTATCTCTCCAAACACATAGTAACAAAAAACAACTAAATAGTTATCTGCCCACTATCCTAAATCCCTCTGCATACTTAAATATTGTGAAGTTTTTTAAATCACTCCAATGGCATTAAAACTCAGTTGCCCAGATTTAAAAAAAAAAGGAAATTGGTGTTAAGTGGAAATGGGCAACAGTGCACTAGACGTAAAAAACAAAACAGTGTTATACTAGGATGAATAAAATAAACTATCTCTACCACTCAAAGATTGTGTGAGTGTTAATGTAGGAGGAGCTAGACAATATGATTTGTTTTATTCTATTTTACTGAGCAACACGCTGCCCACAAAAATAGTTTTTTTAATGAAACTTTAAAACAAAACAGCACATTTTTAACAACTGTATATTGGTGATTCTAAGTTGGTGTTAAGTGGCAAAGGCTGTGAATGTGCCACTGCACTAATCATAAACAACAGTGTCATACTAGAATGAATAAAACAGAATATCTACCACTCAAAGTTTGTGTGAGTATGTCAGGAATGGAGATAACCTGACACGCAAACCTAAATAAAACAGTAAAGGAAAACGTACCAATCCTTAGAGTGTTAGTGCTTGTGCCTAAGACAGATAGATGAAATGCCTACAAACACTAGTAAACACTAGACAGGCCAAGATTTAGACAGGTATACACAGATTGATAGGCAAGGTCAGATTAACAGAGAGAAGATTGGTCAAATAAGGAGATATGGCTTCTGATGGTGTGGTAGCTCTGCACTCACTCAGCCCAAAACCACAATTTTCAAGAGCGATAATAGCAATGGTAACAGTGCCTGTTCAGCAAAAAGCCAAAATGTTTTCAAAGCGAGCAAAGAAGAAGTAGAGTCAGGAGGGCATCTCCCTATAATCTCCATCACACCTTTCTGATACTTATTCAGACAGAGAAGTAGCCCCTTCACAAAGAGAAGAGTTATAGCATGAGGAGGAGGAGGCGGCCGTGGACTACAGGGAGGCAGACAGAAAGGAACACTGGTATGATGCCCTGGAAGATGACCAGCGGCGGCAAAGTGAGAGTCTCCCCAGTTATGAGCAGCGGCGATGTGGATGTGTCTATTGGGAGAGCAGCCCCTGGATGAGTGGGTGACAGAGCTCCAGAGCCTAGTATGTAAGGAGCTTTGGCTAGATGATGCTTACCAGGCCCTACGGTGGCATGTCATTCAACATACCCCCTGGACAGCTGAGCACGACTTACCCAAAGGGAAGGATTACGATGGCCCTGGGTTACTATGGGATGCCTTAGAGGTGGACATTTATCTCGGAAGCATGGAGGAGTCTAGGTTTTGGGACATCTACGACTACCGGATGGGCATGCATGTTTATGCTGACAGATGGGAGGTGAGCAAAGACATGACCCATCTGGTAACAAGGGAGTGGGAGCTGGAGCAGGACTACCAACATCTGCTCAGCTCTGTTCAGCCCCAACCTACCCAACAAGCAGAGCCAGACCTGCCATCCTACAACTGGGAAGACTGGGCAGCGATACCCCCTGCTTCCCTACCAACTCACAAAGTAGGGAACTTCATTGGCTGTTTCTGGGAAGATCTCCTGATGACAGGTAGAGATGGGACTGAAGTCTCTCCACCAGCACTACAGGGATGGTGGGCAGCCGGCCCAGATCCCCAGCTACAGCCAGCATTACCCGGAGTCGAGGCAGTCGGTTTGACTCCCCAGCGGCAGCTTACCTTACAGGGAGAGGAGACAACCGGTCTCTCTCCCCAGCGGCGGCCTGTGTCACAGAGAGAGGAGACTGTTGGTCCCTCATCTCAGCAACAGCAAGCATCACTGGGAGTGGAGACGGTCGCTACCACTACCCAGCACCAAGCAGAATTACAAGGAGAGGAGACAATCAGACTCTCTCCAGCAGCAGTGCATCTCACAGGGAGAGGAGACAATCGGTCTCTCTCTCCAGCAGCAGGGTTTTTTTTCCAGGGAGGGGGGACAGTCGGTCCTATCCACTAGCAGCAGCTTACCTACCAGGGAGAGGAGACAACCGGTCTCCCTCCCCAGCGGCAGTGCATTTCACATGAAAAGGAGACAACCGGTCTCTCTTCACAGTGGCAGGGGTGTTACAGGGAGGGGGGACCATCAGTCATACTCCCCAGCAGCAGCATTCCTTCCAGGGAGAGGAGACAACCGGTCTCCCTCCCCAGCAGCAGCCAGCATCACAGCATCTCCCCAGCGGCAGTGTGTCCTACAGGGAGTGGAGACTACTGGTTCCATTCCCCAGCGGCCATGTACGTTACAGAGAAAGGTGACAACCGGTCCCTCTCTCCAGCAGCAGCTGCTCAACCGAGTAATGGGGGTAGTGGAGGAGACGTTAATACCCACTGACCCCTTTCCAGCAGAAGAGCTGGCATCCAGGCAGAGCGCTGCTAGCCTCTGCCCTACCCTTTTCCTTGGTCCAGAGCCTGACTGCTTACAGGTTGTCCCAGCAGAAGTGCTGGCAACAGGGCAGAGCGCAGTTGGCCTCTGCCCACCACGTACCTACAGCTCCATGCCTGGAAACACAAGAGAGATCAGGCGCAGCAGATGTACCTTCTGCATCCTAGGACAGACTGAACAAAGCTGGACACCCAAGAACTACAGGTGCAGTACTTGGTTGTGGGTGGGCTGCTCGACTAACTCAGGTACTGTCCGACAGGAGGTCATGTACCTGGTTAGTCTCCCCCTGGGAAGGAAGATGTGTGATGAAAGCACCTTCATCACTGGGAGTTGGAGAGGCCTGCTTGCCAGCCTCTTGCCCTGTGACTATGGCCCCTGGGATGTATTGCCCTTTGAAAGCCCTATTTGGGCATATTGGATTTTAATATAGTGTTGCTGCCCCTTTAAAATATATGGAAACAGCTTTGCACTTTTGAAGTGGCATTTCGGATACAGCCGGAGTACCAAAGTAGTCGAACGGGCCACCATTCAACATACGAACACGTGGCGGCTGCCATTTTAATCCAGTCGAACACGTTCAGCGGTGTTTGGTTGTCGAGTTCATGGAACTCAAATCGGACACGCGATGGCACAAACAGACTTCAACACTTCGACTGTAGTCGAACGCTGTTCGACAATTCGAACGGCATTTTAACATTGACATTTGCACGAATGGTTGTCGTTCGTCTATTTGAACTACATTTAACATTGGAAATAGACCGGCCGCACAGCCAAATTCTCTGGAACTGTTTTTGGCATGAAATCATGCGTGCGGTCGGCCAAAAGAGACACTTCCACGAAACTTTAACCCCATTTTACTGTGTTCGTGGGATCTGAGCGCTCAGATCCGAGCTATCTAGGGATAGTTTAAATGTGGGCGTTCAGTTCAATTATTTCCAGGATAGAAGGGAGGGATTTTACAGTGTATGTGGGAGTGTCAGACATTGTTGTATTGTTTTGATTGGTTTGTGTCCTTTGTGTGCCTGTGTACCATCAGATCCAGGGGGTGTGCCTCTGGTCTGAGGAATTGTATAAATTGTGAGTGCTTGCTTCCATTAAACAGATCTGCTTACCCCTTCATGAAGTCTTGGCTCATGTTTGGGGGATTGGAGAACTACACTCTGGGAATTGTTATAATCACTATACTCCCCAGAGTATAATCACTAGCTCTTGTAAGAGCTGTTCTTGTTCCTGTTCCTGCTCTCTGGATTCTAAGAGAGGTCTGCCTGCTGGAAGCTGGATCCTGGTCTTGGGTCCAGAGTGGGTGGAAGATGGCGAGTCCCCAACAAGCTGCGGTGGTTCGTGGGGTCTGCGGTGGTTATGGTGTCTGGTGGAGTGTTTGGAGCCCTCAGGAAGCACTAGGATCATCCATCAACGGAAGGTACCCAGTCGGAGTGCCGGGTGATCTGTTACAATGTTAATCCAATTGATTGAACCAAATTACCCCATTACCACTTACTTGAATAATTACAAACCCACCTGGTCATAAAGAAGGGAACAAGCATCTTAATAAAATTAAATAAGGCATAAGGGACTAGTTTGCCATTTAGCAATTGAAGCTGAACAGACCCGGGTGGCATCCTGGGCTCCTCCCCCTGTTGCGCAACAACCACATAATCACTTCAAGCACTGCGCAATGATGTAATCTAAAAGGGCTGAAACAAGTAGTAACCAGAGGATGGGCCTCCTAACTGAACCACTCACAAGGTGGGTACCGCTGACGGGTTGGTACAGTTGAACTGAAACCAAGCATGAGAGCAAAGATGGAAGGGCAAGAGGGACAAAAACTAGTGACTCTGTTTCAAAGGAGACAAAATAGAAATAATTAGTGCCTGATATGTATAATATATGCAGAGATGACAATATAAGACTGATAAGAAGTAATAAAATAAAAATAAGCAACAAAAGAATAAAAACATGAATTCATACCCACAAAAAAACTAATAAAAACTTAGAACAGATAGTTATACTGTCCATAATATATAATTAAATTATCAAAGGTAAGAACTACAGTAAATAATAAGAGATAAAACAATGTATCCATATTGTATTTAACTAGTTAGAAATGAAAGAACCAAGGTGTAAGGAATACACCAAAATAAGTGATATAACAATATATGTATATAAATAAATAAGTAAAAGGCATAATGTGTCTCAAATAAGTATGTAATAAAGTGCATCCATGATTCATATATGAATAAGATAATATTACACAGACAATTTTGATAAAGTACTCCAAGCAAAATTGTACAGTAAAGTGCAAAAAGTCACTGTAATGACAAAGTGATATAAATGCAGTCAATATAATTAATAAAATGTATTTGTTATACCTTGAGTGCCTGGACAATTGTCTACTTTCCAGTGTTGACTACTGTAGCACAAAAGAATCCATACTGAATGCCGCAAGGAAGACTGCAGCTATGCTGGATACCTACTCTGAAATGGCATTGTACGCAGATCTGTCAGTGCCTACCATAACGAGATGCCGGGAATTGTTGACATTAAAAAGATTCTAAGCAATCATAAGATTTCTTATCATTCGGGCTTACCTCCTAAGCTGCTTATATGGAGGAATTAAGCCTTAGCCAAAGCTAAGGAGTAAAATTATTGCACTCATGGGGCGTTTAGAAAGTTCACAGTAATTTGACACAAACAGCTTTGCCATGCAGACTGAAACCAGAATAATCAAGGGTGTAGGGAAAGAACATGAAGACGCTTTCTATGCAAGGGCTGATATTAGAAGTTCTATCTATTAGCTGAACTGTTGGTGCTTAGATACCCCTGGGTGTTAGAGGTAGCATATATCAGGAGAGGCATGTTAGGTTTCATGAGAGATTGATAATTTGTTAATGTTTAAAAGTTTATGTTATATAGGGTATCTGTTATAGTATCTGCCATAATAAGTGCTAGGGCTTGGAAATATGTAGCTAAGTGTGGGAATATAACGAGGTAATGTTACAAAACATTTACAAAAGATGCAGATTTGTAACCTTATCTGGTTAAATTCCTATGCATCAGTACATTTTTCATTTATTCAATTTCTTCCTATTTGTTTTCTTGTTTTATTTTATGCATGCTGTTTTTACTAATAAAGGTGTTGAATTGCCTTTACTTGAGATTCTTTCTGGCATCCATCTTTTTGGCAGCATCATCAGCCAGGATTTATTCAAGAAGCTTGACCTGAGGAAAAATTAACAGGAGCCTTTAAAGTCTGGGCCAACTACAAGTGTCTCAGAATCATGTGAGTTGGATATTTCATTACCATAAAAGTGTTTATAAAGATTGTTAAATACTACACTATGATTGTTAAACAATACACTATGGTCTATATCTTTTATTTGTTTCAGATTTTTATGTAAATCAAGAAACTGGAAAATATCAGACATATTATGTATATTTGTGCACCTGCACTTGTTGATTTTTATTGCACTTTATGAAGCATTGTGAGGAGTGACCGAGCATGTGGCACAATTTGCACTTTGTATTTTCTGCACAGGATCAAGTTAACCCTTCACATTTTTTTTTTTTTTTTACAAATTGTTTATGTTTGGAGCCTATTTATGTCAAGTATCATACTCTAGTTTTTGTCAGGGTAAACATAATCACAGAAGATGCAGATCGACAAAGCTGTTGGGTTTATAGTAATTTAGTTTGAAGTGCTTGATCCAAAGGCATTGTTGTTGTCGGATGCCACAGACCCCAGAAAACAACAATCGTACATGAGGCCTTAAACAGGTTCACAACATTTAATTTTAGAAACATATTAAAGTTAAATATATTAACCCCTTAAGGATGGAGTCAGTTTTACATGTTGTGATCAAAACAAAATGTAAACAAAACCTAGAATTTGTGCTGTCTGTTAAACCATAATTCACCTTTTCATATTAAATGCACCCACACGTATTAAATATAATTTTGTTCAGGGGAAACAGGGCTTTCATTTAGTTTTAAATATTTCTATATAACATCTTATTTAATATGAATAAAACATTTTTAAAAATTGATAAATTAAGAAACATTATTTTTCAAAGTTCTGCATGGCATTTTAACTGTGGATGTAATAATTTTGTTAAATTTTACTGCAATAAATTACACATATTTGTATTCAGCGATCTCACAAGCACAACAGTACACCCCCATGTACAGGTTTTATGGGGTTTTGGAAAGTTACAGGGTTAAATAAAGGGCTAAAAAGATATATAATAATGGAAACCACTAGTGATGGTTTGGCCTAAAGAGGGACAAACCCACTATTGGAGTCCAAGAAAACACCTGCGTGGACACTCCAGGGGTGTGGAGGGGCTTAACCCCTAAATTCTAGACAAAAAAGAGAGAACTCGAATCACTGGATATTCCTATCCAGTGGTTCGAACATGTGCTGGAATTATAGAGATAAATAAAACATAAATAATAATAATTGATATACTTCAAGTACCCTTCCCTGACTATAAGGTCATCCAAATGTGAAGTAATGTGACCAGCCAAATAGGCTAAACCTCACAAATACTAAACCGTGACTGCAGTACACCTCAGACTCCTGACTTTATTATGACTTTGTGGGTCACAGTCTGTGTATAATGGCAAATAAATGTCAATAAGGTCACGGATAAGGAGTCCTAATCCCTAAAAGCCTGCCAATGGATCTAAATAGTGATATTCTGACAGTCAAAAAAAAGGAAATGATATGTTGAACTCTGTGGTTGTGAGGCTTGGTTACAAAGAGAGAGTAAATAGGTGTCCGGAACTTTAACCGGCCCTCTTTATTATGCAAGGGGAAGTAAGGTATATTAACTTGATGACCATGTTGGGTAGTCTAAGTGTGGGGTAGAGAATGTAAATAATAGCCTCCTTGTTGGATAGGTGAGACTTCCTGAGACAATACTGCAGGTTGGACGTGGTATTTGTGGTAAATATTCGGGGCCTAAGAAAACCAAAAACCAGGTATATAGCAGCTTTAATTACTAGGTTGGTGCCTGGTTAGTAAGGACAGGCATCTAAAAGGTCTGATAGTGACTGACATAAATGGATGCTGGTAGGAAATCTGTAAGTTTTTAATTTGTCTGGGTACCTGAATGCTTTGAGTATGGTTATAATCTGGTATGAGGCCATGAAGCTACATTTGATTAGAAACCTGTGAATTTGTATACCAGATAGGTATAGTTGATCGTATTATGGGATAATGCAAGTTAGAAGTTGCAAAAGAAGCGAAAGCCAATCACAGACAACATAGCAAAAGAGACCGTAACATACGAAAAGGAGCCTCTAAAGGAGAAGAAGCCCTAACACATGTATCGTGAGTGTCAGTAGAAAAAGCCAGATGTGTAAGATGATGACCACAAGCTAACAAGGTGGGTAGTCTGCGAGCAGACTCTGAAAACACAGGGGCGGCAGCTGCTGTGGGAGAGTCCGTAGGCGGTGCTATGTGGAGCCAGAGGAGGGACTGTATGAAAAGTGTAGGATATGAATATCCATTTTGCTTAATATCCTAGCTGTTCATATAAGGGTTAATTTGAACCAAGAATAAATAAGAATTGTATCTTCGATTCTGGGAAGAATTTATCTAATATCATTTACGAGAATGACCATACTGATTTCCAAATGTTCTTGTTAATTGTCCAAGATTAAGGTATTTGTAAATATCTTGTTTTGATCAAATATACATGTGTTATATAACGTAGAATTATAATAAGAAACAGCTGCTCATAACTTGTGAAAAACAATGTCATTGTCACGCCCATATGCTCATTTTTCCCCCTCCCATCCTGCTATGAAAATGGGGTATAAATATAACTGACGTATGAATACAATTTGAATTGGTTATTGAACACAACTCTGCTATTCATTTCCAATTTCCAGAGCTCTGTATGAGTTGGCAAATATCCATCATCCACAAAGGGCCCGGGCTGATTTTATCCCCAACAAACAGGAGCAGGAAGTCTGTCCAGAACTTAGCCAGAATGGCCATCCCCAAATATCCAAACCACTAGCCGAACTGCCCCATATACACGAAAGTAGCAAAGACAACAGGGGACGAACATCAGAGAAGAGCGACTCGGGTCCCCTCCAGCAACAACGTTATCCGTGGAGGCATATAGTGACTTGGAGAGTTCAGCTGTCCTAAAGTCTGCCGGGGAGGGAATAAGGTGACTCCTGAGAACTGCAGTGATGCGAGGAAGAGACCACCACAGCGTGATAGAGTACCAGACCTAGGCGGAGAGCTGGGTGGAAAAGTACTACGCCACCGCCTGGTAGCGGAGACATGCTAGAAAAGAAATTAATAAATAGTGCATATTTGACCCAATGTGTGCTGGCATACTAGCTAATGCCTAAAGGCGAAACAATTAAAACAAGTTTTGGTGACAGATGAGGCGATGCTAGATGCCTAGCGGCATGAGAGGCTCTATCTATGCATTGGCGCTAGGGGATAACATAGCCACTGAACATTGTGGCGGGGTGGAGGCCTCTCTGTAACAGTTAAACCTATGCCACAATGCGAGACGACTAACTATATCTGGCCCGAGGGGTGTAGTACCTCCAAGTATGAGGATGGGTGTTGGTCTCGCGGGACCACTAACCTAAGGCGAAGAAGCCAGGGGAATTACGACTAATGGACACCTAGGACCCTGACAGCCAGCCACAGCTAACTAAGAGGGGAGGGTAGCGAGTGAGAGAGAGGATGTACCTGAGGAACATGGAACGAAACGTGGAGGGGGGTGCAGTAAAATAACGTAGGATGAGAAGCATGACGGGCAAACGCGGCCCAGACAAGCAGGGAAACGAAGACCCGAAAGAAGAACGGGTCTACAGCGATTTTTCTTTGCAGTGTAATTTGTAATCCCACCATAAAGGGTTGATCACTAATTCAGAGATTCAGGTTTTGCCTTTTTTTTAGCCCGCTTAATTATGACATCTTGATAAAACAGAAGTTGTGTACTGTTAAACAAAATGCCATACAACTATGAATATGGACATTAAATTATTAAAGTGTGTTTGCTAAACTGGCATCAACAAGGAATAAGTCATGTGTTAAAAGGTTTCTCTTTTTAAGTATGGGAACACTTGAAGAATAATATCCTAAGCACTGTGGAATACTTAGATTTGAGTTACATGTCTGCTTCAGATATACACCCTGTTCCAAATTATTATGCAAATTCTATTTGAGTGTCACAAAGATTAAATATTTTGTTTTTCAGTTTAACTCATGGATGGCAATGTGTCTCAGGGCTCTTTTGATCACTGAAAACAATCTCGGACACCTGTAATAATTAGATTGTCAGGTGAGCCCAATTTAAGGAAAAACTACTAAAGGACGGTGTTCCACATTATTAAGCAGAGCGCCATTTTCATGCAATATGGGGAAGAAAAAGGATCTCTCTGCTGCCGAAAGAGTGAAATAGTTCAATGCCTTGGACGAGGTATGAAAACATTAGATAGTTCACGAAGCGTGATCATCGCACTATTAAGAGATTTGTGGCTGATTCAGAGCACAGACGGGTTTGTGCAGATAAAGGCACATTGAGGAAGATTTCTCCCAGATCCATGCATCGGATCGAGAGAGCAGCTGCTAAAATACCATTACATAGCAGCAAACAGATATTTGAAACTGCTGGTGCCTCTGGAGTCCCACGAACATCAAGGTGTAGAGCCCTCCAGAGTCTTGCAACTGTGCATAAACCTTCTATTCGGCCACCACTAACCAATGCTCACAAGTAGAAACAGCTGCATTGGGCAGAAAAATACATGAAGACTAATTTTCAAACAGTTCTGTTCATTGATGAGTGCCATGCAACCCTGGATGGTCCAGATGGATGGAGTAGTGGATGGTTGGTGGACGGCCACTCTGTTCAAACAAGGCTGCGACGTCAGCAAGGCGGTGGTGGGGTCATGTTTTGGGCCGGAATCATGGGAAGAGAGCTGGTCGGCCCCTTTAGGGTCCCCAAAGGTGTAAAGATGAACTCTGCCAAGTATGTGGAGTTCTGACTGACCACTTTCTTCCCTGGTACAGAAGGAAGAACTATGCTTTCTGTAATAAATCATCTTTATGCATGACAATGCACCATCTCATGCTGCAAAGAATACCTCTGCATCAATTGCTGCTATGGGGATAATAGGAGAGAAAGTCATGGTGTGGTCTCCATCCTTCCCTGACCTCAATCCTATTGAGAACTTTTGGAGCATCCTCAAGCAAAAGATCTGTGAGGGTGGGAGACAGTTTACATCCAAACAGCAGCTCTGGGAGGCTATTCTGACATCTTGCAAACAAATTCAAGCAGAAACTGTCCTAAACTCACAAGTTCAATGGATGCAAGACTTGGGAAGCTACTATCAAATAAGGGGTCCTATGTTAAAATGTAATGTAACTTGTTAAAATGTTTAAAAAGTTAAAATGTTGTTATAAGTTTGATTGAAATAGCTTTTGATTTCAGTAAATATGCTGCAAACACAACAAATGACAATTTTCAGATCTTTACAAGCTATAAAGTGTTTTGAAACTTACTGTGCGTAATAACTTGGAACAGTGCACTGTAAGTTTTTTATGTTTTAAAAAAATACTGTTATCATTAGGAGGTTTGTTCAATAAAATTTGAATTGTACTCTTAATAGTTGATAACGTGAATTATGCTGACTGTTATTTACATCAATTATTTAGGTAAATGAGAAAAATATCATTTGCATAATAATTTGGAACAGGGTTTGGAACAAGACACTACTAAAGCAATTTATATAAATTATATGCACCAATGTCCCTATTGGAAGTACTCTATGCATAAAGCTTAAATCTAACCTTGCCCATTTTCAAAACTTTATGTGATATTCAGGATACATTTTTAAACATTGAGACATCATTGAATAATTGTTTTGTCACAATGTTCTAAAATGTTCTTTCTCTAAAACATTTTAAACATTTTTATCAGAAGTTTCATTTTTCCTATTGCAGACAGAACAAGTATCCTGTGGGTTTGTAATGTATAACAATATTAAGGAGACAGCTAAATAAAGATATATGATATCTTTGTTCAATACAAAATGACTAGAGGGGCTTAAAAAAAGTTTAGTCCAGAGCTAGGAAACCAGAGAGCAACGTGGTTTTAAATTCCAGTGAAAGATCAAGAGGCAAAAATGAAGCAGCACCGTTAAATATTTAGTCCATTTTTGAACAACAAACAAAAAGCAGTTTAATAAAATATAACAGCCAAAGCAGTGGTGTACTAGAGGGTTGGGAGGTGCTCCACCTTGAGTAACAGGCAGCGAGAGGGTGAACAGTGCACCCCCTCCCACAAGTGCCTGCTAGGAGACTCTGCTCTGTATTCTTGTGGTGCAGTTCACTGAGACAGCTGCCTGGAGCTCTCCACAATGATTTACCAGCTCCCTCATGCACCCCTGCTGGATTCAGGACATGTTAGCATCCCTGTCCCAGCAACAGTACAGGGCTGTTGGGAGCTGGACAGTCAGTGAGAGAGAGCCCTGCAGAACCCCACCGGACACCAGGTATGAGGTTCCACTCCAGCTCTCTCAGTCAAGCTAAGAACAGGGAGGCTGGGCTTGTCCCATTCTAAAAATAACAAAAATAAGGGTTAATTATTAATCTGAATTTTATTATTTATGTTTCTTTTGGGTATGACACTGATATGACATAGTGCACAAGGGTCCTTTGATATGCTAAGTAACATATCAAGGAAATCCACTATCTAAGAGTTACAGGCCATATCGTAGAAGTCAATTGGCTTACATTGAAACTAGACTTATAGGCAGCTCAAGTGTAACATTTCACACATGGCAGAGCCTTGATTGATCAAAAGAGTAATTCATGTTGTAAACCATCTGACCTCTATCACATTCCTATATAGTTTACATTAACCCTTTCTGACATCTGTCCTCTACCAAGCATCCAATTCATGTATGCACTACAGAAGTTACAACAAAAAAAACTATTGTTTATAAAAAAAAAGTATTTGTGTGTGCACTGAATCAATGCTTTCTTATGGGGATATTGAAGACACTGGAAATCCTCATGCAAAGCATTGAACTCCATGAAAATGCAGCAAGAAATTGTCTTAATCCTGCAATGTTTTACATTGCGGAGTTTAGAGGACAGTGACACTGCACCCAGAATTTTTTAATGAGATGTAGTGGTCTGGGTGCCTCTAGTGTTCCTTTAAATTGTGTAGCTTAAGGATGATATAACTGCAAGATCAAGATTGTAAAAACTGGAATCTGTGTTACTCATTAGATACAGTAATACAAGGAAACTATGTTACTCATAAAAAAAAAATCCAACAGTTTATGTTGTAGAGAGACACGTGAGGCATTGTTCTTCGTGCATGAACCCTTCATACATTGTTAGAGATTAAAACCATTGGAGAACTAATATTTTATTAAGACGTGGGAAGAAATTAGTATTTTTTTAAAATGGACAATTGTACAATATGTTGATTTCTGACATAAATTGTCAGAATTTTGCAAAACCAATCTGTCGTGTTTACTTCATAAATAAAAGTTATGGTACAGGGGAAAACAGTTCACAAATGCACAGGGGGGAATATTCTGGCACACACTGAACATTTCAGATTGCAAATAGCTACTCTGTGCACATTCTTTTTGTAAAATAACAAATATGTTCTATGACATTGTGAAAATACAGGTGATTTTCAATAACCACATGAAAATAAGACTCATTGTGAGATTCCCTACGGATCAAAATATGTTTTATTATAGAAAAGAGAAACCTTTACTAAAACCACTAAGTTTATTTTTCACAAAAAGCTATTACTTACCAGGAATCTTAAGCTTGTAACTAAGCCTCCCAGTGGAAGGTTATTCCATCACCGAAATGATCTTGGAACAATTAGGATGCATGTACAGGATTCAGAGTAAATGCATGAATACATAAAAATTTTATTTTTACACATATAAAAAAATGCAACTATTTTCTGTTTTATTAAGAGAATGACGAGAAAAAACATTGGATGCAGTCAAGAGCATATACATTTTACTACATAATATATAATTAACATAAAATGTACAAAGTAGAACTCACAATAGAACTCATGTCTAATCTCAGATTTGCAGGGCAAAACTAAATGAAAATGTCATTACTTTAGTACCAGAAAGAGCACATCTGATTAAAGGGACACTATGTGCACCTGGACCACTTCATCTCATTGAAATGGTCTGGGGGCAGTATGTTTATTAGTATGGGTTAAGACTGCATCTAATGGCTGTCTAACAGATTGCCACTAAAGGCGCTTCCTGAAGTTCCACTAAGTTTGACTCTGTGAAATGACACTGCACGTCCTCACACTTTGCATGTTGAAATCAATGCTTTTCCTATTGCTACCTACCTTGACACATGGAGCATCTGACTCTGATTTCTA
>OW240915.1:169980977-170013617 GCA_933207985.1 Pelobates cultripes | reverse complement strand
GAGAAGTCAGCCGTGGTTCCCTCTGCTACTAGTGCTGCCTGCCTCCAGATTTCTCCTACGGGACCCAGGGGGGAACCCACATCCGTTGATGTTGGAGGATTGACTAACCCTGGTGGCCTGGACCATTTCCGGGGTTCCTGGGATGTGTCGGGACTATCGACTACGGCTAAGGAACTACTCTGGGACTCTTGGGCACCTGACACCAGAAGATCGTATCTACACGCCTGGCGCTCCTGGCATGGCTGGTGTCTGGAGAGACGTTTGGATCCTTTTACGGCCCCTATTATGGCCGTCCTGAATTTCCTGGCTGAACAGGGTAAGTCTTATAGGACTATCAATGTTTTCCGCTCAGCTATTTCAGCGGCTCATGTTCCTTTCAAGGCTCGGGTGTTGGTAGAAAACCCTCGGTCTGCAGACTGCTCAGAGGTGTGAGACTTTCGAGACCCCCTGCTTCTCGCTATTCCTCATTTTGGGACGTATCCCTTGTTTTACGTTTCCTTGAGGAATGGCCTGATAATGGGGATCTAGCTCTACGCCAGCTTTCTGCTAAGCTAGCTCTCCTTTTATGCCTTCTATCCTTTCGTCGGGTTTCGGATGTCCGGGCCTTTGACGTAGACTCCTTTTCTTTTTCTCCAGATGGTGTCTCTGTTTCTATCTCACGCAGGACGAAATCTAATTCATCTTCACTGTCTTATCCCTACTTACCAATCTCTGTGACTTCGTTATGTCGGCCTTCCGCGCATGGCCAGTTATTGATTTCCTACGTGCGACCGTTTGGGGCTGTGTCTGCACCCACGATCGCTCGTTGGATTCGATGGCTCCTCTCTTTGGCGGGAGAGGCAAATTCATTTGGAGCACATTCGGTTTGGGGCGCTGCTGCATCAGCAGCTCTTGAAGCCGGTGGGTCACTTGTGGAAATCCTCAACGCCGCTGACTGGTCTAGAGAGTCGACTTTCCGTACCTTTTACTTTCACCCACGCTCTCATGTTTCTTCTGTTTTTATGTCTGGACGTTAAAATTGCAAATATGAAGCCTCCTGTCCTGACATAAAATTAGGGATTATTCTAGCCTCGGTGAGGGAATAATCTAAATTTTATTAAAGACAGGAGGCAAATATTTCCCACCCTTATTGTTTTCCCACCCGGGAATTGGATTTGTTTTGCCTTTATGTTAATTGGGGTTTCGATTGTATGCGTTTTCATGTATGGCTCAAATTTCTTTTAATAAACTCTTTTGTTACTACAATTGGTGATCAGTGTACATTTATTTATCGGATTGTGGTCCATTAATGCGCTGATTGTGTATTGTGTGACATTCTGCTATGGCAGTTTACTTTCACGATGTTTCTTTTCTTTTACAGTGTGATCTGAACTGTTCTGGTTATGGCGGTTTCTCATCTGAACTTGCCGGATACAGTTTTGTTTGGTCTTCATGCTCTCCTGCTCGACCTCATCAAAGAAAGAGGAAGCGGGAGGGTCTACCTCAGTGGTTTTATACTGATGCCTGTTTTGTTCTGATTGGTTGTTTGAAAAGTTCTGTTAACTGTTTCTTTGCTGCTGGAGGTTTTCAGTAAAGAAGGTTAAGCAAATATTCGCCTCCTGTCTTTAATAAAATTTAGATTATTCCCTCACCGAGGCTAGAATAATCCCTAATTATAACAATTATTATAATTTAAAGGGACACTGACTATTGGCTATTCCTTGCAACTGTGTTTCTTTCTGTGTTCCTGGCCTCAGCTAGTATTTCGACTATTCTTTGGTATGTTAAGTCCGGCCATTCTAAGGTCCGGTTAGATGTTACCTTTAGTCCTAGGTGTGATACTATTCTGCGTGCTGGATCAACTGTAATCCCATTACCCCGGTCTCAATTGCAAAGGCTCTGTCTCAGACTGTGCAGGAAGGCCAGAGACAACAGGTCTGGAGAAGTGATGCTCCAGTGACATATTCAAGCATCTGGTTCTATTTCTAGTATTCTCCCTGGTTCTGATACGGTTGTCGATATGCATGACATACGTGATGTAGTCATTTAATCTCCCTGGTAGTTCTTTGGCTGCAATCTTGTCAAGAATAGCTTCAGATAATCACTCTGCAAAAGCAGTGATTAATCCGCTATTAGTCCAGTCTACCTCAGAAGCTAGAGTGCGGAATTCAATAGCATAATCTGAGACAGGCTGGTTCCCTTGTTTGATATGCATTAGGGCAGTAGCAGCGTTGGTCTCCCTACCCAAAGGTTCAAACGTTAGTTTCAATTCCGTAAGGAATTCTAAGTATTTATGGGCAATAGAATTATTACTCTCCCATAATGGATTGACCCTTGCTAAGTCTTTACCTTGCAGTTGATTCATTAGGTATCCAATTTTGGCTCTATCCATGGGAAAAGACCCAGGAGAGGCTTCAAAATGAAACACAATCTGATTTTAAAAAAAAACTGAAATTCATGAATATTACTTTCAAAATGCGGGGGTTAAGATAGGGTTATGTTAGGTGCCCTATATTCAATGGGAGTAGGTACATTAGGAGGGGGTGTACCTGCTAATGGAATCTCAGGCTGTAAATGAGCCGTACGTATTAGTAGTGTATTGAAAGCTTGGGCGGACTGATCCATACGGTGATCATTCTCCTCTAGCTTTCTCTCACAAGCTACTATGTGCTGACACAAATCTGCAGCATCCATGGCCATGTCGTAATGTCAGGATTACAGTTGATCCAGCACGCAGGATAGTATCACACCTAGGACTAAAAGTAACGTCTAACCGGACCTTAGAATGGCTGGACTTAACTTACCAGAGAATAGTCGAAATACTATTTGAGGTCAGGAACACAGAAAGAAACACAGTTGCAAGGAATAGCCAATTGTCAGGGGAACCAGAATTCAGAGAAATCAAAACGAAGCCAAAGTCAATAACCAAAGAAACACGATCAGGAACACACTCTTGGATAACCAGCAAAGAGAAACCACGACAGGGCAATGAGTGGAAGAAATGGGTGAACTTAAATATCCCTCTTGTGGATCCGATTGGCCGAACCTGGCTTTGACCCCAAAACGTGCGTGCACGTCAACGTCACTACTACCGTGGACAGATGTGGGGCTATATAACCGTGTGGATTTGCAGCGGCCAGCGTCCACCTGCATGTCACTAAACCCCAGTCTCATGTCACAGGACCGCCGAATAGCACCCCTCTCACTTCCGGAAAGGTGACCATTGTTGTCATGGCACATGGAGAGGGTGTAAACGTGACAACACCTAGATGAGTTAGGAAATAGAAATGGACACAGATGCATTACTGGTCCTTGGAGTTGGCCGGGCTTAGCATTAGAAAATGCCAGTCAGGTCAGAGAGTGGTCAATAACAAACGAAGGTCTACGACAAATAAGGAAAGAACAGGATTGGATTAACAAGCCATGGTCAAAGAATATGGAAGGGGAATGGTCAAGAACAAGCCAATGTTACAATATTAGTAATCATTATTAAATCAGAACATGCTCTAGGAACAGCACAAGGGAAGCGAAGACAGGGCAATGCAGAAAATGAAGGAAGGGTTCAAACTGACCTAGGAATTCTGTGATGGTTTGCATCATTCCTGCAAATAGTGTAAAGGCGATGTTGCAGAGATGACACAGGTAGGCGTGTGTCAGAATTGACACAAGTAGGTTCGGCGTCATTAAATGACCCAGGTTTACAAAGACTAGCTTTGAAAATGATGCAAGAATGATGCGGGTATGGAGACAATTGGTGGTTTGCTTCAAAGTACTAGAGTGATACAGGTGACTGGAATGCTCGCTAGAATGATTTGAAGATCTTACAGGTGCTTTGACAGTAACACATAAAATGCAATGTATGGTGGAGATATCTTATATCCAGCTATCGATATAATCTTTTAAAGTTTTAAATATGATTGCTAAGTTCATCTGACATACCCAAAATGTGAAAAAAATACAAAAAGTCTTAATGTAAACCCATAAGTGCAGATAATCAGAAATATCCAAGTTAAAGATAATTTGATGTTGTATTGCTGTGAGATCATCTTTGGGAAACATAGTATTTAGAAATGTGATACCAATGAAGCTGTTATGTATACTATCCATGTATAGTATGGTGAATTTATGGCAGTCCACTAAGTCTACTAAGACATTACTAGGCTTAGCAGATTCTGTTCTTCTAGATTGGAGTCATTGAGGAAGATTTGGTAGTTAGGTAACAATTTTGGATTGATTAGCATGTTTGGGCAAAATGTAGACCACAAGTTTAAATGTTTTGGCCTATATTATTCCTTAATCACAAGGAGCATCTGTAGAAAACCTAAATTAGGCTAATTTAAGATGCTATTTATATGTTGGGAAGTAATTTTATTCTATAGGTGAATTTTTTTAATAACCTTTATATTGTGTAATTATTGACAATGTCATCCATACACCAATACATATTTCAGAAATATGAATTTTAAATGTAAAAAAAAAAACAAAAAAAACATTCAAGTATATATATATACCCTGAGATCTGCAGAGGAAATGTAAAACCAGTGGTGATACATTCATTTATATTATCTAAAACCTGACTAGCCAAGATATCATCTTAGATTGAAATGCTTTGTTAAATATACTCCTTAATAGATAGCAGTCACATGTTCAAAATCATATATCGGGACCTCGCCTGACTTACCTGGAAGAGACATCTCCCAGTGTGGCAAAGCGTGCTTGTGAGTCACGGGAAAATATACCGCTGTACACACCATCAACTCTAGTAAGCAGTTATCTGTTTACCATCTTTAATTCAATTTTGAGTGTTTTGGATTTTGTATTTTTAATGTAAATAAATGTTTATTCTATTATTACATTTATTAAGTATATAACATAATATATGTGTTAATTAGCACCACATATAAAGGTACAATTTAAACATTATATATATATACACAGATCTGCACTATCACTATTTTCAATTCTTTTTTGTATATGCAACATATGATTTTGAACGTGTGACTGCTATCTATTAAGGAGTATAAGTATATTTATTCCTTCATTTCCTAATTTTGGTTGCATGTGGGAAGGGGCTGATCACCTAAATGTCGCTCCACTTCTTGAAACTTATTTTTTGCTTTTTATTAAATGGTTTTATATAATAAAAAGCAAAGTGTATACAGATATGCTGAAAATAATACAATAATTTGGTTGTAAATCATTAAACCCAAGTGTAAAAAATAAAACATGAAACACAAAAGTACATAGCATAAGTATATAATTAAAGTAGCAGAAAAGAAGTGCAAAGGTAAGATAGATTTATAGATGAGATTAAAAAAAATGAAGGAAGGGTGGAAGAAAAATAATCTGCAGAAATATCCTGTTGTCTGACACCTGAATTGAAATGATGGAAATTAACTCCTCAAGAGAGAAAACAAATTGTGATGAATGTTTCCAAGTGGCAATATATATGTCAAATATGTATGTCAGAGGCCTTTAAGATTGACTATATATACATATCTCATATTGAAGTTTGAGAGTGATTCTTAGGAACAGAAGCTTATAAAATCATTTTTCAATAACTATCCCATAGCTTGATATGCAAATGTGCACACATAGACATTGTGTTTGAGACTTACCCTGCACTTCTGCAGTTACCCATAGCAGGCTCTTTGGGAGAGAATGGCCTCTAACCAGTTTCAGAAGCATCCACCCTCAGAATGAAAGGCTTAGATGCAGTGGTGTATTAAAAGGGGGGGGTGGGGGAGGTTGGTCCACCCCGGGTGCCACAAGATAGGGGGGTGCCACCAGGACTGGCCAGGCTTGGGGTTCTGTGAGCTGTGTGGCTGCACAGGGCGCCATAGCAGCCAGCAGTGGTGTATTCTGGTTTTGTGCTGCTATAGGCATGATAAAACACGGGCACCCTCCCCTCCCCCCTCTCCATTCCAAATTTCTCTTCCTGATAGACACACGCCCTCACTGATGCATGCCCCGACATACAGTCACTTTCATATACACAGTCATCACAGCCACTGTTTAACCAACACACACTTTAATTGAAACATAAAAAACGGCGCCTGAGAGGGGATATGATAACTTTATACAAATATATTCGGGGCCAGTGCAAACCTTATCTAACACTCACTAACAGATACACGCTAACACACTCACTAAGAGACACACACTAACACACTCACTAACAGACACACACTAACACTCGCTAACAGACACTCACTAACACACTCACACACAAACACACTCACAATTTTTTTTACTCACATTACTTTTTAAACTGCTAGAGTGGATTCTTTCTTGGGGTCCAGTTGGGCTGGCTCAGCAGGCACAGGCAGGCGGGTGGGCAGGCAGGTGAACAGTGAAGGCGGGCGGCGAGGGAGCTCTGATCCTCTTTCTCAGCTCCCTTGCGCGCCTCTTAGTGATACCGGGGCTGTAGTGATGTCATATTCTGGCTCCGGCATCACTGCGGGGCACATGAGGGAGCTGAGCAGGGAAAGCTCAGGGGAGAGTGCTCCCTCGCCGCCTGCCTCCTACATGAGAGCATGCCATCCTTGGGGTGTGGTGAAGCCAACCTCGCCACTGGGCATTGGAGAAGCCTGGTTGCTCGCCTGATCCTTTTAGACTATGGACCCATGTTAAAACGCTTGATTTTTCCCCTGCAGAAAGGCTTGTTCGTGCCTTTCTGCCTGGGCGTTCGGTAGATTGAATCTACCGAACAAACTACCGAACAATCGACCACCTGGGAACTAGAGTGTGCCATCAATTGACCTCCCAGAAGCTGCGGTTAACCACAACTTAATTGGTGAACGCTGGGAGGTCACTGTTCGTGTAGCTCACACGTGGCGGCGGCCATTTTAAAGTCCCGAACAGCCAGCGGTGTTCAGCGCCCAAACTATGGAACTGGAAATGGACACTTATTTGCACGAACACCGCTGAGCCGTCAGCCTCCTTGCTTCTGCATTCGGTCATTTCACTGAATGCCTGTTCATTTGGTAGTTTAACCGTATGAATAGCATTACCCCAGATAGCCATGCCATGGAGCATATTCGTGTAACGAAAGACTATGGGAAAGACTTTGGCTCCATGGTGATTGAACTGTATGTATGTGATCTGAGCGCCATTTGTAACAATGTGCGCTCAGATCTAAGCTATCTGGGGATAGGTTGAACATGCATATTTCATTCAGTAGTTTTTATGTTATGTATTTTTATGTCTTGTACTGTCTTTTTACTGCCATGTGCTTAATGGAGTTTTGCCTCTGTCCTTGGAGATAATTGGATTACTTCCCAATTATCTCCAGGATAGAGAGGAGGGATTGTGATGTCATTGTGGGAGTGTTTCACTGTGTATGTATATGATTGGCTACTGTATCCTTTTGGTCACAGTCTTCCATCTGTTTAGTAGACCTGCATAAAAACCAGGCAGGTAGCCCTCATTAAAGTACACCACTGCTTGACCATCAACACGGAGCCTTGTCTCGTTCTTGGGGGGATTTACTGTATGCTGCTTCAGCAGTTCCAGTTCGGGAGTTTGAAGCATTCGTGTGTTTCCAGTTCGGGAGATTGGTGTTCTGCAGTAGCTACCTGTATATCTGGAAGGGAATATCCTCTAAACAGCTTTTAACCTCTTTTATGCCTGGGAGTGCCGTTACGAGGGGCCCTAAGGTGACCAGCCGGCCAGCTGCAGGGCCCCCCAGGACAATGTGTGACTCTCTGCCTGTGACTGTGTGTGTGACTGTGTGTGTGTGACTGTCTGTCTGTGACTACGTCTGTGACTGTATGTATGACTGTCTGCCTGTGCTTGGGTGTGTGGATGTCTGCCTGTGACGGTTCTACCAGTGACTGCATCTTTGACTGTCTGCTTGTGACTGTCTGCCTGTGCCTGTGTGTGTTTGGATGTCTGCCTGTGACTGTCTACCTGCTACTGTGTCTGTCTGATTGTGACTATCTGCCTGTGTCTGTGTGTGTGGATGTCTGTCTGTGACTGTCTACCTGTGACTGCATCTGTGACTGTCTACCTGTGACTGCGTCTGTGACTGTGAATGTCTGCCTGTGACTGTCTACCTGGTACTGTGTGTGACTATCTGCCTGTAACTGTGTGTGTAAATGACTTTCTGTAACTGTGTGTGTGACTGTCTGCCTGTAACTGTGTGTGTGACTGCCTGTGACTGTCTGCGACTGTCTGCATGCCACTGAGTGTGTGTGACTGTATGATGCTGCCTGTAATTGTGTGTTTGACTGCCTGTAACTGTGTGTGTGTGTGTGTGTGACGGTCTGCCAGTAGTTGTGTGCATGTGACTGTCTGTAACTGCGTGTGTGACTCTCTGCCTGCAACTGTTTGTGTGTGACTGTCTGCCTGTAACTGTGTCTGGGACTGTGTGCATGTGGCTGTATTTGACAGTATATGGGTATAAATGTGTGCATCTCACTGTGTCTGACTGTCTTTGCCCTGCAGTGAGTCGGCATATATCATCATCCCGGCATCTGCGTCATATTACAGGTTGCGCAAGGGACCTGTGCAGGGATAGAGGATCCACTCCAGAGCGAGGTAGGGAGGCTGGGTGGACCTCTTAATCATTAAATGTGTGTATGCATGTGATGTTTGTGTGTGTATATGATTGTGTGTCTGTGATTGTATGTGTGTGGGTCTGTGATTGTGTATGTCTGTGCTTATGTATGTGATTGTCTGTGTATCTCTGTTGTTAAGTGTGTGTCTATAAATATACCCACACAACCACAGATATACACACACAGACATACACCTATTGTGTTATCGTGTGTGTATATAACTGTGTATGTGTTTGGTAGATAGCTCCCTTATTTGGTGTCCTTAAATATTGCTGTCCCACATAATAAGGGAGTTATCTAGTAAACAACTGAAATTAGTTTTCTTATCTTTTAGCTGTTTAGTAGATATTTCCCTAATTTGGTGCCCAAATGTGAGATTTCCATATTTAAAGATATTAAATTGGGGTGCTGTTTAGCAGATAACTCTCTATTTTGGTGTCCTTAAATATGGCAATCACACAGAAGAATAGAAAATAGGGGAGTTATCTGATAAACAAAGATCGAAGTTAAGAGGTGTCAGCCAGCCCACAACAAGAAATCTGGGTGGCTAATGTAAATAAAATTTGTTGACTGATGCCAATGTGCACTCGGGTCCAGCGCGTCCATAAGGCGGCACAGACAGCCGCTTTAGGGCGCACCGGCTCTGGGGGCGCAAAATTCCATTGACCGGCTGGAGGTAAGTGCTCCCTCCTACCATGTCACCTTCTGGATCCCTCGCGCGCCTTTTATTGATGCCGGGAGCCGGAATATAACGTCATATTCCGGCTCCCGGCATCAGTAAACAGCCTGCGAGGGAGCTGGGCAGAGAGATCAGAGCTACCTCGCCACCTCGGATAGTCGGATTTCAATTTATCCGCACGCCTCCCAGCAGCCCCACTGGACCTCCAATGAGAGACCCACGCCAGCCCTCCAGGTAGGGAGGCTGGGTGGGAAATTTAAACTAAATGTATATTAATAATTAGTGTGTGTGTGTGTGTGTCTGTGAGTGAGTGTGTGTGTGAGTATGTGTGTTTGTCTGTGAGTGAGTGTGTGTGTGTCTGAGTGAGTGAGTATGTGTGTGTGTCTGTGAGTGTGTGTGTGAGTATGTGTGTCTGTGAGTGAGTCTGTGTGTCTGTGAGTGTGTGTGTGTGTGTCTGTGAGTGTGTGTGTATATGTTTGCATGTGAGTGTGTGTGTCTGTCAGTGTGTGTTTGTCAATGAGTCTGTCGGTGTTGTGTGTCTGTCAGTGTGTATGTCTGTCAGTGTGCGTGTGTGTCTGTCAATGAATGAGTGTGTCAGATAAGTGAGTCTGTCTGTCAGAGAAGTCTGTGTGTTTGTCATTGGGTGTGTGTGACTGTCAGTGTATATACACCATTGAGTGTAGCGTGGCCAAGCAGTGCTGGACTGCCAGGAAAAGCTCACTGTACCGGGATTCGCTCCACTCAGCCACGCTACAAGAAAGGTAGGAGGCACACCAGGAAGGAGAGTGGACCACTATGGGGGTGGGTGGTGCACCAAGGGACAGGGAGAGGAGGGGAGAGATACCCTAAGGGACAGGAAAAGGAGGGAGGAGGGGAGAGGAACACTGAAGGACAGGGAAAGGAGGGGGGAGGGGAGAGGAACACTAAGGGACAGGTAAAGGAGGGGGGAAGGGAAAGGAACACTGAGGGACAGGGAAAGGAGGGGAGAGGAACACTAAGGGACAGGGAAAGGAGGGGACCACTAAGGGACGGGGAGAGGGGCTGAATGTGAAAGAAACACACAGCAGGGCTTGAGAAGGGGAAAAAGAGACACACAGAGTGGCTGGGGGAAAGAGACACACACAAAGGAGCTGGGAAGAGTAAAAGACACAAAGGGGCTGGGAGAGAAGGAGTCACACAAAGGAGCAGGGAGGAGTAAGACACACAAAATGTGGGAGGATGTAAGAGTCATACAAAGAGGAGAGATAGGAGACACACAAGGGGAAAATAGGAGATAAAATACACTAAAGGTAGTAAGATATTTAAAAGACGGGATAAGAGGTACAAAGGTGAAGATGTTTTTGGGGGGATGGAAAAATGCATCTTCGCCTATGTACCCAAAATTCTTTGCACCAGCCCTGTGTGCACTGCTGGCATCAAGCAGCCAATGGCAGCACATTACCCCATCCCCTAGCAAAAAGTTTTATTCCCCCCCAGTTTGGACTGTGGTATCTTATGTGCCCCCCCCTTATATATTGTTCCTAGAGTCGCCACTGTGTCTGCATGTGTATCTGTGTATCTGTGTGTGACTGTGTATCTACATGTGTGTCAGTGTGTATGTGTATATGTGCATACATCTCAGAATCTCACCAACACTACACACAAATACACCCCTGCATTTCAACGTCAACACTACATACAAACCCCACCATTATATATAACCAAACCACTGCATTCAAAAACCACACTACATAAAAATGCATGCCTGCATTCAAACACCACATACAAACACACTCTACATTTACTTACACATACTCCATGCAAAAACATGCTTACATTCAAAAACATAAACACTGCTTAGTGCTAAATACATAAAAACAAATATTGTGGTTTTTATATTTTAAAGTTGGGGTGGGGAGTGGAGGGGGAGGGTGACAAAAATAGGATCCACCCCGGGTGCCAAATGCTTTAGGTACACCCCTGCATAGATGGACACGAATGTACCAGAGGAAAAACACTAGATAAATTGCATGAAGGCAGGGTAAAATATAAGCCAGTCCAGCTATATAGCTAATCCTGTGAGTCCAAGTCTGCTGATATTGATTGGTGTCTCCATGTAATCTCGCAGTCAGAAACTCCATTGCGTAAGTCTTCTTAACCCTCCCCATCCACTGCTGCAGGGTAGGCAAGCGCACCCAGCTTTATCCACATCTTTGGGATTAGGTCAAATTCAGTAGATGTTTAATTATAGGGTCAGGAACACAAACATGTATTCCTGACGTTATAGTGTTTAAACCACCATTTAGGTGGATTAATGTTTTAATTAATGTTCAATCCACCATTTTACACCCATTTAGACTCCTTAGAAAATGTTAAAACTCATCTTATTTCCTGCACCGCGCGGGTCCGCCGGCATTGGCCCCACCCCCAATCCGCCTCTTTGGTGACATCATCAGAATTTCCGATTTTTAGCAAATCCAATGCTTTCCCTATGAGAAAGCATTAGACATTTATGGGAGGTGAGCAAAGACATGACCCATCTGGTAACAAGGGAGTGGGAGCTGGAGCAGGACTACCAACATCTGCTCAGCTCTGTTCAGCCCCAACCTACCCAACAAGCAGAGCCAGACCTGCCATCCTACAACTGGGAAGACTGGGCAGCGATACCCCCTGCTTCCCTACCAACTCACAAAGTAGGGAACTTCATTGGCTGTTTCTGGGAAGATCTCCTGATGACAGGTAGAGATGGGACTGAAGTCTCTCCACCAGCACTACAGGGATGGTGGGCAGCCGGCCCAGATCCCCAGCTACAGCCAGCATTACCCGGAGTCGAGGCAGTCGGTTTGACTCCCCAGCGGCAGCTTACCTTACAGGGAGAGGAGACAACCGGTCTCTCTCCCCAGCGGCGGCCTGTGTCACAGAGAGAGGAGACTGTTGGTCCCTCATCTCAGCAACAGCAAGCATCACTGGGAGTGGAGACGGTCGCTACCACTACCCAGCACCAAGCAGAATTACAAGGAGAGGAGACAATCAGACTCTCTCCAGCAGCAGTGCATCTCACAGGGAGAGGAGACAATCGGTCTCTCTCTCCAGCAGCAGGGTTTTTTTTCCAGGGAGGGGGGACAGTCGGTCCTATCCACTAGCAGCAGCTTACCTACCAGGGAGAGGAGACAACCGGTCTCCCTCCCCAGCGGCAGTGCATTTCACATGAAAAGGAGACAACCGGTCTCTCTTCACAGTGGCAGGGGTGTTACAGGGAGGGGGGACCATCAGTCATACTCCCCAGCAGCAGCATTCCTTCCAGGGAGAGGAGACAACCGGTCTCCCTCCCCAGCAGCAGCCAGCATCACAGCATCTCCCCAGCGGCAGTGTGTCCTACAGGGAGTGGAGACTACTGGTTCCATTCCCCAGCGGCCATGTACGTTACAGAGAAAGGTGACAACCGGTCCCTCTCTCCAGCAGCAGCTGCTCAACCGAGTAATGGGGGTAGTGGAGGAGACGTTAATACCCACTGACCCCTTTCCAGCAGAAGAGCTGGCATCCAGGCAGAGCGCTGCTAGCCTCTGCCCTACCCTTTTCCTTGGTCCAGAGCCTGACTGCTTACAGGTTGTCCCAGCAGAAGTGCTGGCAACAGGGCAGAGCGCAGTTGGCCTCTGCCCACCACGTACCTACAGCTCCATGCCTGGAAACACAAGAGAGATCAGGCGCAGCAGATGTACCTTCTGCATCCTAGGACAGACTGAACAAAGCTGGACACCCAAGAACTACAGGTGCAGTACTTGGTTGTGGGTGGGCTGCTCGACTAACTCAGGTACTGTCCGACAGGAGGTCATGTACCTGGTTAGTCTCCCCCTGGGAAGGAAGATGTGTGATGAAAGCACCTTCATCACTGGGAGTTGGAGAGGCCTGCTTGCCAGCCTCTTGCCCTGTGACTATGGCCCCTGGGATGTATTGCCCTTTGAAAGCCCTATTTGGGCATATTGGATTTTAATATAGTGTTGCTGCCCCTTTAAAATATATGGAAACAGCTTTGCACTTTTGAAGTGGCATTTCGGATACAGCCGGAGTACCAAAGTAGTCGAACGGGCCACCATTCAACATACGAACACGTGGCGGCTGCCATTTTAATCCAGTCGAACACGTTCAGCGGTGTTTGGTTGTCGAGTTCATGGAACTCAAATCGGACACGCGATGGCACAAACAGACTTCAACACTTCGACTGTAGTCGAACGCTGTTCGACAATTCGAACGGCATTTTAACATTGACATTTGCACGAATGGTTGTCGTTCGTCTATTTGAACTACATTTAACATTGGAAATAGACCGGCCGCACAGCCAAATTCTCTGGAACTGTTTTTGGCATGAAATCATGCGTGCGGTCGGCCAAAAGAGACACTTCCACGAAACTTTAACCCCATTTTACTGTGTTCGTGGGATCTGAGCGCTCAGATCCGAGCTATCTAGGGATAGTTTAAATGTGGGCGTTCAGTTCAATTATTTCCAGGATAGAAGGGAGGGATTTTACAGTGTATGTGGGAGTGTCAGACATTGTTGTATTGTTTTGATTGGTTTGTGTCCTTTGTGTGCCTGTGTACCATCAGATCCAGGGGGTGTGCCTCTGGTCTGAGGAATTGTATAAATTGTGAGTGCTTGCTTCCATTAAACAGATCTGCTTACCCCTTCATGAAGTCTTGGCTCATGTTTGGGGGATTGGAGAACTACACTCTGGGAATTGTTATAATCACTATACTCCCCAGAGTATAATCACTAGCTCTTGTAAGAGCTGTTCTTGTTCCTGTTCCTGCTCTCTGGATTCTAAGAGAGGTCTGCCTGCTGGAAGCTGGATCCTGGTCTTGGGTCCAGAGTGGGTGGAAGATGGCGAGTCCCCAACAAGCTGCGGTGGTTCGTGGGGTCTGCGGTGGTTATGGTGTCTGGTGGAGTGTTTGGAGCCCTCAGGAAGCACTAGGATCATCCATCAACGGAAGGTACCCAGTCGGAGTGCCGGGTGATCTGTTACAATGTTAATCCAATTGATTGAACCAAATTACCCCATTACCACTTACTTGAATAATTACAAACCCACCTGGTCATAAAGAAGGGAACAAGCATCTTAATAAAATTAAATAAGGCATAAGGGACTAGTTTGCCATTTAGCAATTGAAGCTGAACAGACCCGGGTGGCATCCTGGGCTCCTCCCCCTGTTGCGCAACAACCACATAATCACTTCAAGCACTGCGCAATGATGTAATCTAAAAGGGCTGAAACAAGTAGTAACCAGAGGATGGGCCTCCTAACTGAACCACTCACAAGGTGGGTACCGCTGACGGGTTGGTACAGTTGAACTGAAACCAAGCATGAGAGCAAAGATGGAAGGGCAAGAGGGACAAAAACTAGTGACTCTGTTTCAAAGGAGACAAAATAGAAATAATTAGTGCCTGATATGTATAATATATGCAGAGATGACAATATAAGACTGATAAGAAGTAATAAAATAAAAATAAGCAACAAAAGAATAAAAACATGAATTCATACCCACAAAAAAACTAATAAAAACTTAGAACAGATAGTTATACTGTCCATAATATATAATTAAATTATCAAAGGTAAGAACTACAGTAAATAATAAGAGATAAAACAATGTATCCATATTGTATTTAACTAGTTAGAAATGAAAGAACCAAGGTGTAAGGAATACACCAAAATAAGTGATATAACAATATATGTATATAAATAAATAAGTAAAAGGCATAATGTGTCTCAAATAAGTATGTAATAAAGTGCATCCATGATTCATATATGAATAAGATAATATTACACAGACAATTTTGATAAAGTACTCCAAGCAAAATTGTACAGTAAAGTGCAAAAAGTCACTGTAATGACAAAGTGATATAAATGCAGTCAATATAATTAATAAAATGTATTTGTTATACCTTGAGTGCCTGGACAATTGTCTACTTTCCAGTGTTGACTACTGTAGCACAAAAGAATCCATACTGAATGCCGCAAGGAAGACTGCAGCTATGCTGGATACCTACTCTGAAATGGCATTGTACGCAGATCTGTCAGTGCCTACCATAACGAGATGCCGGGAATTGTTGACATTAAAAAGATTCTAAGCAATCATAAGATTTCTTATCATTCGGGCTTACCTCCTAAGCTGCTTATATGGAGGAATTAAGCCTTAGCCAAAGCTAAGGAGTAAAATTATTGCACTCATGGGGCGTTTAGAAAGTTCACAGTAATTTGACACAAACAGCTTTGCCATGCAGACTGAAACCAGAATAATCAAGGGTGTAGGGAAAGAACATGAAGACGCTTTCTATGCAAGGGCTGATATTAGAAGTTCTATCTATTAGCTGAACTGTTGGTGCTTAGATACCCCTGGGTGTTAGAGGTAGCATATATCAGGAGAGGCATGTTAGGTTTCATGAGAGATTGATAATTTGTTAATGTTTAAAAGTTTATGTTATATAGGGTATCTGTTATAGTATCTGCCATAATAAGTGCTAGGGCTTGGAAATATGTAGCTAAGTGTGGGAATATAACGAGGTAATGTTACAAAACATTTACAAAAGATGCAGATTTGTAACCTTATCTGGTTAAATTCCTATGCATCAGTACATTTTTCATTTATTCAATTTCTTCCTATTTGTTTTCTTGTTTTATTTTATGCATGCTGTTTTTACTAATAAAGGTGTTGAATTGCCTTTACTTGAGATTCTTTCTGGCATCCATCTTTTTGGCAGCATCATCAGCCAGGATTTATTCAAGAAGCTTGACCTGAGGAAAAATTAACAGGAGCCTTTAAAGTCTGGGCCAACTACAAGTGTCTCAGAATCATGTGAGTTGGATATTTCATTACCATAAAAGTGTTTATAAAGATTGTTAAATACTACACTATGATTGTTAAACAATACACTATGGTCTATATCTTTTATTTGTTTCAGATTTTTATGTAAATCAAGAAACTGGAAAATATCAGACATATTATGTATATTTGTGCACCTGCACTTGTTGATTTTTATTGCACTTTATGAAGCATTGTGAGGAGTGACCGAGCATGTGGCACAATTTGCACTTTGTATTTTCTGCACAGGATCAAGTTAACCCTTCACATTTTTTTTTTTTTTTTACAAATTGTTTATGTTTGGAGCCTATTTATGTCAAGTATCATACTCTAGTTTTTGTCAGGGTAAACATAATCACAGAAGATGCAGATCGACAAAGCTGTTGGGTTTATAGTAATTTAGTTTGAAGTGCTTGATCCAAAGGCATTGTTGTTGTCGGATGCCACAGACCCCAGAAAACAACAATCGTACATGAGGCCTTAAACAGGTTCACAACATTTAATTTTAGAAACATATTAAAGTTAAATATATTAACCCCTTAAGGATGGAGTCAGTTTTACATGTTGTGATCAAAACAAAATGTAAACAAAACCTAGAATTTGTGCTGTCTGTTAAACCATAATTCACCTTTTCATATTAAATGCACCCACACGTATTAAATATAATTTTGTTCAGGGGAAACAGGGCTTTCATTTAGTTTTAAATATTTCTATATAACATCTTATTTAATATGAATAAAACATTTTTAAAAATTGATAAATTAAGAAACATTATTTTTCAAAGTTCTGCATGGCATTTTAACTGTGGATGTAATAATTTTGTTAAATTTTACTGCAATAAATTACACATATTTGTATTCAGCGATCTCACAAGCACAACAGTACACCCCCATGTACAGGTTTTATGGGGTTTTGGAAAGTTACAGGGTTAAATAAAGGGCTAAAAAGATATATAATAATGGAAACCACTAGTGATGGTTTGGCCTAAAGAGGGACAAACCCACTATTGGAGTCCAAGAAAACACCTGCGTGGACACTCCAGGGGTGTGGAGGGGCTTAACCCCTAAATTCTAGACAAAAAAGAGAGAACTCGAATCACTGGATATTCCTATCCAGTGGTTCGAACATGTGCTGGAATTATAGAGATAAATAAAACATAAATAATAATAATTGATATACTTCAAGTACCCTTCCCTGACTATAAGGTCATCCAAATGTGAAGTAATGTGACCAGCCAAATAGGCTAAACCTCACAAATACTAAACCGTGACTGCAGTACACCTCAGACTCCTGACTTTATTATGACTTTGTGGGTCACAGTCTGTGTATAATGGCAAATAAATGTCAATAAGGTCACGGATAAGGAGTCCTAATCCCTAAAAGCCTGCCAATGGATCTAAATAGTGATATTCTGACAGTCAAAAAAAAGGAAATGATATGTTGAACTCTGTGGTTGTGAGGCTTGGTTACAAAGAGAGAGTAAATAGGTGTCCGGAACTTTAACCGGCCCTCTTTATTATGCAAGGGGAAGTAAGGTATATTAACTTGATGACCATGTTGGGTAGTCTAAGTGTGGGGTAGAGAATGTAAATAATAGCCTCCTTGTTGGATAGGTGAGACTTCCTGAGACAATACTGCAGGTTGGACGTGGTATTTGTGGTAAATATTCGGGGCCTAAGAAAACCAAAAACCAGGTATATAGCAGCTTTAATTACTAGGTTGGTGCCTGGTTAGTAAGGACAGGCATCTAAAAGGTCTGATAGTGACTGACATAAATGGATGCTGGTAGGAAATCTGTAAGTTTTTAATTTGTCTGGGTACCTGAATGCTTTGAGTATGGTTATAATCTGGTATGAGGCCATGAAGCTACATTTGATTAGAAACCTGTGAATTTGTATACCAGATAGGTATAGTTGATCGTATTATGGGATAATGCAAGTTAGAAGTTGCAAAAGAAGCGAAAGCCAATCACAGACAACATAGCAAAAGAGACCGTAACATACGAAAAGGAGCCTCTAAAGGAGAAGAAGCCCTAACACATGTATCGTGAGTGTCAGTAGAAAAAGCCAGATGTGTAAGATGATGACCACAAGCTAACAAGGTGGGTAGTCTGCGAGCAGACTCTGAAAACACAGGGGCGGCAGCTGCTGTGGGAGAGTCCGTAGGCGGTGCTATGTGGAGCCAGAGGAGGGACTGTATGAAAAGTGTAGGATATGAATATCCATTTTGCTTAATATCCTAGCTGTTCATATAAGGGTTAATTTGAACCAAGAATAAATAAGAATTGTATCTTCGATTCTGGGAAGAATTTATCTAATATCATTTACGAGAATGACCATACTGATTTCCAAATGTTCTTGTTAATTGTCCAAGATTAAGGTATTTGTAAATATCTTGTTTTGATCAAATATACATGTGTTATATAACGTAGAATTATAATAAGAAACAGCTGCTCATAACTTGTGAAAAACAATGTTATTGTCACGCCCATATGCTCATTTTTCCCCCTCCCATCCTGCTATGAAAATGGGGTATAAATATAACTGACGTATGAATACAATTTGAATTGGTTATTGAACACAACTCTGCTATTCATTTCCAATTTCCAGAGCTCTGTATGAGTTGGCAAATATCCATCATCCACAAAGGGCCCGGGCTGATTTTATCCCCAACAAACAGGAGCAGGAAGTCTGTCCAGAACTTAGCCAGAATGGCCATCCCCAAATATCCAAACCACTAGCCGAACTGCCCCATATACACGAAAGTAGCAAAGACAACAGGGGACGAACATCAGAGAAGAGCGACTCGGGTCCCCTCCAGCAACAACGTTATCCGTGGAGGCATATAGTGACTTGGAGAGTTCAGCTGTCCTAAAGTCTGCCGGGGAGGGAATAAGGTGACTCCTGAGAACTGCAGTGATGCGAGGAAGAGACCACCACAGCGTGATAGAGTACCAGACCTAGGCGGAGAGCTGGGTGGAAAAGTACTACGCCACCGCCTGGTAGCGGAGACATGCTAGAAAAGAAATTAATAAATAGTGCATATTTGACCCAATGTGTGCTGGCATACTAGCTAATGCCTAAAGGCGAAACAATTAAAACAAGTTTTGGTGACAGATGAGGCGATGCTAGATGCCTAGCGGCATGAGAGGCTCTATCTATGCATTGGCGCTAGGGGATAACATAGCCACTGAACATTGTGGCGGGGTGGAGGCCTCTCTGTAACAGTTAAACCTATGCCACAATGCGAGACGACTAACTATATCTGGCCCGAGGGGTGTAGTACCTCCAAGTATGAGGATGGGTGTTGGTCTCGCGGGACCACTAACCTAAGGCGAAGAAGCCAGGGGAATTACGACTAATGGACACCTAGGACCCTGACAGCCAGCCACAGCTAACTAAGAGGGGAGGGTAGCGAGTGAGAGAGAGGATGTACCTGAGGAACATGGAACGAAACGTGGAGGGGGGTGCAGTAAAATAACGTAGGATGAGAAGCATGACGGGCAAACGCGGCCCAGACAAGCAGGGAAACGAAGACCCGAAAGAAGAACGGGTCTACAGCGATTTTTCTTTGCAGTGTAATTTGTAATCCCACCATAAAGGGTTGATCACTAATTCAGAGATTCAGGTTTTGCCTTTTTTTTAGCCCGCTTAATTATGACATCTTGATAAAACAGAAGTTGTGTACTGTTAAACAAAATGCCATACAACTATGAATATGGACATTAAATTATTAAAGTGTGTTTGCTAAACTGGCATCAACAAGGAATAAGTCATGTGTTAAAAGGTTTCTCTTTTTAAGTATGGGAACACTTGAAGAATAATATCCTAAGCACTGTGGAATACTTAGATTTGAGTTACATGTCTGCTTCAGATATACACCCTGTTCCAAATTATTATGCAAATTCTATTTGAGTGTCACAAAGATTAAATATTTTGTTTTTCAGTTTAACTCATGGATGGCAATGTGTCTCAGGGCTCTTTTGATCACTGAAAACAATCTCGGACACCTGTAATAATTAGATTGTCAGGTGAGCCCAATTTAAGGAAAAACTACTAAAGGACGGTGTTCCACATTATTAAGCAGAGCGCCATTTTCATGCAATATGGGGAAGAAAAAGGATCTCTCTGCTGCCGAAAGAGTGAAATAGTTCAATGCCTTGGACGAGGTATGAAAACATTAGATAGTTCACGAAGCGTGATCATCGCACTATTAAGAGATTTGTGGCTGATTCAGAGCACAGACGGGTTTGTGCAGATAAAGGCACATTGAGGAAGATTTCTCCCAGATCCATGCATCGGATCGAGAGAGCAGCTGCTAAAATACCATTACATAGCAGCAAACAGATATTTGAAACTGCTGGTGCCTCTGGAGTCCCACGAACATCAAGGTGTAGAGCCCTCCAGAGTCTTGCAACTGTGCATAAACCTTCTATTCGGCCACCACTAACCAATGCTCACAAGTAGAAACAGCTGCATTGGGCAGAAAAATACATGAAGACTAATTTTCAAACAGTTCTGTTCATTGATGAGTGCCATGCAACCCTGGATGGTCCAGATGGATGGAGTAGTGGATGGTTGGTGGACGGCCACTCTGTTCAAACAAGGCTGCGACGTCAGCAAGGCGGTGGTGGGGTCATGTTTTGGGCCGGAATCATGGGAAGAGAGCTGGTCGGCCCCTTTAGGGTCCCCAAAGGTGTAAAGATGAACTCTGCCAAGTATGTGGAGTTCTGACTGACCACTTTCTTCCCTGGTACAGAAGGAAGAACTATGCTTTCTGTAATAAATCATCTTTATGCATGACAATGCACCATCTCATGCTGCAAAGAATACCTCTGCATCAATTGCTGCTATGGGGATAATAGGAGAGAAAGTCATGGTGTGGTCTCCATCCTTCCCTGACCTCAATCCTATTGAGAACTTTTGGAGCATCCTCAAGCAAAAGATCTGTGAGGGTGGGAGACAGTTTACATCCAAACAGCAGCTCTGGGAGGCTATTCTGACATCTTGCAAACAAATTCAAGCAGAAACTGTCCTAAACTCACAAGTTCAATGGATGCAAGACTTGGGAAGCTACTATCAAATAAGGGGTCCTATGTTAAAATGTAATGTAACTTGTTAAAATGTTTAAAAAGTTAAAATGTTGTTATAAGTTTGATTGAAATAGCTTTTGATTTCAGTAAATATGCTGCAAACACAACAAATGACAATTTTCAGATCTTTACAAGCTATAAAGTGTTTTGAAACTTACTGTGCGTAATAACTTGGAACAGTGCACTGTAAGTTTTTTATGTTTTAAAAAAATACTGTTATCATTAGGAGGTTTGTTCAATAAAATTTGAATTGTACTCTTAATAGTTGATAACGTGAATTATGCTGACTGTTATTTACATCAATTATTTAGGTAAATGAGAAAAATATCATTTGCATAATAATTTGGAACAGGGTTTGGAACAAGACACTACTAAAGCAATTTATATAAATTATATGCACCAATGTCCCTATTGGAAGTACTCTATGCATAAAGCTTAAATCTAACCTTGCCCATTTTCAAAACTTTATGTGATATTCAGGATACATTTTTAAACATTGAGACATCATTGAATAATTGTTTTGTCACAATGTTCTAAAATGTTCTTTCTCTAAAACATTTTAAACATTTTTATCAGAAGTTTCATTTTTCCTATTGCAGACAGAACAAGTATCCTGTGGGTTTGTAATGTATAACAATATTAAGGAGACAGCTAAATAAAGATATATGATATCTTTGTTCAATACAAAATGACTAGAGGGGCTTAAAAAAAGTTTAGTCCAGAGCTAGGAAACCAGAGAGCAACGTGGTTTTAAATTCCAGTGAAAGATCAAGAGGCAAAAATGAAGCAGCACCGTTAAATATTTAGTCCATTTTTGAACAACAAACAAAAAGCAGTTTAATAAAATATAACAGCCAAAGCAGTGGTGTACTAGAGGGTTGGGAGGTGCTCCACCTTGAGTAACAGGCAGCGAGAGGGTGAACAGTGCACCCCCTCCCACAAGTGCCTGCTAGGAGACTCTGCTCTGTATTCTTGTGGTGCAGTTCACTGAGACAGCTGCCTGGAGCTCTCCACAATGATTTACCAGCTCCCTCATGCACCCCTGCTGGATTCAGGACATGTTAGCATCCCTGTCCCAGCAACAGTACAGGGCTGTTGGGAGCTGGACAGTCAGTGAGAGAGAGCCCTGCAGAACCCCACCGGACACCAGGTATGAGGTTCCACTCCAGCTCTCTCAGTCAAGCTAAGAACAGGGAGGCTGGGCTTGTCCCATTCTAAAAATAACAAAAATAAGGGTTAATTATTAATCTGAATTTTATTATTTATGTTTCTTTTGGGTATGACACTGATATGACATAGTGCACAAGGGTCCTTTGATATGCTAAGTAACATATCAAGGAAATCCACTATCTAAGAGTTACAGGCCATATCGTAGAAGTCAATTGGCTTACATTGAAACTAGACTTATAGGCAGCTCAAGTGTAACATTTCACACATGGCAGAGCCTTGATTGATCAAAAGAGTAATTCATGTTGTAAACCATCTGACCTCTATCACATTCCTATATAGTTTACATTAACCCTTTCTGACATCTGTCCTCTACCAAGCATCCAATTCATGTATGCACTACAGAAGTTACAACAAAAAAAACTATTGTTTATAAAAAAAAAGTATTTGTGTGTGCACTGAATCAATGCTTTCTTATGGGGATATTGAAGACACTGGAAATCCTCATGCAAAGCATTGAACTCCATGAAAATGCAGCAAGAAATTGTCTTAATCCTGCAATGTTTTACATTGCGGAGTTTAGAGGACAGTGACACTGCACCCAGAATTTTTTAATGAGATGTAGTGGTCTGGGTGCCTCTAGTGTTCCTTTAAATTGTGTAGCTTAAGGATGATATAACTGCAAGATCAAGATTGTAAAAACTGGAATCTGTGTTACTCATTAGATACAGTAATACAAGGAAACTATGTTACTCATAAAAAAAAAATCCAACAGTTTATGTTGTAGAGAGACACGTGAGGCATTGTTCTTCGTGCATGAACCCTTCATACATTGTTAGAGATTAAAACCATTGGAGAACTAATATTTTATTAAGACGTGGGAAGAAATTAGTATTTTTTTAAAATGGACAATTGTACAATATGTTGATTTCTGACATAAATTGTCAGAATTTTGCAAAACCAATCTGTCGTGTTTACTTCATAAATAAAAGTTATGGTACAGGGGAAAACAGTTCACAAATGCACAGGGGGGAATATTCTGGCACACACTGAACATTTCAGATTGCAAATAGCTACTCTGTGCACATTCTTTTTGTAAAATAACAAATATGTTCTATGACATTGTGAAAATACAGGTGATTTTCAATAACCACATGAAAATAAGACTCATTGTGAGATTCCCTACGGATCAAAATATGTTTTATTATAGAAAAGAGAAACCTTTACTAAAACCACTAAGTTTATTTTTCACAAAAAGCTATTACTTACCAGGAATCTTAAGCTTGTAACTAAGCCTCCCAGTGGAAGGTTATTCCATCACCGAAATGATCTTGGAACAATTAGGATGCATGTACAGGATTCAGAGTAAATGCATGAATACATAAAAATTTTATTTTTACACATATAAAAAAATGCAACTATTTTCTGTTTTATTAAGAGAATGACGAGAAAAAACATTGGATGCAGTCAAGAGCATTTACATTTTACTACATAATATATAATTAACATAAAATGTACAAAGTAGAACTCACAATAGAACTCATGTCTAATCTCAGATTTGCAGGGCAAAACTAAATGAAAATGTCATTACTTTAGTACCAGAAAGAGCACATCTGATTAAAGGGACACTATGTGCACCTGGACCACTTCATCTCATTGAAATGGTCTGGGGGCAGTATGTTTATTAGTATGGGTTAAGACTGCATCTAATGGCTGTCTAACAGATTGCCACTAAAGGCGCTTCCTGAAGTTCCACTAAGTTTGACTCTGTGAAATGACACTGCACGTCCTCACACTTTGCATGTTGAAATCAATGCTTTTCCTATTGCTACCTACCTTGACACATGGAGCATCTGACTCTGATTTCTACCGTATCCTTCTTTGGATACCTTTGCCTCAGATTTTCTGTAACCTTACTAATGCCCTGCGGAGTGTGCGTGTAAAGAATAGCTGTTACTGTTCAAGGGCCAAACTTGACCCCAGCATGTACTGTTAATTTCCTTTATAATTTACATAGTTGATGTCAGCACAATAATTTATGTAATAGTTTGTTTTGCTGCTATCCTGTGTTATTATTTTACTTTTTCAGTTCAGATCAGTTTAATGTGCCCTTTAATTTCTAGGTAATTATCGGGGAGGTGTCAGTATGTAGAGTGGGGTGTAGAAAATAAGACATTTAATGCAGTGTTAGCTTTTTTAGTCTCATGGCAAGTTAGATTTGTGTTCATATTAACAAAGCAAAAATACTAGTAGGTCAAAAGAATATTGGATTATTCCAAAAAAAGGTAAACATTTTAGTTTTTTTTTTCTATAAACCACTCTGTTTGAGAGATATTTATTATAAGTCATAGTTTTTATATATAACATTGGAATAACATATTTATTCCGACTTACTAAATAAATACGTATCTTATAAGTCTGACACTTTCACATCTTTATTAATGTCACCTCTACCACCAAGAGCTTATATGTTGCTGTGTCATATACAGTAAATTTATATTTTGTAAACCGATATAATCATTTTTAATATTACTTATCTTTTACCACTTTGCTTTCAGTTTCACAGCTCGGTAAAATGTATTTATGCAGTTAGAATTGTAAATGAAGCAAAAATAAATTCTCATTTCCTTATGTAGGATACATTTTAGGTAATAATCTTTCATTATCTTAAAATAGCTTGTGCTATTACACTTAAAAATACAAGAATAAAATAAAAAATATTGGAGCATTTTTTAGCGTCCCCAAATGCAATATACTTTGAGTTTAAAAATAAAAATAAGTCTGTGCCAAACACATTCATAAGCTTCACTCAGGACTGCCAAGCCTTGCAGCCAAAAAAATTGAGGTTTTGGTGGGTGGTGCCCAGGAGTTAGCAGTAAGCCAAATGCGAGGTACCAAATAGGGATGCGAGGTACCAAATAGGGATGAGACAATCTCGTAGTCAGGGAAAGCCGAGGTCAGGGGCAGGAAGCACAGGTTCATAAAAGGTATAACAGGCAGGTAGCCCAAGGATCAGATAACAGGATTCACAGAAGCATACACACTGAAGTATACCTGAGCACTGAGGTAAGGGTAGACTGTAATTATATATGGGAGAGGTATTCACCTATCTAATACTATTCGCTGAAGTGATTAGTCCCTTTAAGAGATAACAGGCGTTCTGCCCATTTAAGACGCTGTCTTTCATGCTCGCACAGGCCTAGGATCTTGGCATGTTGAGGAGTCTCCACATGTGGGCTCGGCTGGGGAGAGGAGCTTCCTGCAAGCCATGGCATGATGGAGAGAGCCGCAGCACCACAGCTATGTGCTGCAGGGACATTGGTTGCTTGTCCCTGCAGCTGGGCATGCCTGAGTCTCTGACGTGTGCTGAGGGGAGCCGCATCAACCGCGGATGGAGACGTGGCAAGGGACCCCCAGGTTAATGTAAACGTGACAGAACTATGCAGAGACTGTGCTCTAAGCAGCATTCATAATATTCAAATACACAAAAATAAGTCCTGCAATCAGACTCCCACTACTCCTAGACAGCAGCAATAACCATAGTACACATCAGCCCCTATACATACAATAAAATCCAAAGAAAAACAGTTACTTGTGCACTATTCCAAATCTCTATGCATATTTAACTACTAAATCGATAGCATACAATTATTGAAAATATTCCCTAGGGATCTTGCAGTGTGTGTGTGTGTGTGTGTGTGTGTGTGTGCAATTTCTTTGTTTAAATCCTTTATTTTTTATTGCGTATAAGAAGGAACATACTTATCATGTCACAACAGCATAAACAAGTCAGTCAATAGCATACATAATAGCATAAAGCATGGCATGTATAGACGTTGCACATTTTTATAAAGGGCAAGTAAACATAAGAAATAAAAGAAGAGAGTTGATTGTGTCTAGCTGTTATGCTGGAGAATCAATATTATGAAGTAACAGCATGTAATACTGAACAGCATTCTAAACTTAGAACAGACAAAGTCAGGATGCTCTATTTTTCAAAGAGGCAAGCCTGCCAGTGCTACGGGTGCCCAATCAGTTGTCTGGGTTTTAATGTATACGGCAAGTGTGTGCTCCGTATTTCGTACTTCTTTGGGTTGCTGGGTTTCACACTCCTCTTTTCAGTTGGGGAGGGCATAATGTGTGGTGGTGATTTAGTTGCATGCCATGGTTAAAGTGGGCATTTGTACCACAATTTATGCCCAGGATCTCTATTAGGGCACCAGTAGAGGGCATGTGCTAAATATTTTCGATACGTGACAATATTGAATAGTGTTGAACTCTAACCCAAGGGGGTCACATGGGAGGGGGGATTGTCATGGCCCGCTGAAAGGTTCTTAGAGGGCAGCGAGTCAAAGGGAACAATAGCTAAACATGAAGTAAAAATGAGAAACAGAGATAACTCAGAGAGGTGAGAACAATAACATAAAAACATGTATTGGCTTCATGTCGAGTGTTCAGGTTACTGCTACCTGTCTCCTATTGGAAACCATGCATGCGGTCAGTCAAAAAGAGACTTCCAGGAGTTTCCTGAACCCCTCCTCTGATCTGGGTGATTTTGGGATATGTCGTTCACCCAGATCAGAGCATATGTTGTATTTTGGGGTACTTATTGGACTGTATAAAAATATGTGTTTTTTCTTTCTACGGCGTCAACCTTGTTGGGAAACTTGTATAAAAGGCCAGTGTGCCTCCATTAAAATGTATTCCAGCTTGCATTCCAAAACTGTGTGTTGTCCTGTTATTGAAGGGAAAAAAGATTTGCTCCTGTGTCTGCTGTTCCAGCTTGCAGGAGATTCAACGATAAAGTCCTTGTAAGGACTAGAGCTCCCAGGACTGAGTGTCGTCCAGTGCCTGGGGGTGTCTAGAGCTAATTCCCCATTCAGTTCCAGGAAGGAGCGGTTCCAGGGCCCCAGTCAAGCCACGGCGACTGAGGTCCAGAGTGCTGAAGTTTGTCCCCTGTTCCAGCTAGGAAGTGGTCCTTGGCGGAGGTACCCAGCGAAGGATACAGAAAGCTTTGTTACCTTGGCTTTTCACACCTTGGCTTCTGAGGTAGACTTGACTAATAGCGGGTTAATCTCTGCATTTAAAAAAGGATTATCCAAGGCAATTCTGGATGAGATTGCTGCCAAAGACCTACCTAAAAGATTAAATGAGTTTATCACATTTGTCATGCAGATTGATAATAGACTTAGAACCAGAGAAACTAACAGAAATGTCGTTAGCACCTCGGTTCTCCAGACCTGTTGTTCCTGACCTCTCTGTACAGTCCGAACCCGAACCTATGCAGTTGGGGGTCACTTCAGAGGCAGAAAGACAATATAGGAGAAAAGAATGTCTATGTCTTTACTGCGGTAAAAAAGGGCATATGAGGAGTGCTTGTCCCATACGTCCGGAAATCTTCCGCACCTAAGAACCCTAAGGGGACAGGTCTCAGGTGTGATGGATACATCCTCTGGGAATAACAAAAACAGATTCCTCCTTGATATTTCGGCCAAATGTAACAAGAAGAACTTTTTCTGCAAAGCCCTGATGTACTCAGGTGCGGCAGGAAACTTCATTGATGTACATTTTGTCAAAAAACATTCTATATCTATCAAGGAGAGATCATCACCTCTGGCCGTTGAGGCTATTAACAGGAGACCTCTCTCTCAACCCTTTATTACCCACAAAACCTTGCCTATTAACATTTCCATTGGTTCCTTACACAGGGAAGAAATAAAATTCCAAATAATTGCTTCTCCTTCTTGTCCCATCATATTAGGATTTCCTTGGCTTATTAAGCACAATCATCATATTGACTGGGCAAAAGGGGAAATATTGGAATGGGGCAAGGACTGTACTGAGAGATGTATGTTGCACATAACCAAAAGAGTGGGCATCATTACATTACCCACTACTACGCCTCAGGTCTCCGAAGTTCCCATACAATACTGGGAGGTTAAGGAGGTATTCAGTAAAACTCAGACTAATATTCTACCTCCTCACAGATCTTATGACTGTTCCATAAATATGCTACCCGGCGCTATGCAAACCAAGGGAGCAGTGTATGCCTTATCTAGACAGGAGAGTAGGATAATGGATGAGTACATCAAAGATTCCCTAAGTAAGGGCCACATACGTAAATCATCCTCACCTGCTGGTGCAGGGTTCTTTTTTGTATCTAAAAAAGATGGAGAATTACGTCCATGCATTGACTACAGGGCATTAAACAAGATCACCATTAAAAATACCTATCCCATTCCCCTCATTTCCGAATTGTTTGACAGACTCCAGGGTGCTAAAGTCTTTACTAAACTTGACCTCAGGAGTGTGTACAATTTGGTTAGAATTAAGGAAAAACATGAGTGGAAAATGTCATTTAACACTAGAAGTGGGCACTCTGAGTCCCTTTTTATGCCTTTTGGGTTATGCAATGCTCTGACCATGTTCCAGGACTTTATTAATGATGTACTCAGAGACTATATTTATTAATTTGTCCAAGTTTATCTGGATGATATCCTTATTTATTCCACAGACCTTCAGGCTCACCAAAAACATGTCATACAAGTATTGCAAACTTTAGTTAAAAATCAACTTTATTGCAAAAATGCATCTTTGACCAGACTGAAGTACAGTTTTTGGGGTATATAAATTCTGCCTCTGGTTTTCAGAAGGATCCTCATAAACTAGAGGCTGTTCTACATTGGCCATTGCCTAATGGACTAAAAACCATCCAAATGTTTATTGGATTTTCTAATTACTACAGGAGATTTATCAAAGGGTTCTCTTCTGTGATAGCGCCCATCACCAATATGACACGCAAGGGGGCTAGCAGTACGATATGATGTAAGGAAGCTAGCAAAGCTTTTGAACCTCTTAAAATTTTTATGCTTCAGCTGACATTTGGTACATCCTGACACTAGCAAACCCTTCATATTGGAGGTTCATGTCTCTGAAACTGTGGTGGGGGCTGTTCTTTCTCAGAGGGAGAGTCAGGATACCCCTTTGCATCCATGTGGGTACTTCTCTAAAAAGTTGTCTCCCATTGAGCGTAATTATGATATTGACAACAGAGAATTGTTGGCCATTATAAAGAGTAGTGACACCTTTTAGAGAGTTCCAAGAACCCCCTGTTGATCATTACTGACCACAAGAATTTGGCTTATATAGGGGATGCTAAACGTATGTCTTCTAGACAGGCTAGATGGTCTTTGTTCCTCTCTTGCTTTAACTTTCTTATAACTTACAGACCTGGTCCCAGAAATGTGAAAGTGGACTCCTTGTCTAGACAGTTTGATTCTGCATCAGTACAAGAACAAGAGACATCCCCTATTGTTCCACCTGAGTGTATCATCGCTTCCACTGTTCTTTCCTTGACATCCCCTCTGCTTGGCACTATCATGGAGGCTCAATCTCAGGCACCATGCAATAAACCACTAGATAAATTATTTTATTCCATTGGTTGAAAGAGAGAATGTCATGAGGGTGTTCCACAACAACGTGACTGCTGGACATCCAGGCATTAATAAATCCATATCCGTGATCCTGAGATCATTTTGGTGGGATTCTCTCAGGAAAGATGTTAAGGAATATGTGCAGGCCTGTTCAGTTTGTGCAGTTTCTATGGTACCTCATTAAACTTCCATGTGGATTGTTGCATCCACTTCCCGTACCTAGTGTTCCATTTGTCCATGGATTTCATCGTAGAACTTCCTAGTTCTAATGGCTATATTACCATCCCTAGGGTGGTTGACCACTTTTCTAAGATGGCTCATTTTGTTCCACTCAAGAAATTGCCATCCTCTCAAGACCTGGTTCTTATTTTTATACGAGAAATTGTCCGGCTACATGGCATTCCTCACAATATTGTATGTGACAGAGGTTCTCAGTTTGTGTCTCGGTTTTGGAGGGCTTTCAATAAACAGTTGGGCATTGAATTGTCATTTTCTTCCTTTTAACATCCCCAAAAAAATGCTGGCTGATAGGGCTAACCAGTCATTAGAATTGTATTTGTGTTGTATTGTTAATAGCACTCAGGATAATTGGTCCGAATTACTACCCTGGGCCGAGTTTGCTAGGAACAATGCTAACCGTGACTCTTCTGGACATATTCCATTCTTTGTTAATTATGGTCATCACCCTACTGTTCTGCCGGCTGTTTTCTGTGATACAGCTATGCCTGCTTTGGATGATCACCTAGCTTCACTCTGCTCTCAAAACAACAGCTGCTCGTTTCAAATTTCATGCAGATAAGCGGCGGGTGCCAACCCTGTTTACCAAGTGGGTGAGAGGGTGTGGTTAACATTGCGCAATGTGAAACTAAAAGTGCCTAGCATGAAGTTTGCCCCCAGATTACTTGGTCCATTTCGTATTATTCGAAAGATTAATCCTGTTTCATATTCTCTGACTCTCCCTGCCTCCTTACGTATTTCTAATTTTTTCATGTTTCTTTGCTCAAACCGCTCATATGCAATAGATATAGTATCCCAAGTGTTCCCCCTCCTTCATTGGTTGTTTCTGGACAGGAAGAGTACGAAGTCTCCTTCATAATTTATTCCAGGTTTTCTTGCAGTTTCTTGCAGTATTTGCTTGATTGGAGGGGGTACATGCCTGCCGAACGTTCTTGGGTTCCGGCTTCCGATATTCATGCTGGTTGCAAGATTTGTTATTTCCATGCCAAGTTTCCCCTCAAGCCTTGTCCTGTCCGCCCATTGGGCAGTCTTCAGGTGGGGGGTAATGTCACATGTTCATCCTCACCTTGTGGTGTCTCTGGTGATTACTACCTTGCGGGCATTGGTGGAGATGCTGGTCAGCAGACCTGTACCGTGGTGTCTGACTCCTGCGGCATGTTGAAGGACGCAGGCCACTGTGGACCCATGCCAATTTGTAGCCCCACATACACCCGTGGTGTTAACATCAATATCGGCATGCGTATGACGTCACGCAAAGGATGTGCTAGCACGTTCTGGGGTCAGAGGTCGGGTACAGCCAATCGGATCTAAAGGAGACTTGCTTAAACTCCTTTCTTGCCTGAGAGTGTGTTCCTGAGCGTTTATTTCTGGTTATTGACTTTGGCTTCGTTTGACTTCCCTGTATTCTGGTATCCTTGACTTTTGGCTTTCCCTCATCATTGTGTCTCCTTATGTGTCCCTGACCTTGGCAAGTATTCTGACTATTCTCTGGTCCGTTAAGTCCAGCCATTCTAAGGCCCAGGTCCTAGGTGTGATATAATTCTATGTGTTGTATCAACTAGTAATCCTGACACAGACATAGTGGAGAGCTACAGGTTCTTGATAGTAGCCATCTGTATTCCACTTTCTCTCTTTGCAGTTGTGCAGTTACCACACCCAATGACTTTCTCTAGAGTAAAGTATTCCAGGTGATGTCTTGGAAGAAGGTGAGTTGTGATGATTCAAAGTCGAATGGAGTCTTGCCCCTAACAGCTGCTACAATGCAGCGTTTGTCTGATATGGAGTGGCTTCAGATTATGAGGTCTCGTTGGGCTGTTGGAGGTGCCTGTTTGGCTTTGTTAATGTGGAAGTGGCCGTCGAATTCAAGCATGCGGTTGGAGCACTGCAGTGAGCCTACTCAGGTACTGTGGCAATTCAGTTGGCCCAATTGTGTCTGGGATTCCTTGAATTTTGAGGTTTCTGTGTATAGTGTATTTTGGAAGACTGTGTTTGCAGACTGTAAGTGTCGAAGGGTGTACCCCATGCTTTTCACTTCTTACCTTAGATCTATTATGCCCTCTTCAGAGGCCTGTACTCATGCTGTCACTGCATGTGTTTCGGTCCGTGTCAAATTAATGTAAGCATTAAACATTTGTTTCATCTGTTGTATTAGTTGCCTCATATTCCGTTTTGTGGCTGAGACTAAGTCACCCCCTTCTGCTGGTGGACTGCTAGGTGACCTGGGCTGCTGTTCATCCCGTTTTCCCTCTGAAAGCTGCTCTGACCATGTGGAGCCGGTTTCAGGGTTTGGCTCGGTCGCCATCTTGCGGCCTGTGGTTTGTTTTAGTAGGGCCCCTATATTACGGGTGTCATTGGGTGTACCTGCCTGTGGTTTCTGCAATCTTCTCCCCATGTTGGCGCTGGGAGATTGCTGTTGATGGGTGTTGGCGGTAGTGCCCAGTACTCCAGGTCCAGAAAGAGTGCGGCTGGCATTTGCGAGGTCCCCACAAAAGAGAGGGCGAGGTAGGCCGAGGCTTATGGCGGGTTTTCTTGCCCTTTTGGGTGAATAAGAAGGATATCAGTAGGTACCTTGTGCCCGGATGACGTGGCTGTTGGTCTTTTGGGTTGATGGGCCCTAGTGCCACTGACCTAGTTTAGTCAGTGTGTGCAATTCTTTAATGT
>OW240915.1:169892820-169977779 GCA_933207985.1 Pelobates cultripes | reverse complement strand
AGGACACTGACTGCTATTCAATCTATAACAGTGAAAATGTGTTTTGTTTTTAAATCCAAGCTATTGTGACACCAGATGTAAGTGGTGGCACTGACTGGGGAAATGGGCACAGTATGCACTGTGAGCCTGACACAGAAGCTGGCAGCAGTGGCAGACAACTGACTGCTATTCAATCTATAACAGTGAAAAAAGTTTTTTGTTTTTAAATCCAAGCTTTGTGTCACCAGATCTAAGTGGTGGCAATGGGCACAGTATGCACTGTGAGCCTGACACAGAAGTTGGCAGCAGTGGCAGACAACTGACTGCTATTCAATCTATAACAGTGAAAAAAGTTTTTTGTTTTAAATTCAAGCTATTGTGACACCAGATGTAAGTGGTGGCACTGACTGGGGAAATGGGCACAGTATGCACTGTGAGCCTGACACAGAAGCTGGCAGCAGTGGCAGACAACTAAGTGCAATTACATTACATAGAAAAAATAAATTAAAAAAAAAGCATACCCTAACCCTAACCTAGCTATGCTTTTCCCTATCTAATGAACAGCAGCTACACTTTCCCTCCTCTTACTAAGCATGCAGCTTGAGAATGAATCTAAAATGGATGCCTTCCAGGAGGTGGGAAGGTCTGCTAGGGAGGGTGTGCTGCTAATTGGCTGGAATGTGTCTGCTGACTGTGAGGTACAGGGTCAAAGTTTACTAAATGATGACGAATAGGGGGCGGGTCGAACCGCGCATATGTTCGCCCGCCGTGGCGAACGCGAACATGCTATGTTCGCCGGGAACCGTTCGCCAGCGAACCGTTCGGTACATCACTATTGATAGTCACCGGTTGACAAGGTTTTCCTGTTAAGGTTATATCAACTCACAAGTATCTAACATTATCAAAATGTTAAAAATTATTTTTCTAATTTGCTGCTCGAGCCAAATAATGTCAAATTTTTTGATGAACTTTTAGTTATTTTTTCATATCATATCATATATACATAGGAAAGAAGATTAATACTTCAAAATATGAAATAGTTTTAAAAGTTTATACAAAATCTATGAAATCATTTTAAAAAGCTTATCCAAAAAATATTAAACCTGCCATGTTGCAAATCTACCAAAGAGTAAATAAAAACGAGTGATTCGGCAGCCTTTGCTCCCAAGTTGCTAGAAGGGGCCAACATCCCCAAAGACCTCATTCTGATCTCATGAAAAATAATATGGGAGACCTGGTCCTTCCTGTGCCATTATCCATCGGTATCAGATATGCACTTTTGCATACACTTTACAAACATGAATGCTATAATAAATTAGTGTTGTTCTCATTGATTGAGCAATCATTTTAGAATAAGAAAAAGCCAAAGGGTTATTTTTTATTTTTTATTATTTCTTAATTTATTTAATGATTTGCTTAATTCATAATAAATTCTAATTATAAAAATTGTATATAGTCCCTATTTTTTTCCTGTCATTTATTCTCTTTCTTCCCCTATTCCCACATTCCCCTTTCCCTTTATTTGATTGACTGTAATATAAATAGTGGTTATCTTGGCATTATTTTAAGGCTAATCTTGTTAAATTCTAATGGACAAATACATTGAAGTGAAAACATTGATGATATCAGTTTTATGGGTGTGGCAAGCAACTTCATGCTCTGCACTAACTAAATAGTTTACCACTTTTCTGCTGACTCTGTAGTTTGTTTTGTTTATATATAGGGTTACTATATACATAACTACTTCTCATCGGCAATCATCTGTACATTATTCAATGATCTTCACCCATGCCCGTCATGGTGTATATACGATTGTTACAATCATTCCAAATTAAATTGATTCATTGCAAACAAATTTTGTTTGCAATGATTTTGCAGATAGCAGAGCTCTACCAAGCTCCCCTAGAGCCTCCCGTGCAGCATGGGCTGTAAGGGAGACATTGTAACAATGCAATGCTTTGGTCCCAGGACATACTTGAAAATTAGAGAAATCTCAATGTATCTGTAGCGCACCAACTGGTAACCTGACTGGTTACCTCCGCTAATTCCCTTCTTTCAGCCATTCAGGAACCCCTACAACAAGCAGCATCCATTTTCCCCTAGGTTTTTGATTTCACTTTTTATTTTATTTTTGTCAGCGCTGGTTTATTTAATTCACTTTTTTTTTGGGGGGGTGACTCTATAGGCAGAATCATTTGCTTCTCCTTATTCTCTAGGGACAGCTTAGAACACACTCAAAGGTGTTTCCTTTAGGAGTTTATAGGGATATTACTTGAGATTTCTCACTCCCTTTCCTGCTATACTGTTCCCTTATATACTCCTTTATATCAGGAAGAATTGCAAGCTATATATAAATGGGGACCTTTGAATACCCCCACATGTGCCTGTTTTAAGCATTTTAGGAGCTTCAGCTAGTTTATAATTTATATATATATATAGAAGGGGTTCTTTCTCTTTTATGGTTCATTAGTAGTGACAGCTTATTATAGCTCCAAATAGGTATTACATTTAGGGAATTAGGAGCAATTTTCCAGCCCCAATATATTTACCACTCTGTTACTCATTGACCACTTTCATGATGACTACCACTTTTACCTCCTTTTTTGAAGTTTTCCTCTGAAGTTCCTTTGTTAGTTTACCCTCCTGTAACGGAGCTCCTTGTACTCCGACTGAGTACCCTCCGTTGACGGATGCTCCTAGCGCTTCCTGAGGACTCCAAGCGCTGCAGCAGACACCACAACCACCTCAGACTCCGCAACCACCGTATCTTGACTGGAGTCTCGCCGTCTTCCTTCCACCCTGGATCAGCTTCTGTTCTCCAGGACTGTGTGGGAAAGAACTCTTCCTTCCACCCTGTAAGAACCTCCAGCATCCAGGACTGTGTGGTGAAGACCCCTCCTCCAAGGAGAGCGTGTCAGGAACAAGCTCTTAAAAGAGCTAAGTGACTCAAGCTCAGGGGAGCATGCAGAGCATAGCAATCCCCAGTGTGATTATAACAGCTCCCTCCAATAACGAGACAAGGCTACGTTTAGAGGGATCAAGAAGAACTGTCAAAACCTTTATTTCCATTGGGACCAGCCATAGGGTCACCACAATAACATTGTTGTGAAACCTCAATAAAATCACAAACAGTCAAACCATATCAAGCAACACACAGTGACTTATCACAACACAATGGCACATTTTTAAAGGGGTGGGGGGAGACAATATGTAACAGTAAATATCTCACCTGCTTGCAGAATTAGCAATATGCAAATCTACCTGAATATGCAAATGAACCAGTCTTGCAATTCAGGTAGTGCATATTGCTGGTGCTACCAACAGAGGGCACTAGACAAGCTCCATAGCCAAACCCACCTAGTTGGTAGCAAACCTCAGCAATACAAGAGAGCAGGCAATACATTACACAGTACACACACACACACTATAAACAATTACATTACACACACCCTGCACTTATAATGGGTACAGGGTGACTAAAACATAAGATAAATAAAGCAGCCTACATAAATAGTCTGTCTGAAGGTAGACTAGGGGCTTTAAAGCCAGATACATGAAAGAGTCATAGTCACAGGGGAGGAGACTGGCAAGTAGGCCTCTCCAGGACCAAGTGGCGAAGGGCACTTCGTCACACCTCCCCTTTGAGAGTCAGTGCATTTATCCATTTCTTATTGTTTTCTTGGACTTCCATTGATAGTGCCTTTTCTTTTTTGAGATATAATAAAGTATTTGTACATTTAATTTTACGGCACCTTTTGGAACCAGTATACTTTCATTTTTTATATGGATAAATTTCATTTATTAGTACTCAGTGCTGATTTTTTAAATCATAATATGCATTAGGTATTTTTCTATATTCTAATCTCCTAAAAAACAGTTCTGAGTCTCATCTTTTTGAAACTCTTAGTATTCTCTATTTTCTAACTACCTCCACTTTGGTAGCACCAGAGAGAGACCTACTTGGTGTAGGGGAGTAGTGATTACAGCTCCGTTAGGAGCAGATAGAGTGATCTGAACTGCCCGTACCCCAACAGTGTCCCCACAAACCTCAGGGACCCGTTCGTGGAGTCACGGTGTGAAGACCCTGCAAGGGAAGCATATCCTTTCAGGATTCGAATGCTCCCCCTAGGTGGAGTTCACTTATACGAAATGCCGGACACCCAGGGGAGCACTCATTAATTACTTCTCTTGTGGTTTCACACTTTTGTTGCATGTGCGAACGTTCTGATGGATTGGTGTGAACATTCTAATGGGGTACTGTGGGGGTGGTCCGCGTTCGGGAGACGTAGGGTTCCGTTTGCATAAGCACTCCCGAATGGTCAACAGGGCTAAATACACAAAATACAAGGGGAAACGTACAATACACAGGGGAAAACACACGAATGAGCAGTGGGCATGGTACTCAGTGACGGCAGCCCCCCACAGTATCCTTCCTGCTAAAGTATTTTAAATAAATAAATATATATATATCTCCTTGTTTGGAGTTGTACTGCTCACTCTGCAGGCTAGCAAATGTTCCCTCCAGCTCAGCAGCCCACTGGACCACCAGGAAAACTGGATCCACCAGACCACCAGGGAATAAGGATCATAAAAGGTAATCAGGAAGAGGGCTCATCTAAAAATATTTTTTTTTTTTTAAATGAGCAGCAAAGCTAAAATATATTTTAGCTTCCGTACGTATAATCTACCATCCCACACACTCTGCCTGTCACATCACAGCCCCTCCACCCCCCATACACATACACATACAAACACCCTGTCACATCACCCCCAATACACATACAGACACATCACCCCCAATACACATACAGACACACAAACACAGGCACCCTGTCACATCACCCACCAACTCACATATAGACACCCTTCCACATCTCCACAACACCCACCACACACAGTCACCATGTCACATCACCTGATTCCCATTCATACACTCACAGAAATGTGGTGCCAGCTATGGAATCAACAGAATTTTGGTGACTTTTACACACCACATGCCTCAGCACTCAGTGGCCCAGCACTGTAACTTTACGTGGTCTTCCACTTCATGGCTGAATTGCTGATATCCCTAAATACTTCCACTTTTTAATAAAACCATTTACAGTTGACTGTGGAATATTATGCAGGGATAACATTTTATAAACTTACCTATTGCAAAAGTGATATCCTAATACAGTACCACAAACCATGTTTTTACAATTGTTTGTAAATGCAGACTTTGCATAATGTGTTTGAGTTTATACACCTGTAGCAATGGATATGATTGAAACACCTGAATTCAATAATTAAGAGGTGAATCACAATAGTTTTGTCCACATAGTGTATACACATATGTATACATACACAAAACTGTGAAATTAGTGCATTTTGGACAATGTAGAAGTGAAAAAATTATAGACTATGTAAGGGGAAAAAAGTCTACTTATTTACTACTCTTTTACTATCTGTAACTTCATTAATTCATAAAATGTTTTAAAAAAAAATTTCTGCCCAAACAAAATTTCTGTTTTTGTTTCAGTTAAATAATGCACTGTATGTGTGTGGTGAAAGCTACTTTGCCACTGGTTTTTTTAGAGGACACATGGCCAGCCTTTTGCCTTGGGATTATGGCCCTGTGACTTATTGGGTTTTAAGGCACTGTTTTTCCCCCTTTAAATACTATTGGAAAGGATTTGCACTTTTGAAGTGACACTTCGGAAACAGCCAAAGTTTCAAAGTAGTCGAAGTGGCCGCCATTTGACATTCATGATCACACTGTTTTTGATTGGCCTGTATGTTTTGTGTCTGGTGCCCAACAAGGTCCAGCTGGGTGTCAACCTTGTTGGGAAAATTGTATGTAAATCAAGCCTGTATCATTAAACCTTCTGTTCTACTTCTCCCTCAATACTGAGTTCTGTCTCTTATTGGGGGAAACTGCTACTAGGGATTGCTATGCGCTTCATACTCCCTTGAATAATCAATAGCTCTTCTAAGAAGAGATATTCACCTACTGGGACCTGGAGCCTTGTCATAGGTCCAGGGTGGGTATAAGACGGCGGCGGTTTGTGGTGTCTGCAGTGGTTATGGTGTCCGGTGCGGTGCTGATGGTCTTTGGTGAGCACTAGGAGCATCCGTCGGTGGAGGTACCCAACCGTGGTACAGGAAGCTCTGTTACAGTGGTGGTAGCAGTGGGATGGCTTTCTAGTGCGAGGAGCAGCATCCTGGAGACACTAAGCAAACATGACGTCTTGCTATGAGGACGATGCTTACATTGAGGAGGTAAAGAGGCAGCTAGCCAGGTATGGCCCAGATCCTCCGGAAGAGACTATCACAGCAATCATGTGAGAGTTGGACGACAAGAGCCGAGTGGCTCGGCATTTGGAGCTCGGGTTATACACCCTGTTCCAAATTGTTATGCAAATTATATTTTTATCATTTACCTAAATAATTGATGTAAATAACAGTCAGCATAATTCTTATGTTATCAACTATTAAGAGTACAATTCAAATTTTATTGAACAAACCTCCTAATGATAACAGTATTTTTTAAACATAAAAAACTTACAATGCACTGTTCCAAATTATTACGCACATTAAGTGTCAAAACACTTTATAGCTTGTAAAGAACTGAAAATTGTCATTTGTTGTTTGTTTGTTGTGCAGCATATTTACTGAAATCAAAAGCTATTTCAGTCAAACGTATAACAACATTTTAACTTTTTAAAGATTTTAACAGGTCAGGTTACATTTTAACATAGGACCAATTATTTGATATCAGCTTCACAAGTCTTGCATCCATTAAACTTGTGAGTTTTTGGACAGTTTCTGCTTGAATTTGTTTGCAAGATGTCAGAATAGCCTCCCAAAGCTGTTGTTTGGATGTGAACTGCCTCCCACCCTCATAGATCTTTTGCTTGAAGATGCTCCAAAGGTTCTCAATAGGATTGAGGTCAGGGGAGGATGGAGGCCACACAATGACCTTCTCTCCTTTTATCCCCATAGCAGCCATTGATGCAGAGGTATTCTTTGCAGCATGAGATGGTGAATTGTCATGCATGAAGATGATTTTATTTTATTACGGAAAGCACAGTTGCAAGACTCTGGAGGACTCTACACCTTGATGTCCGTGGGACTCCAGAGGCACCAGCAGCTTCAAATATCTGTTTGCTGCTATGTAATGGTATGTTAGCAGCTGCTCTCTTGATCCAATGCATGGATCTGTCAGAAATCTTCCTCAATTTGCCTTTATCTGCATGAGCCCGTCTGTGCTCTGAATCAGCCACAAATCTCTTAATAGTGTGATGATCACGCTTAAGTTTTCGTGAAATATCTAATGTTTTCATACCTCGTCCAAGGCATTGAACTTTTTCACTCTTTTCACTCAGAGAGATCATTTTTCTTCCCCATATTGCATGAAAATGGTGCTCTGCTTAATAATGTGGAACACCCTCCTTTTAGTAGTTTTTCCTTAAATTGGGCTCACCTGGCAACCTAATTATCACAGGTGTCAAAAGAGCCCTGAGACACAATGCCATCCATGAGTTAAACTGAAAAACAAAATATGTAATCTTTGTGACACTTAAATAGAATTTGCATTATAATTTGGAACAGGGTGTACAGGGCACTGTGGAGGTACAAGAACAAACAACCAACACAGGGGGCCAAAGAGGTCGCCCCAGCAGCAGTTTACTTTGCAGGGAGAAGAGACAACTGGTCTCTCTCCCCAGTGGCAGTGTGCATCCCAGGGGGCTGAAGATGTCGTCCTTCCCCCTCAGCGGCAGTTTTTCTTGCAGGGAGAGGAGACAACCGGTCTCTCTCCCCAGTGGCAGTGTGCAGTACAGGAGTCGAAGGTGTCGTCCTTCCTCCCCAGTGGCAGAGTGCATTTAAGGGAGAGGAGACAACCAGTCTCTCTCCCCTGCGGCAGTGTGCAGTACAGAGAGCCGAAGTTCCTTCCCAGTGGCAGAGTGCAGTACAGGGAGCTGAAGGTGTTGTCCTTCCTCCCCAGTTCAGAGTGTGTTTAAGGGAGAGGAGACAACCGGTCTCTCTCCCCAGCGGCAGTGTGTAGTACAGAGAGCCGAAGGAGTCATCCTTCCTCCCCAGTGGCAGAGTGAATTTCAGGGAGAGGAGGCAACAGGTCTCTCTCACCAGTGGCAGTGTATCCTACCTGGAGTGGAGACAAGCGGTCTCCCTCCCAGCAGCAGTGTGCATTCGGGAGGGCCAAAGGTGTAATCCTTCCCCCTCAACAGCAGTTTTTCTTGCAGGGAGAGGAGACAACCAGTCTCTCTCCCCAGTGGCAGTGTGCAACCCAGGGGGCCGAAGGTGTCGTCCTTTCCCCCAGCAGCAGTTTCCCTTACAGGGAGAGGAGACAACCCATCTCCCTCCCCAGCGACAGTGTGCATCCTAGGGGGCCGAAGGTGTCGTCCTTCCCCCTCAACATCAGTTTTCCTTGCAGAGAGTGGAGACAACCAGTCTCTTTCCCCAGTGGCAGTGTGCATCCCAGGGGGCCGAAGGTGTTGTCCTTCCCCCCCGGTGACAATTTTCCTTGCAGGGAGAGGAAACAAGAGGTCTCCCTCCCAAGCGGCAGTGTGTATCCCAAGGGCTCGAAGGTGTCATCCCTCCCCCCAGCGGCAGTTTTCCTTGCAGGGAGAGGAGACAAGCGTCTCTCCCCAGTGGCAGGGTGAGTTTCAGGGAGAGAAGACACTCAGTCTCCCTCCCCCGTGGCAGTGTGCCTTGCAGGGAGAGGAGACAACCGGTCTCTCTCTCCAACAGCAACTAGCGATACCAGGAGAGGAGACCACTAATCCTTTACCCCAACCTCAGGGGGACAGCACTCCTAAACCCGATGGTGCAGATGGGACCGCAGTCTCTGCACAAGACCTACAGGGATGCTGGATGGCCAGATCCCCAACCAACCATGCAGGAAGGCCAGGAAGAGGAGGTAGGCGATCCCTCCCCTCCACAGCGGATCCTCAGCCAGGTCCTGGGAGTGGTAACCGCTGACCCCATCCCAGTGGAAGAGCTGGCACCTGAGCAGAGAGCAGATGATCTCTTCCCTCCCCCTTCTCCTTGTCCACGGCCTGAATACCTGCAGGCCACCCCAGCAGAAGTGCTGGCACCGCTGCAGAGCGCAGTTGGCCTCTGCCCACCACATACCTTCAGCTCCATGCCTGGGTGTTACAGAGAGACCAGGAGTACCAGATGCCCACTTGGTCGCTGGGGCAATACCGGACAGAGATGGGCTACAGGGGACACCAGGTCCAGCAATTCATTGTCATGGGTTGGTTACTCGATTAACTCAGGCACCGAGCAACAGGAGGTCAGGTACCTGGTTAGTCTCCCTCAGAAGGGAAGATGTGTGGCAAAAGCCACTTTGCCGCTGGTTTTTGGAGAGGACTCGTGGCTAGCCTTTTGCCTTGGGATTATGGCCCTGTGACTTATTGGGTTTTAAAGCACTGTTTTTGCCCCTTTAAATACTATTGGAAAGGATTTGCACTTTCGAAGCGACACTTCAGAAATAGCCGAAGTGTCAAAGTAGTCCAAGTGGTCGCCATTCGACATTCGAACACGAGAAGGCGGCCATTTTATTCAGTTGAACGAGGTCAGCAGTGTTTATGGTGTCCGGTGCGGTGCTCATGGTCCTTGGTGAGCACTAGGAGCATCCGTCAGCGGAGGTATTCCGTTACAATGTGCATACTGAATAATACATTTAAACTTTAGCTTAATGAAGCAGTTTTGGTGTATAGACTATGGCCAATCATTCTCACTGCTTAATTTTCTACAATTTAGGAGTTAAATAACTTTGGTTTCTTTTTATGCAGCCCTAGCCACACATCCCTAGACTATGACTGACACAGCCTGCATGAAAAAAAAAATTCATTTTCAATCTGATGTTAACTTGCTTTACAAGTTTTCATATCCTGCTCTCTAAATTGAACTTTAATTACACACAGGAGGCTCCCACAGGGTCTAGCAATATATTAACAGGAGCAGGAGTTATGAAATTCTAACTTAAACATAATGTGCAATAAAGGATGTATAAACATTAGATAACCAGAACTCTCCTCCAATTACTGCTATAGGGAAATGGGAAAGAAAGATTGAGTCTGAGTTTCCCTCTCAGATTTGGTGTAAAATCTGGCCGGATATTAAAAAACTGTTTATTCAGTTAATCTACAGGAAACATTCAATAAATTAATACATTGATTACCCTCTATATATAAGTAAGTTCGATAAAACAACTATTGATTCATGCTGGAGGTGTATCAGTTTCTGGGCACCATATATCATATTTGGTCTGAATGCCCAAAACTGCAGAAGATTAAAGACGAAACAGAGAAAACAATATAAAAATTATCCAGTTAGGGTTTTCACTGAAATCTCATATACGGCTTTTTCACCTAGAACTACCCAAAATGTATAATTATTTATATCTTATTAGCTATAAAAATTGTATAGCCAGAAAAAGGCATAAATTAAATCCAGCAGATTGGACACAAATTACTAGATTTCATATCAAGGGAAAATGGAATACTGTTTCTATGGAATAAATAATAATTTAACCTCATGAACATTTGGACAACATGGTTTAAAATATTTGCCGAAAATTAGTCCCCTATAGGAATGATGCTCGCCGTGACAGGCTCTTGACTACTTGCGGATTTGGGGTAGGGGAAGTGTGGTATGTCTAATTGCTCTAACAGATAGCCTGTCCCCTATCACTATACAAAAGTTATAAATTTATTCCAGAATCTCCAAAGTCTTGTGTTAAATATATTTGAACAAAGTATGAATGAAAGTATGAATGAATGTATTGAAGAATGAATGTAGGAGAAGATTTTTTTCACAATGATTAACATATTTTACAGTCCTTAGATACACTTTTAATAGGAAATATCTGGGATAAAAAAAAAAAATGACATAATTTATATTGTATGATCTAGACCGGGAAATTCCTACCACGACTATAATGTTATTATCAAATTTTGAACTGTGCATTGTATCATCTTCACCTTATTGTATAGTCTTGTTTGTATTTATGTTGTATCTAAAAAAAAAACCTCAATAAATTATATTTAAAAAAAAAAGAAAAACATTAGATCTTTCATTACAGGAAGTATTTTGGAAGGCTGTGCAAGACAGATGCAGGGAGTTGGGACTAGGACTAAATAAATAAAATGTCTACATTTCAGACAATTGAGCAGTGAGACTGTACATGCATGATCTGTACACTAAACCTGCTTCATTAAGATAAAGTTAGTTTGGTGCTTATAGTGTCTGTTTAAACACTAGTTTCCAGGACATCCAAAATACTCTAGGGTTGGATTTTCTACAAACCGCTTGGTAGAGAAGAGGTTAAATACACATTGGCTTGTTAATTATTTTAAGAATATGAAGTGTAATAAAACATTTACCAGTCATTTATTCTTATAAGTCTTAAGAAATATAAAGACAATCACAACAAATAAGAGAATGTGACATATTTTCTTATAAGAAAAGAATGACATTGTTACTTAACTGAATAACAAATGCGTAAAGCATAAAAAGAAAAAAAATGATTTTTGTATTTCATTTTTATTCTCCCCACAGCAGCTGACAAAAATCATTAATTAGCTTATATCAAAAACAGCTAATCTACTTTTGTGATAAACGTGTGTCTTTGTGCTATTTTGAATTAATCACATTATAAACAAATGACTACAACATTAAAGGATTGTCATGCGATTAATTTGTACTTCATAGGAAATGTAGTCGGCGTTACACAGATTTATATGAGATAATCAAAGCATAATTAAATTGTTCTTGAAATGGAAGAAGTTGCATATTCTAGAATAATTTTAAATGCAATAATTAATTCTGTAAATTAGATCACAACTTATTTAGCTCAAATTGTGCTCACTTAAATTTAATTTTTGTATGCAGTTTTTCCTATTGTTCTCCTAGTATCAACTTTTTTAATTCTGAAAACCTCCTTGACATTTAAAGAATAATTGGCATTTGGGAGAGACAGATAAGATTGTAACTAGACACATTGGTAGAGGTGCAGTGAAGACTTTCAGCCATTCATTCTCCATTTCTCCAAGGTTTAAAATAATATTATACTACACAGGCTTTCTCTCCTGAGATTACCTGCAGGGCTGACTGGTAAAACAAGGATATCCTTTAAAATACCTGCAAGAAGGGAGTGGTCACCTAAACATACCCAGAAGCCTTTACAGTCAGAGCTACGTTTAATAGCTGTGGAAAGTGGGAAAATGTGAGTGTTCTAATTTTTACACTTTTATATGATATGAACTAAAAGGTTTTACACTATTTTGTATATTTGTTGCTTTCTTTAAGGTGCACGTACTAGATTGTTGAAGTAATAGATTACCAGATTTTTGGGTGAAATCACTGTCCAGTTTTATTTTTATTGTTTATAGTTTATTGATAGCACTCCACTGCATATATTTCTTTCTGTAGCGTATCGCTTGTTTTGTGTATGTATGTTTCTTGGGGAATTACACATAACAGTGTGGTAGCTGCTAATGATGTAAAAAAAACACTTAGAAATGCATTTGTATTGTTTATTATACTATATCAGTGCTTTACACAACATTTAATTTTTATGAATACATTTTCTCCCAGAATCACTTTCCTAGATATGCAAAAGAGTGACTCTCTATCGGGGATACAGTCCAAGGGTGTCCTCAATGTGTTCTTAATCATAGCACAAAAAAATAGTTTCCACACCTCTTTCCTGAAGCACTGTGGAGCAGTGAATTGTGAGAGATGTGTGGAATGTTCCTCCATTATCATGTGCACTTGCCCGAATATACTACCCTCAACATGCAAATTGCAGTAACATATGTGCTTCTCCACATATACAATTATGATAATTAAGCAATTACATTTTAAGGCAATGGGTTTTAAAATATCTTTACCAATAGATTTCACTTCAGGATCATTAATGAAGGTGATAAATTTGATATTTTCCAATAGCTTTTCTAAATAAACTTATTGAATTCAAGTTGCATATGTGAACAAAAGCCAACAGAAAAAGACATTGTAAAATAATCATTATATATAACATTTATGCTATCAATTAGCTCTGATTATAAATTATTTTACAAAAAAAGTAAATATAGAATCCCTATATCACTATATTTAAGGGTAATTTATATATATATGGTCCCGAAGTACCGAACCAAGTTTTTTTTTTGCCCATGCACATCCCTACAAAAAAAAAAAAAAGACCCCTGATCAAAAGACTGCATACTCTTAGTTCTTAATACTAGCATCAATGACATAATTCAGTCTTTTCTAATAGTTGTCTATGAGGCCCCTAATCTTGCAGGTGGTATAGCTGCCCCTTCATCCTGGCAAAATGCCTCCAGGTCATGTAAGGTCTTTGGTCATCTTGCATGAACCGTATGATTGAGATCTCCCCAGAGTGGCTCAATGATATTAAGATCAGGAGACTGTGATGACCACTCCAGAACCTGTCCCATGCACAGCCTTCATGCAGAAGAATGTAAATTGTCTGCTAGTATTTTCTGAAAACATACTGCTTTCATCTTGCCCTCAATTTTCAGAAGATTCACTGTGCCTTTAGAACTTTTGTCGGCACATTTTAACCAGGCTTTTTTTGTGGAATTGGCGCAGTAAAGGCTCTTTTTCTGGAAACTTGACCATACAGCTTATTTTTGTTCAAGTATCATTGTATAGTGCTTCTTGGAACAACCACACCTTTTTTCCAGAACAACCTGTTTTTCTCATGAGGTTACCTGTGGGTTTTTCTTTGTATCCTGAATTATTCTTCTGGCAGATGTGGCTGAAATCTTTCTTGGTCTACCTGACCTTGGCTTGGTATCAAGAGATCCCAGAATTTTCCACTTCTTAATAAATAAGGGAAACTCTACTGACTGGCATTTTCAAGGCTTTGGATATCTTTTTTAATTCCTTTTCCACCTTTATAAAGTTCCATTACCATGTTACACAGGTCTTTTGACAGTTCTTTTCAACTCCCCATGGCTCAGTATCTAGCCTGCTCATTGCATCCAAGTGAGAGCTAACAAACTCATTGACTATTTATACATAGACACGAATTGTAATATAAAATTCTACAGGTGTGGGAAATTAACCTTTGCTATTTTAATCTGTGTGTGTCACTAACAAAGCCGAACATTCAAGGGTATAAAAAACTTTTGATCAGGGCCATTTGGGTGATTTCTGTTATCATTGTGATTTAAAAAGGAGCCAAACAACTATGTGATAATAAATGGCTTCACCTGATCATTTTCCTTCAGTAAAATATATATTTTTTTTGCATGATTAGTCATATTTTCAAAATCAATGCCAAGATTTCAGCCAGGTTATGCAAACCTTTGAGCACCACTGTATGCTCTGTTGTCCATTTGAATCAGAACCCAAGAGTCTGCAATATGGGGTACCAATTTGTTTTTTTTCTGTATTGGATTTGCTTTCTGCTGGAATCACTGACTTCTACATGTTTAAGGCCGTAAGGCCTGTATTTGTGGGAGGAGTTAGCGTTCCTTTATAAATGTTACTCCCCCCCTTCCTACCTTGTCAGTATGCATGCTGTTCAGTCTCAGTGACAGCCGAACCTCCGGTCCTTGCTCACGCTCTTCCAGTTCTTGCTCTTCCGGTCCGGCGTCCTCTCCATTCCCCCGCTCCTCCTTTCGGCCAACAAACATATGAACGCCAAGGTAATCGACAAATAGCCGCGCTAGGCTATTTGCTGTTCGACAATCTCAAACGTCTTTCGTAAATCACTTTGTTATAAGAGCTCTAGGGATTTTTGTGGCATATTTGGTTATTTCGTCCATAACAGCGTGAATGGAGTTGCTCGTATGTCAAACAGTCATGTATATGCAGTGCACACTGCACAATTCTCTTTGTTCACCCCACAAATGACATTTAAACCTAACTTTGCAGCGCAAAGCCTTTTGTTGCCATACATAACTCTCATGACATTCTGTTTCTCCCTCATAATTTCTAAAGGTTTAATGCAAACCAAGCATAAATTCCTAGGGACAGTTCCTGTTCATAAGCCTCAGTGTTGTCTATGCATGTAATCTTCAATAATTTGTATTGGGTTTCCCCCTTTGACAGCACTGTAGTCCATTACAGTGTTTAGATGTAGTTGGCATGCCTTGCACCATTGACCTTCTCTATATATACTGATGTGCCCTATTACAATGCTAATAAATGAGGGAACATTTTTACCGCTGAAAAAAAGCAATAAGCTATACAGCGGATATTTTACAGAATATCCTATATTAGTCTATTTTTTTGTTTTTCTCGCTATAACAATTGTGTTTTATTATGTAAACTGGAGTTCAGTATGAAAATAACCCTATGCCAGTTCATATTCATAATTTCTGTCTCTCAATGTTTTACTTAAGGGCAACTACATACATCTTAGCTGCAAGTATGCAAAAAATGCTAAAGATGGAGCAATCACATTGGGAACCAATAGAATGTTTCCCAGCACTTAGCACCTGTTTAGCCTTGATAATTTGCTTTAGTAGTGCTGTGTCATATGGTTGGCCCAATACTCCATCACCAAACTATCAACCGATTGCATCATGTAGGTAAGACAACAGTCTTGTCAATCAACTTGTGCTATGCATGTACTGTTCTATTGGGTTAAGTTAAACTAACAAAGTTAACCGTTGGATTATTTTATGTCCACCAGATTACACTGAAGCTATTGTGCAACTCCTGTATTGTATTGCCTCCGTTCAGGCATTACCGCCATTCGTACATCCTCTACTCATGTTACACAGGTTTCTGATGAACAAATGAATGCTTGATATGCCTGCTTTAGACCCTTCCAGCAGGACAAGTGTACTTTGTTTACTATTCTTTTATTCACTTTTTTCCGAGTCAATGTGGTTGTAACAATGATTACATGGCTTAATAGCTGGTAATTACATGACTAGATCTCTTGTTTCGTTAATGGTTTGCTAATTGGAGGTGGGGACTTGAACATATATCATATCACACAAGTTCCTTTCCTCCTTTTTCTGCTACCTCAATTACAGATTTCACAAGGGCATTTACTATTTTAGTTACTGTTCTTAGTCTCTTTTGCACACTCAGGAGCTTTGGTTATAATTCTATATGCAATATCACGGAATTCACAATAGATATTACCTACTATCTTCTACTAGTACAACCGAGTTGCTTTTCTAAATGTTCAGCGTAATCTGATTCTGTTTAGAGGCCACTTATATTTTAGGGTTGTCCTTTCCTTTTTTTTAACTGCACCTTGATTTCAGGTTCAAGACTGCATTCTATCGCCAGTCGATTACTGGCTCGTTTCATCTCCAGGTTTCAATCAGGAACAAATACTTTTCGTTCATTTGTTAATCTACTGCATCATCAAGGCCACGCATTGACAAATTGGGGTATTGGAGTACGGGGGCTTGATTTCCCCCAGGCCACGGCTCTGCTCGATAACTCGTCATACGTTTTATCAAACCTGCTATCTATGGACAATCGCCCTGTTTCATACAAGCCTCACTCTTTTCACCCTCCTCTCCCTATCTGATACTATCACGCTTTTCTTGGCACAACGCCTTCCTGGTTATATAGTTGCTATGCTGAGTTTCTTCAGCACCCTCGGGGTTTATGGTTACTGTGCTATCATCCACATCTCCGACAGCTACACTGGGTTGTTCATACTTTTCTCTGCCTTCTATCCCACGTCCACAGTTCCTCCTCATCTTTTTTTTTTTTTTCTCCCTGTAATACGAACCTCACGGTTCCCATCAACCTCGACTCGGTTTGCTACATGCATTACGTTCCACCCTCATCAAGCCCCCATCTATGGTTAGAGAACTGGCTTAGATTGTTGGCCTTAGTTGTACTACGGATCTGGTCCGGCGAGGTCAACTCCCCAATCTCAACACTGAGATTTTGCCCTCGGCCCAAATCATAGTTAGAGCCTTGCATTAGCCCACCTATAGGGTTCACATCTAGGGCCTCACCTGACACGGCCACACGTATTTGGATCTTTTACTGTCACCGAGAGGCCAACACCCCTCCACCATGTTAGTGGCACGAGCCCCACGCCCAAATGATAGGTAGAGCCTCTCACCAGCTGCTTGGCAACTAGCAGGGCCTCATCTGTCACGGGGTCACGGGGTCACGGGGTAGAGAGCTTTTCGCTATGTCACTAGTTAGCCAGCCAGTTCTATGCTTATTCAACTGTTTTGTTATTAATCAATGCTTTGTTGTTGTGATGTTCTTTTTCAGTACGTTCCAAGAAGGTAATATGGGAGACAAACCATTCCTCCCTAGTACGACCACTGAACCAAACCCAGAGGATTCTGTGTCAGGGACTAGCTCACAAGGAGAAATCTCTGCCATAATAGGAAGTCTAAACGCCATTCTGACCAATCTTCAGTCCTTCAATTATAGACTATCCATCTTAGAGAACACCAGCCCAACTCATATAGGCCCTCCACACACGCTCACTCCCTCCACCCCACAGAGGTGTCCCCCTGCATCACCTTTCACGCACCCTCACGGTCTGGGTACTCACCCGCTTTTAACGATTTTAACTCAGGCATATGTAGTTCTGCCAACTGTGGGTTACTTCACATATGTGCCATATGCCTCGGGGCTCATGGCAAGACCGTCTGCCCATACATGTTGTATCAAAGATTATGAGTTCAGAGCTTTCAGCTTTAACGTTCTTTGGGTGTCACGTCCGTCCTGCGCTTGGTTGTATATTCATTACACTGGTTCTATACTAGGTAGGGGTCACTCTCAGTGTGCACCCTAGATGTTCCTATCTCCTCAGCTAATTACGTATTATTTAATGTGGGCCACTGGCTATACTAATAAACATTGTCTCAGCATTATTCTGTCTGCTCCGCTTTCAGTTGCCTCCTCTTCCTTAAATATAATTACCTAATTCTCTTGATACTATATTACTAAGGATTGTAGCTTTATTATGGGCAGGTTTTACCACTTGGCCTAGCAGGACAGACATCTCCAACACCTCCATGTTACTACTCATCTCTACAACTATTGGTTGGGGTTTGCCGGTTAAGTGACGCTCAGTCTTCCCACCTATTGCAATACCAGCCTTAGTCAAACTTACCGATAGGGGCAGCAGCATTAACGGACAGAACCCTGGTCAAGTAGGCCAGTTGAAGGTTACGCCGACTGCATGGCGGTCTGCAACATATTTGATACAAATGTTCATCCTCTTTGGGTAGATGGTTTGCAGACGGTTTGACGGAGACAGTGTTAGAAGGTCCTTCGGCATGACATTCCTGGTCAGTTAGGGGGAGTCATTAGAGCTTGGTATTGGGTTATAAGTTCATCCCGCCTGGTTCTGACCAACTCCCAATTTGTACAGTTGAACCACTATTCTGGGTGGCACATGCACATAACTATAAGGGATTACTGACCAAGAGTCACTTGTACCTCACCCACCTGACAACACCCGATTCACTGGTTACTTTACGCCCTTCATAATCTGCATTTCAACGTCCTCATTCAGTCACCCAGCTATTGGGACTCGCCAACAGTAATCACCTATAGCGTTATTCGATTGCACTAAGAATATGTACAACAGGAACATGACATTCTTCCATGACTCAGTGGCAACACTACATTCACAGGCATACCGTTGAAATTGTAGTCTATTCTGCCATTTTTGCCACCTTTCATTCAAACCTTCAAACAACACTATCACACTATCTGACATACAATAACACGTTCTGACAAGCCTTTCAAACCATATCCCATCTTCTTAAATGCTTAACATAAGATATCAAGGAATAAATAGTTGGTGCATCACTCTACAATATCATACATCCACAGATGGGAATTCCGGGCCTAACTATACTTAAATTTAAAATAGATGTTATAATAAGTCATTTAATTCCCTTTGGACATTTTTGTGCTTTTGCTTTGATTTATTTGGAAATTCCTATTCTTGCAGTTTCAGTTTAGTTTGAGTCATGAGATGAAAGAGATGGCAAGTTGAATAACATTTTTGTCTCCGGCTCTGACAGCAATGAAGAAAGTTGTTGTTTTTCCTGGAAAGAACTTGCTTCCTTGTAGCACCTTGTTGAAAAACAAGGCCATGTGTAATAACAGACATCCCAAGTCTTCCGGTAGTTCTTAGAGACTCCCTCATTTTGCATTCAGCTTCCTGACACCATCATATCATGTTTAATATCCCAGAAATCACACACACAATCTGACATGCAATGTATATCAGATTGTGTGTGTCGATTACAAGGATATTATATATGATTTGTTCTCTCCCTTCCTAATACTCACTAAGCAAGGGCCGGTGGGGTGCCGGCACTTTAAGAGTTGACCCTAGTATCAGCCAGCAGGGAGACAGTGATGACAGACCGTCACTTCCTCCCTGCTTTACAGAGAGCAGCACAGGAGGACTGGAGGGAGGAGGCAGCATGGAGTTAAAAGAGAGTATGGAGTGAGCTCTACTGCATGCTCACTCACATTAGCCTCAGCCAGGACCAGAGCACCAAGCAATGAATCCTCCAGGATACAAAGGTAAGTTAACAGGAGTGTATTTGAATGTTTGTGTCAGTGTGTGTGTGTATCTATATGTCAGTGTATGTATCTCAGTGTTTGTGTCAGTGTGTGTGTATCTATATGTCAGTGTCTGTTTTAGTGTGTGGATCTGAGTATGTGAATCTCTGTGTCACTGTGTATCTGTGTGTGTATTTACCAGTGTGTATCTCTGTGTGCTTATGTGCCAGTGTGTAGATGTCAGTGTATGTGTCAGTGTGTGTATCTGTGTGTCAGTGTATGTACCTGAGTGTATGTTTCAGTGTGTGTATCTGATGTCAGTGTGTGTGTATCTCAATGTATGTGTCAGTGTGTATCTGAGTGTGTGTTTGTATCGGTGTGTCAGTGTGTATGTGCCAGTGCATGCATCTCTGTGTCAAGGTGTTCATTCATGTTTGTGAGCTGTGTGTGTCTGCGTGGGGGAAGGGTTCGCGCATGTGTGGGGGTGGGTGGCCCTAAAGCTGGTGAAGCCACCTTCCTGAAATGCATTTTTACAAGTTGGGATGTCTGTAATAGTCTTGTGTGCAAGCCAAATGTTCTCGAGATTGAAATCTTGAGGGGAGTTAGTGTGAACTAAGTGAGGGCAGCACATAATTTCTGCAACACAAGTGAATCAACCAACAATACTTTGTTGATCTGTCAAGTACCCAGGCCCCTGTTAGGATATGTGGTTTGTAAAAAGATTGTAATAGGTCCATAATCATACTAATTAATAGTTCCAGTTTTGACTTGCAGAAAAAAATTGCAGTTTGGCCTCAACATAGCACATGCCTATTTTTCAATATTTTCAGTGCATGGGTGATGAGGAAGTATAGTCTCATTCAGATGGATAAAGGCTCTCCATGTATTGTGAAAAGTGTATTTTAGAAGTAAGCTGCATAAGCTTGCATCTATAATACAGACTAACATGAAGTTGTTAAAAAAAGGATTTCTAGCACTTCCGATAATGTTAGTAGGCAGCTAGGACAACCCAAGCCAGAGTCTCTTCTTTCTGGTAGTAGGTAAGATGCAAAATGAAGAAGAGGCTTGCAGCGCCGTGTGAGTGTTTTCTGATCCAGATGGTGCTCAGTGCATGTAAAAGAGCAGTAGACACAATATAGTGTAATAGATACTTATACTTGGTGAAAAAAATAAAGAAATGGACTTCTGGTCAGCTCCAAATAGTAGCACTATCATATGTGATATAATCTCCACCAATGATATTTCTGGATTCGTCTTGAATAAAATCTTCTTAGAGCAACTAGGAGAGTCCAAAGTAGATAAAATGTATACTGTTTTTATTACATATAAAAATACACTTTAAACTACATCTCCCAGCAAGCATCTTTAATTTCTGTGTCTCTCCTCCATCTTGGAGAGATTGATACTCCTCTTAAAGGAACTTACTTTATATTTCTTTATTTAACCTCTTAAGGACTGAGTCAATTCTACAAGTTTTGGTCAAAACAAAACGTAAACAAAACCCTTGAATTTGGGCTATATAGAAACATAGAATGTGACGGCAGATAAAAACTATTCGGCCCATCTAGTCTGCCCAATTTTCTAAACACTTTCATTAGTCTCTGGCCTTATCTTATAGTTAGGATAGCCTTATGCCTATCCCACACATGCTTAAACTCCTTTACTGTGTTTACTTCTACCACTTCAGCTGGAAAGCTATTCCATGCATCCACTACCCTCTCAGTAAAGTAATACTTCCTGATATTATTTTTACACCTTTGTTCCTCTAACTTAAGACTATGTCTTATTGTTGTGGTAGTTTTTCTTCTTTTAAATATAGTCTCCTCCTTTACTGTGTTGATTCCCTTTATGTATTTAAATGTTTCTATCATATCCCCCCTGTCTCGTCTTTCCTCCAAGCTATACATGTTAAGATCCTTTAACCTTTCCTGGTAAGTTTTATCCTGCAATCCATGAACCTGTTTAGTAGCCCTTCTCTGAACCCTCTCTAAGGTATCAATATCCTTCTGAAGAAATGGTCTCCAGTACTGTGTACAATACCACAAGTGAGGTCTCACCAGTGTTCTGTATAATGGCATGAGCACTTCCCTCTTTCTACTGCTAATACCTCTCCCTATACAATCAAGCAGTCTGCTAGCATTTCCTGCTGTTCTATTACATTGTCTGCCTACCATTAAGTCATCAGAAATAATCACCCCTAAATCCCTTTCCTCAGATGTTGAGGTTAGGACTCTATCAAATATTCTGTATTCTGCCCATGGGTTTTTACGTCCAAGATGCATTATCTTGCACTTATCCACATTAAATGTCAGTTTCCACAATTCTGACCATTTTTCTAGTTTACCTTAATCATTTGCCATTTGGCTTATCCCTCCTGGAACATCAACCCTGTTACATATCTTAGTATCATCAGCAAAAAGACATACCTTACCATCAAAACTTTCTGCAATATCACTAATAAAAATATTAAAGAGAATGAGTCCAAGTACAGATCCCTGAGGTACCCCACTGGTGACAAGTCCAAGCTTTGAATATATTCCATTAACTACAACCCTCTGTTACCTGTCACTCAGCCACTGCCTTACCCATTCAACAATATTGGAATCCAAACTTAAAGATTGCAGTTTATTGATAAGCCTTCTATGTTCAACAGTGTCAAAAGCCTTACTGAAATCTAGGTAAGCAATGTCTACTGCACCACCCTGATCTATAATTTTAGTTACCCAATCAAAAAAATTAATAAGATTAGTTTGGCATGATCTCCCTGAAGTAAACCCATGTTGTCTTTGATCTTGAAATCCATGTGTTTTTAGATGTTCAACAATCCTATCCTTTAACATGGTTTCCATCACTTTCTCCACTACTGAAGTAAGGCTTACTGGCCTATAGTTGCCCAACTCCTCCCTATTACCTTTCTTGTAAATGGGCACAACATTCGCTAACTTCCAATCTTCTGGGACTACACCTGTTAACAATGATTGGTTAAATAAATCTGTTAATGGTTTTGCTAGTACACCACTAAGCTCTTTTAATAGCTTTGGGTGTATTCCATCAGGTCCCATTGACTTATTTGTCTTTACTTTTGACAGTTGAAATAGAACCTCTTCCTCTGTAAACTCACGTGTAATAAATTACTCATTTATCCCATTTTCTAAAACTGAGGTCCCTTTCCTTCATTTTCATCTGTAAATACAGAACAAAAATAATAATTGAGGCAGTCAGCTAGACCTTTATCCTTTTCTACACACCTTCCTTCTTTTGTTTTTAATCTAACTAATCCTTGTTTTACTTTTCTTTTCTCATTTATGTATCCAAAAAAAGTTCTGTCCCCCTTTTTTACTGACTGTGCTTTTTTCTCTTCTGTGTGTGATTTGGAAACTTGCTTAGCCTCTTTCTGCCTAATCTTATAGATCATTTTGTCTTCCTCACTCTGGGTTTTTTTATAATTACTAAATGCTAACTTTTTGTTTTTAACTATTTTGGCCACATCTGCGGAGTACCACAGTGGTTTCTTGAATGTTTTGCTTTTACTGACAAGCCTAATGCAATTTTCTGTTGCCTTCAATAGTGCAACTTTTAAATAATCCCATTTCTCTTGGACTCAATTTATCCAGTCTGATAATGACTCCTCTACCCATATTCTAATTTTAGAAAAGTCTGTTTTTCTAAAGTCTACAACTTTTGTTTTTGTGTGGTGTGACTCAGTCACTGTTCTTATATTAAACCACACTGACTGATGATCACTGGATCCTAAACTTTCACCTACAGTAATATCTGATACCAAATCTCCATTTGTTAACACTAAATCTAGTATGGCCTCTTTACGAGCTCCTCAACAACTTGTTTTAGAGACAATCCTAGTAGGGAGTTTAGAATATGTGTGCTCCTGGCACAAGTAGCTAATTTTGTTTTCCAATTTACATCAGGAAGATTAAAGACACCCATGATGATATTTTTCCCCTTCATTGTCATTTTAGCTATTTCCTCAACTAGTAGATTATCTAACTCTTCAATTTGTCCTGGGGACCTATAAATCACACCTACACGAGTTACTGTGTAATTACCAAATTCTAATGTAACCCAAACGGACTCAATGTTCGCCTCACTAACTTTTATTAGGCTAGATTTTATGCTATCCTTCACATACAGGGCCACCCCTCCCCCTTTCTTGCCTTCCCTATCTTTTCTATATAAAGAGTACCCTGGTATTGCTATGTCCCAGTCATTTTTCTCATTATACCATGTCTCAGTAACAGTGACTAAATCTCCACTATCAGTTGCCATTTTTGCCACAAGTTCATGGATCTTATTCCCTAAACTGCGAGTATTTGTAGACATAACTCTAAGCTTATCATTTTTTTAACACACTTGCTACAGGCACCTTCTGTCCTTGTTTTGGGGGACAATTGGATTGATGTTTTATCACCCTTTTGCCCCCCTCCCCTCCTAGTTTAAATACATCCTAGCAAAACCTCTGAACTGCTCACTGAGAACATTTGTTCCCTTTTGAGAAAGATGCAAACCATCTTTTTTGTACAGGTTATTTCCATTCCAAACAGAGCTACCATGAGAAATAAAGCCAAATCCTTGCTCCCGACACAATTCACCAAGCAACAAATTAAAGTCCCTAATACGCATCCGCCTGTCGTTCTCAGTGTTATGCACAGGCAGAACTTCAGAGAATGACAGTGTGGAAGCAACCTGCCGAATATCATTGGCAAAAACACTAAAAACTTCCTTATCCTCTGAAACCTCATTGCAAGCCAAGTCATTTGTCCCTAGATGGAGAAGTACATCCAATTCCCCTTCCTGCTTTGCTTGCTTAACAATATTACAGATAAGTCTCCTGTCTCTGTGAGCAGTAGCTCCGGAAAGACACCTCACAAGACCACCCTTGTCCATCTCCACACCTCTTATGATGGAATCCCCCAACAACAACTGCTTTCTATTAGGCCTCACTATAGTCTCCAAGCCGGTCTCCACAAAACCACTAGCCTCAGTGCCTCTCTCCACAACACCACTAGCCTCAGTGCCTCTCTCCACAACACCACTAGCCTAAGTGCCTCTCTCCACAACACCACTAGCTTCAGTGCCTCTCTCCACAACACCACTAGCTTCAGTGCCACTCTCCACAACACCACTAGCCTTAGTGCCTCTCTCCACAACACCACTAGCCTCAGTGCCTCTCTCCACAACACCATTACACTCTGAAAGTGCAGAAAATGAATTATGCAGAGCAACAGACTGTGCAATATACCTTTTATCCACAACTCTAAGTCTACCAGATCCTACAGTAATCCATCTGCTATTCCTAGAATGTCTCTGCGGCAGTGGCTTTGCAGCAGTTCCAGTCTGAGTTTGTTCACCAGATGATTTACAAATCTCAGACTTCAAAAACACAATCTCCTGCCGTAAAATAGAGAACTGTCTACAGATTAGACAACAACCAAACCTCTAAAAAGTGGAACGTGAAACAAATTCATAGCAACTATTACACTGAACTAAGTCTGCCATTCCAATGAGGAGAATAATTTAAATCAAACAAATCTTAACTTTTTATTTATCCTCCTGAATACCTCAGATTACCTCCAGGTTATCTCCAGAATATCTCCAACCGCACACTTAGAAGCAACACTCTCCAGAATATCTCCAACCACACACTTAGAAGCAACACTCTCCAGAATATCTACAACCACACACTTAAAGCAACACTTAGATGAAGCAACCAAGCTATATTAGCCAAGCTAATGACAACAACCCTTATATAACTCCTAAAATCACCACCCACTAGGAATGTTTAACACCTGGGTAGGCCTCTGCTTATTTGCAAACAATAGCTAATTTAAACAGCAATCAACAGCAAGTAGCTAACTAATCAAATGCCTTATAATTACCAACAGAAATTCAAACCTTGTGCAATCAGTAACCTTTTCCTACAGATGAATCTTACCTGTAACAGTAGAAAAGAAAGCTCTTAGCACAACTCTTAGTTGAAGCTTCTGTAAAACTTTCCAGAATATCTCCAACTACACACTTAGAAGCTTTTTGCTTCGTCATAATTTTTTTTTCTGTTTGAGTATTCTACCTCCAGATTTACTGAACTATGATGGGTACTAAATTTGTCAATATTTATATGTGATGGTGGAATAGTCCCACATCTTTCCAGGTACTTTTACACATCATTCCGATATTATTTTTTACAAGTATTACATTGATGATCTTTTTATATTTTGTTTGCAATTTGCATGACATGAATCTTTATGTTTTATTCTCACCAGTCTTACATTTCTGTTTTAGTTTTGAAATTAATTGCAGAGGGTCAATAATAATGCACAGGTAATAACTTGTTATTAAAAAGAAAAAGAAAAAAACAAACAGGCACAAGATAATGTGAATCACCAAAGTGATAATAAAAATAAATTAATACTAACTGGATTATGTTGATATACTCTATTTCAGAGATACATCTATAGAAAGAAATAAAGATATATAGTGTAATATTATCAAAACCACACAGAGAATGAGGGTGGTAGAGAACTCACAAAATTGAGATGAATTCAGGCATATCTCCCTCAATATTAGGGAACTCAAAAATTGTAGAGGACCTCCAGCGATGATTCTGGATATAAAGTAACAGGTCTTCTGATTCACTCCAAATGGAAGGGAGAAAAAATTATAGTGCAGATTGTATAAAAAATAACAATTTATTACATGTATTGCACTTGCAATGTTTCAGAATAAAAACAGCATATCTCCACACAAGGTGGTATCCACGTGTTGCAGCTGATCCAATCACAATACAGGAAAACAGGCAGAACTAGCAGCAATCAAATAAAATAAAAGTTCACATGAACAGTAGAGCAGTTCCAATGCGTTTCGTCCTCTTCTGGACTTCCTCAGGGATGTGTATCTCTAATTAGGCTGAGTATCTGCTTATATATCCATCATCGAATCAATAGATCGTTTGCCGGTGTTGGCGTGCGTTCCACCTTGGAACACATTCTATTTCCGCATGACGTCACTTCCGGTATCGCGGACCGAATGAAAAAGAAGTATTTCCTAATCATTGCCGGCAATAACAGCTGGGATGCTTTCAGTACGAGTTTATAGACTGAATAAACTTCATGACAATATAACATTATATATTAGCAGCTGGGATACTTCCAATAACCCAATAAGAACAACAGATAGACTTAATAACACTACATAGATGTACATTATAGGAATTGAGCATAGCAATATTAAAGATTGAACATTCAAAATTGAATGTACATTAAATATACATAAATTAAAGATTTAAAGATTAAGCTTTCTAATATTGAATATATATTAAGTATATGAATATTAGTATTTTAAATATACAGATCTATCGATTTGTATATATAAATTTGAATATTTAAAGAATTTGAAGAATTTGAAGAATTTGAAGAATTTAATTTTTTTTTTTAACAATTTGAAAAAACAATCAATTGTTATGCATAATCCCTTTACAAAAATATGTAATAAAGCATTAGATATATTAAACAAATCTTTTTTTATGTATCTTTGTCCTTATTTTCAAGTATAAACTAAAGAATATTTCTGTAATTGAAGAGAACAAATATTAGTGGACAAATATGAGCAAATATAAATTCTATGTGAAAATAAAATAAAATATGAAAAAATATATAAAATGAAATAAAATAAAATAAAATAAAAATAAGAATAAATAGGAAAATAAAGATAATAAAATAAAATAAAAATAACTATAAATATAAATAAAAATAAATATAAGAATTTAAATTAAAATTAATAAAATAAAATATATGAATATGAATAAAAATAAAAATAAATATAAATATAAAGAGAGAAAAGAAAAAGCAAAAGAAAGCTCAAATAAGTCCAACTAAATCTATTTCTTGATTTAGACCAAATTTTAAAGTTTTTAAATTAAAAATCCATTGAGCTTCTTTAGTATTTAACAAAGACTCAATATTTCCTCCTCTCCAATGTTTTTCTATTTTATCTATCCCAATTGCTATAAATGTATTCCATTGAAATTGTGGACAATGAGTACAATGTTTAGATACACTGTGTTCTAATTTTTTATTTCTTATGTTTTGAAAATGTTCTAATAATCTAACATGAAGTTTTAGAATAGTTCGACCAATATATTGTGCTCCACAACCACATTGTAATAAATAAACTACATGGGTAGTGGAACATTGGATACATTTTTTAATCTGATAAGTTTGTTGTGTGTATTTACCTATAAATGTATTAGCGCTCTTTTTTTGAAATGTGCATGTGGAACATTTTCCACATCGAAAAAAACCTTTAAATATTTTATTAGAAAAAATATGTGTAGGTTGGGTAGAAATGGTTTTTGTAGTAGGAAGTATACTAGGAGCTAATTTGTTCTTTAGGTTGTCTGCTTTTTTGTAGATTATAGTTGGTTTATTTGGTAAAATGTTATTCAAAAAAGTATCTTTTTTTAGTATGTGCCAGTGACGATTAATTATACTTTGAATCTCTCGAGCTTGGGAATGATATCTTGTTACAAAGGCAAAATCAAACTTATTTCCATTTTTATTTTTATTTTTGTTTTGTGTGAGTAGCTTATCACGATCTGTATTGATCAAAGTTAACTCTGCTTCTTCAATAGTTTTGGATCATACCCCTTTTCCATATATCTATTTTTTATAATTTTTGATTGAGTTTTAAAGGTATCCACCTAGTGATTGTGGCGCCCTGTTAGTTTGTACATATTTGCTGTTTCTTATTGGATTTGGAGTATCCAATTTACAGAGGCTTGCCTGCACTTGGTTTATTATTAGTCTATATTGTTTACTCACCCACCTTTTTATCTTTTTTGTCTGTATATTTTATATCTTTGGGTATAATTTTCCACTCCATTAGGTGTGGTGTGATTGAATACTTTTTCCTCCATATCTGCAATTACTTCTCCCTATTGTATCTAAGATCACTTGCGATATGGCTTATTGTAGACTTATGACTACAACTATGAGAGATGCAAGGAATAGACGTATTGGAAGTCTATTTTCTAGAGAATCTACAACTAATCACAAGGTAAACAATTTCTCTTTTCAGAAAATGGAGAGGTTAGCAGAAAAGGAGGTTAAGAAATGGTGGGAGATTAAATATCTCCAACAGTATTTAAAATTGGGAATTATCCCTAGAGGGTTAAGAATTGAAAAAGAACCTGCATTTGGCCAAGAGAACTCGGATTTTATGACTAAGTGGAATGATACCCTTGACAATTGTTCAAACCGGTTAATGGAAATCCTGGTAAAATACCAGGAAGATTGTCTGAGAAATATAGAGGAGGAGATCCACTCAGTGGAATCCGAGATTAATATGGCCTTTGATGAAGAAACAATAAAAGAAAATAGTAAGTTATTAAACAAAAATATAGAAAAATTAGAAGAAAAGATTTTAAACATTAAGGAAAATAAATTGAGTAGAGATAAAGATGATTATAAAAAAGGTATACAAAGAGAATGGAGAAAGAAGAGACCTAGAGGTTTCCAATATAATATAAATTACCATGAAAATAGACCTCATAAATATAACGAGGGCTTTAGAGGAGGGCAAGATAGAAATATCATCCATAGAAACCCTAATTATAAGAAAAACAGAGATGATTATGGACAATCATCTCCTAAGAAAATTAGAAATTATGAGGAACAAAATAGGGTGGTGAGACGAAAAGATAATCCAAGTAATGTGGCGAATAGCAGAAAGAAAGATGGATCATTTAATCAGAGGAATAGCGTAAGAGATAGACCCTTCACTCAGAGCAATGTGGGAAATGGTAGAACAAGAAAGAGATATGATCAATCCGAGATTTTTTTAGAGAGCCAATCCAGACAGGGACAGAATGTCTGGATTCACAGAAACAGGTTCTCTCCTCTACAAACCCTCCAAACACCCTCCAAGAAAAGGAGACTTCTGGGGGCAACAGGAGGACTAGGGGAAATAGAGGAAGGGGAAATGTCGGACTAAATAGCAAAAAGAGTACGGAAGGCATTTTTAATTTATCAAAGGTGATTTTTACTAAAGAACAATTAGAGGTTTTTAATAAAGGATTAAAATTTGCTCCACAAACAGATCCCAATATGTTTGAACTTTTTATAGATACGCAGACATTTTTAAGAAAATTAACTATTAAGAGATTCTTTGAAAAGAAAAATGATGGAGGTACCACGTGTAGTGATACACAGAGTGACCAAAGGACAGATGTCATTTTGAGAGAATCTGGGGCACCTGAAATTGTACACTCTGGTCTAAAGAATAAATCAAAATTCTTCCCTACTTGGGAAAAGGGAGACCATATACCAGTGTTCTGTGAAATGGTGATGAGTGAATTTGAGAAATTATCTAAGAATAAGGGTAAAGATAATCTAACCAGGAAAGAAAAACAAGCCTTAAAAGAATTAAAAGAAAATAAGGATATAGTAATTAGGCAGGCTGATAAAGGTGGAAGTATTGTTATCCTTAATAGAATTGACTATATGACAGAGTCACTGAGGATATTGAGTGACTCAGACACTTACAAGATTTTAAAGAGTAATCCCACAGGTAAATTCAAGGAAGAACTACATGATATTTTACTAGCAGGTTTAGAAAATGGGATTATAAATAAGGATGAGTTTAATTATTTATTTATTAATTCACCTAAAACAGCTGTCTTCTATTACTTACCTAAAGTACATAAATGCTTGGAATCCCCACCAGGGAGACCTATCATCAGTGGGATTGGGTCTTTAACAAGTAATATTTCACAGTATATCGATTTCTTTTTGCAGAAATATGTGGTTCTAGCTCAATCATACACCAAAGATTCCATCCAGATCATCAAGGAGTTGGAGGGGTTTGAATGGAAAGATGAGTACCTTTGGGTAACAGTTGATGTCACCTCTCTATACACTGTGATTGATCATGAGAAGGGTATCGAAGCAGTACAAAATGTCCTGAGATGTGATCCAGACATGAATCAGGGACAGGCTATTTTTGTTCTAGACCTTATCCGATTTATTTTATTCCACAACTATTTTTGGTTTGAAGGGCTATATTACCTCCAAACTTGTGGGACTGCAATGGGCACCAGGTTCGCACCAAGTTATGCCAACATTTTTGTGGCCGATTGGGAGTTGAACCATATTTGGCAGAATAATCCATTTGGTGCGAACCTGGTGCAATGGACAAGGTATATTGATGACGTTTTAATTATTTGGAAGGGAGATAGGAGTCTCTTAGCTGAATTTTTTACGTATATCAACTCTAATACATATGGTTTGAGATTTACTGAAGAAATCCATGATATGTGTATCAATTATCTTGATCTTACTCTTTTTATAAAAGACAAAAGAATTTTTAGCAAAACATTTTTTAAACCGACAGACGGTAATGGTTTTATTGAATTTTCTAGTTGCCACCATCACAAATGGCTGACAAATATTCCTAAAGGTCAACAGTTGAGATTATATAGGAATTGCACTGAGAAAGAGGATTTTGAAAAACAAGTGCGAGTTCTGAATAGGAAATTTCTAGATAGGAACTATCCAGAACAGCTTCTATCTAATACACAAAAGCTGGTAGAAGGTTATCAGAGGAAAGACATTCTAATGAATAACAAAAAGATTAAGAAGGATGCTGGGAAACAGTCTGAATTTGCGTTTTTAACAAAATTTAGCAATAAAGCCAATCTAATAGAGAAGTCTATTAAGAAAAATTGGCCCATTTTATTGCAAGATAAATTTTTAAAAAAGATTCTACCTCAGAACCCTAGAGTAATTTATAAAAGACCTAATAATTTGAAGAACATTTTAGCTCCTAGTATTTTGCCTAAAAAAACAGTTGAGATTGAGAAGACAAATTTTTTAATAGAAAGGCCTAATGGTTTCTTTAAATGTGGTAGATGTAATACATGCAAATTTCAGAAGAACAAGACCACGGAATTTTCTAGTATGGTGACTAATGAAACTTTTAAAATTAAACATTTTATCAATTGCCATAGTAAATTTGTAGTATACATGTTACAATGGAAATGTGGGGTCCAATATATTGGACGGACGATTAGAAAATTACACACTAGATTGCTTGAACATTTTAATGGGATCAGGAATAAAAAATTAGAAACATAGTGTACCTAGACATTGTAATACTTGTAAGGATTTTGATTTTAAAGATTTTATCTGTATTGGGATCGATATGATTTTACCCCATTGGAGAGGTGGTGATATGGAAAAAAGGTTAGCCATGAGAGAAACAGAGTGGATATACAAAATGAAATCTTCTGTCCCCTCAGGATTGAATACTGATCTGGATATACTAGCCTTTATGGATTAATTTGATGATGATTTTAATTTTGACCTCTTTTTATGCCTTTTTTATGCCTTTTTTATATGTGTATATATATATATATTTATATTACTTTTTATATATATATATTTATTTATTATCTTTTATTTTCTACATATTTCATATTGTATGTATCTTTTAAATAGAGTATTTTAAGATGCCTTCATCTCTTACCATGTGTCATAATAAGCTATATGAATAACGCCTTTTATTCAGATTTATATGCTTTCATCTTTTATTACTAATGTTATTCGCCTTATGTATATGGATATATTTTTTACATCCACATTTGTGTCTATCTGTGTGGATATTATCCCGGATGATGTTGTCCATACTCTGATATTATGTAATATTATTTATGTGCATTTATAGTGACATCAATATTTAGGCGATTTACCATTGTAAGACTTTTGTATTTTATGCTATGATGGTTATTGTGGAAATATAAATGGACCTACTCTTCTTTTTTTCATAATGTAGGTTTTTTCCTATATATATTTTCCTTAGTGTATAATTTTTTCTTTGATTTTGAATATATTATGTTTTCTATTTAATATTCTTTTTATTTTATTTAACATATTGTTTTATGTAACATATTGTTTTATTTACACTTTCTCCGTATTGGTCCTCCTTTGGTAACCTGTCTAATTTATATTTCCCCCTTTTGTTCATGTAGTATTCCTCTGTTTAGGGGTTAGCAGGGGGGTAGGCAGGTTATGTGAACCCGGTCCGCAGTAAAATAGAGCGTTTTTTCTATTGATCGCTCTAAGTGCAACCGTGTATATGAACAATAAAGTTTTGTTGCGTTCCACCGTGGTTGCGCATACGCGTACTAGCCGCGTATGCGTCATGACGTATGACGCCATGCGCGGTGACGTAGTTACCCATGCGCGATCACGGCGGCCAACGGACGGACCGGCAGATTTAAAAAGAGGAAGATGGAGGAAGACGACAGAAGCTCCTGAGGAAGTCTAGCGATGAAACGCGTTGAGCAACAAGTATCTTGGGACCCTGCACTGTGGTATTAGTGGCTATACTGTTTATATGTGCTGACTGTCTATTTTGCACTCTGGACTCTTTTGGGCTATGATTATGCATATGTGATATTGATTGGATGCTTTTTTAGCACCATTATTTGCACTTTTCCATTTGATTGTGCACTTTAGTATTTGCACTTTATTGCCCTGTCTAGCATTATATACTAGTGAGCTGCTATACCTATGGGTTCCTGTCTATTATATGTTTGAGCACTATTTTGTGCTATGATTTTATTTATCTTGTATTAATAAATTACTACTTTTATTCAGATTGGATATCTTTAAGCATTTGGTTCTTCCCTTTATGTATATACCTATTTAGTGATTGTGGCGCCCTGTTAGTTTGTACATATTTGCTTAAAGGTATCCACGTCTCAGCAGTTTCGTCTTAAACGTGTTAATTGTCCTTTAGGGACATTTTTTTACCACATAGGATGATGGGAACTTGAATGATCTATGGAGGTATTGCAATCTGTGTTCTTAAAAAAAGTTTTAGTTTTCAAAATGTCATTTTCTATGTAAATTGATAAATCTAAAAAATCTATCTTAGTATGACAAGTAGAGGTGAAACTTAGATTATATTCATTTTGATTAATGTATGAAATGAAGTTGTCCAAACTTGCTTGATCTCCTTTCCAAATAATAAGGACATCATCTATGTAGCGTCACCACAGAACGAGATTCCCCCCCAGCGTCTGACCCAAGGATACACATCTGGATTCCCAATGGGAGACATATAGATTGGCGAAGCTGGGGGCGAACCTCGTCCCCATGGCGACACCACACTGCTGTACAAAATACTGATCATTAAACCAAAAAATTTTTGGGGTTAAAACAAAAAACATACAATCAATCAAAAAATCAATCTGTTTTGCCATAATAGAGGAATGTTGCTTCAACCATTCTTTTATTGCCCATAGGCCTTTTTGATGGGGAATGCTAGTGTAGAGTGAAACTACATCCACTGAAGCTAAAATATAATTCGATTTCCATTTTACTGATTGTGGATTGTTTAGAAGATGTTTAGTATCTTTAATATACGAAGGTATCCTAGATACATAAGGTTGTAAAAAGAAGTCTATATAAGCCAAAAGATTACAAGAAAGTGAATCAATGCCACTTATAATGGGGCGTCCTGATGGATGTGAAATAGACTTGTGTATCTTAGGTAGAAAATAAAAACACGCAGTTTTGCAATATGGATTGTATAACAAATTTTATTCATCTTTTGTGATTATATCATTTTCTAATCCAAATTTTAGAAGAATATTTAATTCTTTAAGGAAGGACTCAGTTAGATCTTTATCTAAATATTTATAGGTATTATTATCATTCAAAATTCTATAAGCTTCCTCCATATAATAAGATTTGGATATAATTACTGTACCTCCTCCTTTATCTGCCTCTTTAATAACCAGCTCATGATTCTTTTGTAATAACTGTAATGACTTTTTTTCGGCTCTAGTGAGATTGCATGGCAAATATTTATTTTTCTTATTGATTTTATTTATAAGTTTATCAAATTCTTCTTGTACAGACTCACTAAAAACCTCCAAATATTTATTTCAGTCAGACCATGGATAGAAGTTAGATTTTAATTTTAAATTAGAATGTTGTATAGAAATATTCACATTAGTCAAGTTATCTATGTTTTGTTCTGAATGAGTTTTTAATTATATTTTCTTTAAAGGTATTCTCATACTTAATTCTTTCAAAAAGTCTCTTTCTTGTCAATTTTTTAAGAAAAGTTTGATTGTCCAAGAACAATTGAAATGAATAACACCCGGTGTGGAGATATGCTGTTTTTATTCTGAAACATTGTAAGTGCAATACATGTAATAAATTGTTATTTTTTTATACAATCTGCACTATCATTTTTTCTCCCTTCTATTTGGAGTGAATCAGAAAACCTGTTACTTTATATCCAGAATCATCGCTGGAGGTCCTCTACAATTTTTTAGTTCCCTAATATTGAGGGAGATATGCCTGAATTCATCTCAATTTTGTGAGTTCTCTACCACCCTCATTCTCTGTGTGGTTTTGATAATATTACACTATTTATCTTTATTTCTTTCTATAGATGTATCTCTGAAACAGAGTATATCAACATAATCCAGTTAGTATTAATTCATTTTTTATTATCACTTTGGTGATTCACAATATGTTGTGCCTGTTTTGTTTTTCTTTTTCTTTTTACTATTGTAATTTGAGTGTCTGTAAGGGAACACTTTAAAAACCTTGGGTACTCTATATATTATAGCACTAACAGTTAACTTCTTGTTTTTTCCGTAATAACTTGTTATTGCCTTAATATGTCATTCTTGTCATCAGATTAGAAAAAATAGATTATTGCTGGAATAGCTCTAATCCAGATTACTTTATCTCATAGTCCTTTCAGTTTAGACAGAAGTTTATAGAGCATTTAATATGGCCAAACTTTGCATAATGACTTTCAGCATATAATAAATATGGTCCAGTCATATGTATTAGTTTCTGCCACTAGTACATCTGCAACCAAAATACTCAGTCGCTCTCACTTGCCTCATATGATCTTCCAAGTCTGCTATAAAAGGTTACACCCATCACATCATATAGCCTTTATAATGAGAGAAGCTTGTGTTCTGCACCTGGCTCTTTCTGATACTTGTTTATGGTCTAATACAGACAAAATATCTGTTCCTGGCTCAAACGGATGCCTGATAACCTGCTCAATTGTGATTTCCTTCGATCCATCCAGATTCATCCAAACATCCTGCTTTAATTCAAACTGGACTTTGTTATTTGCTTTGGATCTAACCTGCTTGGACTTTACTAACCCTACTATTATTTGCAGCTCTCATGGAAAACCCTGATCCACATATCTGGTAACTTCAGTACAAATCCTCCAAACTAAAGAAAATGTTCACCTTAACTTACAACCAACCTGAATTCCAGTATCCTTTATTATGCTGTTTATTATTGTCTGATAATATTTTGTTTACTTGATACCTATTATTTCACGGATAGGTTTCCTTTTCTCATGTAAACCTGCTTTAGGGCATATTGCCTAAACTTTTATTACTTCTGCTACTACTCTTTTTTTATACTTACCTGTAATCCTGTTTCTAGGTTCTGCTTTCTCCCTTTAAGGGACACTCCACTACCTTTAAGGGACACTCCCTCCCTTTAAGGGACACTCCAATTCTGCTCATTCAAGTGGTCTAGGTGCCAACTCCCATCACCCTTAACCCTGCAAGTGTAATTATTGCAGTTTTTATAAACTGCAATAATTACCTTGCAGGGTTAAGTCATCCTCTTCTGGCTTCTTAAAACACAAAGTGTTTTAACCGATGCTGGGCATCCTCACGCTATGCATGATGAACCTCCAGCGTTGCCGGAATCCCCATAGTTTCCTTGAATAATGCTTTGCCATGGGGAGGTCTAATGCATGCGGCCATTGCGCATTAAGTCTCCTCCTGTCGGCAGGGAAAGAGCATGGTCGGAGCCTGACCAAGAGCTGAGGGACATTGACGCTGGACATTTTAACACCTTCAGCAACATGGGATTGGGGAACAGCAGGGTCCTGCAGTGCCAGGAAAACAGATTTGTTTTCCTGGCACTGGAGTGTCCCTTTTATCTTTATTATTCCTTTTCTCCTTTTATCCTGTTATTCTTTTTGTTAACTTTGTCTAAACCGTGTCTAATAACTCAAATAAACTACATGAAGTCAACCCAGGCACAAATAAACTACATGAAGTCTCTGACCTGCTGAGAATCGCAACATTATCTGTAGCTGTTCTGATTTCTATACCATGTCCTTGTAGGCTTTTTGCTGTAAACACTGCCTTTGAATTGAAGAGGCAGAGAAGTGGCCACTCCTCAGACATCCACTTTAGGTACTTCCTGAGAGTGTACTGCACTATGTGCAGCACTAAAGTTCAGCAACTCCATGCTCTGCATGGAGACGCTGAACTTTCTATGAGGAGATGCTGATTGGCCAGTGCAGTGTTTGGCTCCATACACCCCACTCTTTGTCTGTGATCATCATAATTGAGAAAGCAGATCTGGCGGACCCACACAGCGTTGGAAATAAGGTAAGTTTTTAAGATATTTAGGGGGGTAAGGGGTCTTGATAGTGATTTTAACACTATAGAGTTAGGAATATATGTTTTTGTTTCTGACCTTATAGTGTTCCTCTACCAATATTTAATGTTATACAGTTGCAAGAAAAAGTATGTGAACCCTTTGGAATGATATGGATTTCTGCACAAATTGGTCATAAAATGTGATCTGATCATCATCTAAGTCACAACAATAGACAATCTGTCAGCCAGCTTAAACTAATAACACACAAAGAATGAAATGTTGCCATGTTTTTATTGAACACATCATATAAACATTCATAGTGCAGGTGGAAAAAGTATGTGAACCCTTGGATTTAATAACTGGTTGAACCTCCTTTGGCGGCAATAACTTCAACCAAACATTTCCTGTAGTTACAGATCAGACGTGCACAACGGTCAGGAGTAATTCTTGACCATTCCTCTTTACAGAACTGTTTCAGTTCAGCAATATTCTTGGGATGTCTGGTGTGAATCACTTTCCTGAGGTCATGCCACAGCATCTCAATCGGGTTGAGGTCAGGACTCTGACTGGGCCACTTCAGAAGGCTTATTTTCTTCTGTTTAAGCCATTCTGTTGTTGATTTACTTCTATGCTTTGGGTCATTGTCCTGTTGCAACACCCATCTTCGGTTGAGCTTCAGCTGGTAGACAGATGGCCTTAAGTTCTCCTGCAAAATGTCTTGATAAAGTTGGGAATTCATTTTTCCTTCGATGATAGCAATCTGTCCAGGCCCTGACGCAGCAAAGCAGCCCCAAACCATGATGCCCCCACCACCATACTTCACAGTTCGGATGAGGTTTTGATGTTGTTGTGCTGTGCCTTTTTTTCGCCACACATATTGTTGTGTGTTTCTTCCAAACAACTCAACTTTGGTTTCATCTGTCCACAGAATATTTTGCCAGTACTGCTGTGGAACATCCCGGTGCTCTTGTGCAAACTGTAAACGTGCAGCAATGTTTTGTTTGGACAGCAGTGGCTTCCTCTGTGGTATCCTCCCATGAAATCCATTCTTGTTTAGTGTTTTACGTATTGTAGATTCGCTAACAGGGATGTTAGCATTTGCCAGTGACTTTTGTAAGTCTTTAGCTGACACTCTAGGATTCTTCTTCACCTCATTGAGCAGTCTGCGCTGTGCTCTTGCAGTCATCTTTACAGGACGGCCACTTCTAGGGAGAGTAGCAGCAGTGCTGAACTTTCTCCATTTATAGACAATTTGTCTTACCGTGGACTGATGAACAGAAAAGTTTTTGCAGATACTTTTATAACCCTTTCCAGCTATATGCAAGTCAACAATTCTTAATTGTAGGTCTTCTGAGAGCTCTTTGGTGCGGGGCATCATTCACATCAGGCAATGCTTCTTGTGAACAGAAAACCCAGAACTGGTGTGTGTTTTTATAGGGCAGGGCAGCTGTAACCAAAACCTCCAATCTCATCTCATTGATTGGACTCCAGTTGGCTGACATCTCACTCCAATTAGCTCTTGGAGATGTCATTAGTCTAGGGGTTCACATACTTTTTCCACCTGCACTGTGAATGTTTACATGGTGTGTTCAATAAAAACATGGCAACATTTCATTCTTTGTGTGTTATTAGTTTAAGCAGACTGTGATTGTCTATTGTTGTGACTTAGATGATGATCAGATCACATTTTATGACCAATTTGTGCAGAAATCCATATCATTCCAAAGGGGTCACATACTTTTTCTTGCAACTGTACAATTGTGTCATACATACATATCCTATTACAGTATATTACCTGTAATTTTGCATTTGTTGTTTGTCGATTTAATGTGCCAGGCTTGCTAAATTTAATACATGCCTAAAAATATTTTTTTAACTTTGACTTATTGTCATTCATATATTATCGTGACTTACAACTTGCTTGACATGTCAAGTTATCATGCATATGTACTTTGGATGTTCTATTTTTTTATATTTTCACGTTTATATTTATTCATATATTTTTGCTTATAAATGTAAATGCATTGTTTTGCTTGGCATCTTTGCCATTCATGCAAGTTACTACATTTACTGAGACAAGGTCTCTGTATTTTGGAGATGGCTTTCTGTATATTGCATTGAGACTAGTTTATCTTAATTGACTGAAGGGGAAACTCCTAGCACCAGCACAAATTTAATGAATTTGATTTTTGGCCTCATTAATGTGCTTTTTTTTTCTGCTTTTTTTTCTGGCTAATCATGGCAGCATTTAACTAATGAGTTAGCTCCTCCCTCTTGCCAGTTGGACAGGAAAACCAATTAAACAATTAAGTGACAAGGTATAATCGTATGCCCATTGACTTCTGTTCCCCAGTCTCTCTTCCTGTTCTCTTTAACTAGTACAGACCTTAATCTGTATAACTTTTTTTTTGCTCAACTGACTAATAAAATGGTATTCACCATGGAGAGGTTATCCTCCCTCTCTAGGTAACATGTAGCCCACCACTCTGTAGATGGGAACCCCTGGAGGCTACATGGCTTAGTTAACCTGTAGTGCAACTCTTCATGTTGCGTTGTCCCCGGAATCGCCCTTGGTCTCCAAGCTAGATGTTCGGGGCTCAAAGGACAACTGAATTGAGTTTAGGGTGTGAGACGGTTGTACACCATTAGCTGATTCTGGCTGAACAATGGACACATGAGCGAATCGTGCTGCCTAACTTCTAAGATGGCATTTTGGGCTGTTCAGCGCATGTATAGAGGCGCAAAATTAAAACTTAAAACTCCCAGATTTATTTTCAAACTTTATTCTGCTTTGGGAAAAGAGAAAAAATATATATTTTTTTTTTTCTGCTCTCAAGACTGTTTGTTCATTTCTCTGCATATAAGAATAATGGCTCAAAGCTTGAAAATTTATCAATTTGCTTTTTTGGTGGCAAGTATTTAGTTACCTAACACTTTCACTTTTTTAGCCCATACAATATTATGGATCACTTTCCTACGTTCACCAAGTCTGCTACAACAGGCCACAGGTGAGCAAAAACATATTTTATTTTTCATTTGGATCCTTTATCAAAGAATCCATTAGAGGGTAAATTATCTTATGACGTCTGTCTGTACAGGCTGTGTGGGCCCTAGATTTCTATCACAGAAAAGGGAGAAGCCAGCAGTCTGTCCAGGACATAGAGCCAAGCCTTTGGAAAATTGTAGGCTTTGCAGAAGAATGCTTTGCCCACGTTGCTGGTAAATCTGATCAATGTCAGCCACACCATGCCTCTACCTCAGTTCAAGATTTAGCCTCATGGATAATTCAGGCAGTAGCGGAAGGTAAGTGTAGCGGAACCCCTTTTTGGCTGTCCCATTCCCTTTTATTGATTGTTCGCCTTGCAGAGATGTTCCTGTGCCTGGAGTACACAAAACTCTAAGTAACTAGGTATGGACTTCTATTAGACTGTGTATAGATTGTGTATAGGAAGGTGTACCCCTCACCCGTTTCCTGTCCCATTGTTCTCCAGCAGGGCGTTGTCCCGGGCACACTGCCAGACTAGTTGGAACTGGTTTTGGCTGGAAAGTCTGGGCTGGAAAGCCATGCTTCAGTGGACCTAATGGGACCTCCACAAAACTTTAAACCCCCATAACTCCCGAACCCCTGATCCGATCTGGGTGATTTTTGAATATATTATTTACCCTGATCAGGGCTATCAGGGGTGTACCCTCTGTATTTGGGGTACATTTAGAACTTGGGGAAAATATGTACATTTTAATTCTGTTAACAGATAAGCTGATGGGAGGAGATGTGTGGGTTGTACCTTGTACTTTATTGGTTAATGTACTAATGATTGTGAATCCCTCCCTTGCATGGGAGAAAGCTTTAAAAGAAGGTTGTTGGTAATAAAAGTTCAGTTCTACTCCTGATACTGTGTGTCGTCCAGTGATTGGGGAAAGTGATGGGAAATTATTGGATTGTAATGCTGATTGTGCTGGATATTCTCTTAGATTTATTACTTGTTCCTGCATCCTCTTAAAGTACTTGGTGGAGTTTAGCTGTGAGAAATCAGCTCTCCACTACATTGGTTGGCAGCATCAGGATCCAGACCCACAGGAGAGTAAATACCAGGAAAGACATCAGCATTGATGGATCACGGATGGAGATCGATTTCACCACTTTAAAGCGATCCACTTTAAAGACCTCCTGGAAGCAAGGGGTATTCCCGCCAGCAACAAGACCAAGGCAGTCCTGGTTGCAGAAGTCACAACGGAATACAGAGCAGAAGAGGGTCTGGCTTTGGTGCAGAATAACCCAGCAGAGGAACAGGGGCAGTTGGAATTTCAAAGAGAACTGCAATTCCAGCTGTCATTTTATGGGGAAAACCCACCAACAGAGATTATCTCCAGAACCATGACGGAGGTACAGGAGTTTGTACAGCGACAGAGGGTCCAACAAAATCCAGAGAGGAACCAGATCGTGCCCATGGTACAGGAGAACAAACCAAAGGTACCGTACCAGGCTTTTAAGACTTATGTGGAGGTAGAGGAAGAAATTGATGCATTTTTGAGATGATTTTGAAAGGTTGTGCCACCTGCATAAAATAAATGTCGAGGATTGGGTTCCCATTTTAGCAGGGCGGCTAACAGGCAGAGCAGCGGAAACATACCGCACAGTACCAGATGACGAACTAAGGGATTATCACCGGGTTAAGGAAGTCATACTGGCCAGATATGCCATGACACCCGAAGCGTACCGAAGGCGGTTCAGGGACCTTAAAGACTGGTAAAGATTCACACGCAGAATGGGCTTGCCAACTACAAAGAGCGGCGCTGGGTTGGATACAGGCTAACAAAGCGCAATCCATGGAGGATTTGTTACAGGTGATATTGTTGGAGCAATTTTTTGACGGATTGGTGCCAGATATACAAGAGTATGAAGCAGCTCGAAGGGCAGACAACTACCTAGATGCCCGGAGGCAACAGAAACCGGCCCTGAATAAAGTTATAACGCGCCCAAATATGGCGTCCAGCTATCCGTCCAGTACGACAGCCCCACCACGACAACTACCACCACCGGCAGGAGCTCCAACCGAGTTCAGACAGCCTAACAACAATGCCAGCGCGGGGGACACTATAAAAGAGAGTGTCCACAACTGCAAGATCGCACCACATGGATCCGGCCCGGTCCACCACCACCACCACCCAGAGCAGCAACCCATTGTTACCAGACAGAGGCTGCAATGACCTATGACGCTGGGGTTCCCACCACCACAGTAGAACAGTGGGAAGTGCTCCATGAGGCAGATCCTCTACAGGCCCATGCAGACAATCGACAACACCATCAGCAGACCGTGTACCTAGAGGTAAAGGCAATACAAGGGCTTTGCGATTCTGGAGCCACTATCACTTTGGTAAAGAGCCACCTAATCCCCACAGAAGCGAGGACCAGCAGGACTGTAGCCGTAAGGGTAGCCGGGGGAGCAGTATACCAACTACCCACTGCCCGAGTGCATTTGAATTGGGGGGCGGGTCATGGGAACGTGGAAGTGGGGTTCATGTCACAACTCCCAGCGGAAGTTTTTTTGGGGAATGACTTAGGGAAATTGACATCGGCATATGAACCTCAGATCCCAGCGGTTGGAGAGGCCCACCCCGTGGTCACACGCCAACAGGCCAGCACCCAGGACTACAACTCACACCCGGAGGTTCAGGTAAAAGATCCTTCCCCATCTGTATACCCTGGGCCCCACCTAGTGAATTTAAAGCCGAGGTAGCCACAGATGCTACGCTACAAGTATATAGGGATAAGATAGCCACAGGGGTGGCAGGGACAGATGGGGAAAGATTCATATGGGAGGGTAAGCTCTTATATAGAGAGACCGAGAAAAAGGTAGACGGAGCAGACCCATTCATTATGCATCAGTTAGTGGTACCACAGAGGTACCGATCCGAATTTCTCCGGATAGCGCATGATATAACGCTATCCGGACACCTGGGAGTTAGTCACACTCTGTATCGATTGACCCAGAGTTTCTTCTGGCCAGGGATAAGTCAGGAGGCCCGGAGGTATTGCGGTACCTGCGATACCTGCCAGAGGGTAGGAAAAAGGGGAGACCGCAGGAAAGCCAAGTTGCACCCCCTACCCATAGTGGAGGAGCCGTTTAGCCGCATAGCGGTGGACATAGTAGGTCCCTTAAGGAAGGCTAGCCCCTCGGGCAAGAAATACATATTAACAGTGGTAGACTATGATACCAGGTATCCAGAGGCGGTAGCATTAACTAACATTCATGCAGAAACGGTGGCTGAGGCCCTCATGAAGATTTTCTCCCGGGTAGGATTACCCCGGGAGATCCTCTCCGATCAGGGCACTCAGTTTACTGCGAAGGTAATGTAAATTTTGTGACATGAGGCCAATAATCAGTGCCCCATATCACCCCCAGACCAATGGGCTCTGCGAACGGTTTAATGGAACATTAAAACAGATCGGGACTGGGAAAGATTCCTACCACACCTCCTCTTTGCTTATTGGGAGGTGCCGCAGGAATCCACGGGGTTTTCCCTGTTTGAATTATTATATGGGAGATGGGTCCGAGGTCCCCTGGATCTCATTAAGGAGCACTGGGAGGGAGAACACAGCTCCACAGGTACTCCCATCATACCTTATGTACTGGAGTTTCGGAACCGACTAGAGGAACTAACCCGAGCAGTACAGGAGAACCTCCAGGCGGCGCAGACACGTCAGCGCACATGGTATGATCGGTACGCCAGGGACCGTAGCTTTCAGGTAGGACAGAAAGTTTTAATTTTAAAACCTGTCCGGCATGACAAGCTACAGGCTGCCTGGCAGGGCCCTTATAAGGTGCTGGAGCAGCGCTGCGACACCACCTATATAATTGGCCCCTGTGCTGGCTCAGGGGGGCGACGCATGATTCATGTGAGCATGCTGAAACCCTCCAACGAGGTGAGCGCTCCAACGAGGTGACAGCCATTTGTGCACACCCCTCTGAAGAGTTTGACAACCTTCCCCTTCCAGACCTGCTAGAGGACAGGAAATCAGGTAGCGACATAGCCGAGGTTAAGCTGGGGGAGCGGCTGAGTCCTCAGGAGCGTAGTGAGGTACAACAGTTGCTGAGGGAAAAACAAGAATCCTTCTCTAATGTACCAGGTTACACGCCCCTGGCAACTCACCGCGTAGAAACCCCAGGCCAGTTACCTATGCGCCAAACCCCATACCGCATACCAGAGGTGGTGCGGGAACACATACGCCAGGAGATCAATGAGATGCTCCAACTGGGAGTCATTGAGCCTTCTGACAGCCCTTGGGCTTCTCCGGTAGTCCTGGTACCGAAACGGGATGGTACCACCCATTTCTGCGTGGACTACCGGAGATTAAATGAGAAAACCGTATCTGACGCATATCCTATGCCCAGGATAGACAAATTGCTGGACCGGATGGCTAGGGGCCAATACCTCACTACAACTGATCTTTGTAAGGGGTATTGGCAGATTCCTTTAGCCCCAGACGCTATGCCTAAGTCTGCCTTCGTCACACCATTCGGCTAGTACCAATTTAAGGTAATGCCGCTTGGGATGAAGAACGCCCCAGCCACGTTCCAGCGGATGGTAGACTATCCCCTAGATGGGTTCCAAGACTATACCTGTGCTTATCTGGATGATATTGCCATCTTCAGCAATACCTGGCAGGAGCACCTAACCCATATAGGGGTGGTTATAGACAGGATCAGGGAGGCAGGGTTAACGTTAGAGCCAGCCAAGTGCAGTATTGGGATGGCTGAGGTTCAGTACCTCGGTCACAGAGTAGGTTGATGTATGCAGAACCCAGAACCCGCAAAGGTAGAGGCCGTAGCTCAGTGGCCAACCCCTAGGACCAAAACTTTTTAGGGACGGCATGGTATTATAGGAAGTTTGTGCCCAATTATAGCACCCTGGCCAAACCCCTTACTGACCTTACCCGTAAAAACCTTCCCCCGTCAGGTCACCTGAACCCCGGAGTGTGAGCAGGTATTCCACCAGCTGAAGAACGCACTGGTAAATGCTCCCGTCTTGGCAGCCCCTGATCCAACTAAAGGTTTTCTTGTCCACACAGACGCTTCTATGTTTGGACTGGGGGCAGTACTGAGCCAAGTCGGGGCAGATGGCGGAGAACATCCCGTGGCTTACATCAGTAGAAAATTGTTACCAAGAGAAGTAAGCTACGCCGCCATCGAAAATGAATGCCTGGCCGTGGTGTGGGCCCTGAAGATATTACGACCATACTTGTATGGACAGCCATTTTCGTTGCTCACGGATCACAACCTGTTAGTATGGTTGAGCCGGGTGGCTAGGGACAATGCCAGGCTGCTGCGCTGGAGTTTGGCACTGCAGCCCTTTGACTTTAATATACAATACTGCCCGGGGAAACAGAATGGAAATGCTGATGGGTTGTCAAGACAGACTTAATTGGAAAAATGATTCATGAGCATCCACGGACATCCCCAAGTCGATCCGTAATAGATCTGACTGTGTATGCCGGCTTGTGGGCAAGGGGGAGCAGTGTAGCGGAACCCCTTTTTGCTGTCCCATTCCCTTTTATTGATTGTTGGCCCTGCAGAGATGTTCCTGTGCCTGGAGTACACAAAACTCTAAGTAACTAGGTATGGACTTCTATTAGACTGTGTATAGATTGTGTTTCCTGTCCCATTGTTCTCCAGCAGGGCATTGTCCCGGGCACACTGCCAGACTAGTTGGAACTGGTTTGGGCTGGAAAGTCTGGGCTGGAAAGCCATGCTTCAGTGGACCTAAAGGGACCTCCACAAAACTTTAAACCCCCATAACTCCTGAACCCCTGATCCGATCTGGGTGAGTTTTGAATATGTTATTTACCCTGATCAGGGCTATCAGGGGTGTACCCCACCCTCAGGGACCCCCTCCCGCCCGGCTCTGGAAAGGGGAAAGGGTTAAAAACTTACCTTTTTCCAGCGCTGGGCGGGGAGCTCTCTGCCTCCTCTCCTCCTCCGATCCTCCTCCTGGGCTGAATGCACACGCGCGGCAAGAGCTGCGCGCGCATTCAGCCCGTCGCATAGGAAAGCATTTACAATGCTTTCTATGACGCTTGCTCTCACTGTGAAAATCACAGTGAGAAGCAGCGCCTAGTGGCTGTCAATGAGACAGCCACTAGAGGGAAGTTAACCCATTCATAAACATAGCAGTTTCTCTGAAACTGCTATGTTTATTAAAAAATGGGTTAACCCTAGCTGGACCTGGCACCCAGACCACTTCATTAAGCTGAAGTGGTCTGGGTGCCTAGAGTGGTCCTTTAAGTAGAGATTGTAGCGGTATTAGTCCAGTGATGTAGATGTAAAAAAAACAGATAAAATTTGTATCTTGTAATGCCTTTTTTATTGGACTAACAATTTTTAATGACAAGCTTTCGGGAGAACCTCCCTTTCTCAAGTCTGAAGCATTTCTGAGCAAGACTACACATAGAATTCAAAGTTGAGTTGTGATACAGGGGTTAAAGCGACATGAGTGTAGATAAGACACAGGTTTGTTAGAAAATAGACACCATCTTAGCAGGGGGTCATAAATATTTTTTTAAGAGCAGAGTGAGGGGGGAGAGAGGGAAAAGATAAACAAACAGGCAGTGCAGAGGATGGTACACTTTATACATGCACACACACATAAATATGTATATGTGTTGGGACAGGAACCCCAAATCAATATTTAGTCCTATATTCTTGCTGTTAAACCATTTAATCATTCTGGCTTCAAAGGCTTTTCTTTCCTGGGTATTTTTAAAACCCCCTTTCAGTACTTAGATTTGTAGGTCCTTCAGTGTGTGGCCAGGCTGGGTAAAGTGGTGTCCCACAGGAGTGCAGTAGGATTCTTCTTTGTGGTGTTTAATATAGTGTCTGTGCATATTAATTCTGCCATTTAACCCCTTAAGGACTGAGCCAAATGTACACGTTCTGAACGAAACAAAATGTAAACAAAACCTGGCATTTCCGCTACATGTCTGTCCAACTGTAATTCACCTCTTTCATATTAAATACACCCACCCTTATTATATATCATTTTATTCAGGGGAAACAGGGCTTTCATTTAATATCAAATATTTAGCTATGAAACATAATTTAATATGAAAAAATGGGAGAAAAGATTTGTTTTGATTTTTTTAGTTCTACATGACATTTTAACGGTCAATGTCATAATACTGTTTGCTTTTACTGCAATAAAATACACATATTTGTATTCAGCAAAGTCTCATGTGTAAAACAGGTTTTATGGCGTTTTGGGAAGTTACAGGGTCAAATATAGCACGTTACATTTGAAATTGAAATTCGCCAGATTGGTTACATTGTCTTTGGGACTTTATAGTAGCCCAGGAATGAAATTTACACCCATAATGGCATATCATTTGCAATAGTAGACAACCCAAGGTATTGCAAATGGGGTATGTCCAGTCTTTTTTAGTAGCCATTTTAGTAGCCACTGGCCAAAGTTAGGTTTAGTATTTGTTTGTGTATGAAAAATGCCAATTTGGCCAGTGTTTGTGACTAAGTGGCTACTAAAAAAGACTGGACAATTTTGCAATACCTTGGGTTGTCTACTATTGCAAATGGTATGCCATCATAGGGGTAATTTTCATTTTTGGGCTACCATAGGGTCTCAAAGGCAACGTAACCAATCTGGCGAATTTTAATGTGAAAAAAATGAATCACAAGCCTTATATTTGACACTGTAACTTTTGAAAACACCATAAAACCTGTACATGAGGGGTACTGTTGTACTCAGGAGACTTCGCTGAACACAAATATTTGTGTTTCAAAACAGTAAAAAGTATCGCAGCAATAATATCGTCCGTGTAAGTGCTGTTTGTGTGTGAAAAATGCAAAAAACTTCACTTTTACTGGCGATATCATCGTTGTAATACATTTTACGGTTTTGAAACACTAATATTTGTGTTCAGCAACGTCTCCCGAGTAGAACAGTACCCCCCATGTACAGGTTTTATGGTATCTTGAAAAATTATAGGGTTAAATATAGTGCTACTAAATTAAATTCCCTTTACTTTCGGCATGGGTTGTCAGGCAGGTCCTGCTAATTGTAATTAAATAAGATACCTAATTATGTAAAAATATTACATAAATATATATGTAGAATTAATATATGTATATATATATACGTATGTGAATATATATGTATATATATATATATATATAATTTTTTTACAATATTTTTATTTATATATATAGGTATATATAGAGTGATATATAGGTATATATTTATATAGATATATATATATATTATTTCATTCTATGTGTATTTTGATATAAATATATATATATATATATATATATTATCACAACACAGTTAGAACGAAATAACACACATCTATATATTTTTTAATAATTTTTTAAATAATTTTTGTAATTTTATTTTTTAACGTATTTACATATTTTTTTTTTATATTATATATAAATATATATAACAATAATTATATATATATTTAACAATAATTATATATATATTTAATCAATATCAGTCTACGTGTAATTTGATATTAATATATATATATATATATATATATATATATATATATTAATAGTAAAATACACATAGACAGTGTGTGTGTGTATGGATATGTGTTTACAGTTGATCTAAGTATATATATATTTTTTTTTTTACACTTTTTAACTTTTTTAAATTGTATTTTATTTTATTTCCAGCCAGCAGGGGGACCACCTGTCATTACAGGCAGCCCCCCTGCTGGCAATACAGCAGGCAGCTATCCCGGCCATGTGATTTTGAGGTCCTCGCAAGGACCTCACTCTCACATGGCCGGGGGGCTGCCAGGGGGTCGGACGTGCCGCGGGGGGCTCACTGGGAGTCCCCGCAACCGCGATTGCCGGCGTTGGCCTTTAGAGCCGCCTAAAATAGGGAGTAATAGTACACCCTCCGGTCTTAATGGGTTAATGGCTGGGTGGTTTCCCCAGTGTAGCATCCTAGGTGGCATTTTATGCATTGAATCATGTATACCATATTGCTGGATGTGCAGGAGTATGAACCTTTAATGCTGTAGGTTTTATTGTTGTGTGTGGCTGTGTTGTCTGTGCATATGTGCTGACAGTTTGCAGTGAGGTTTTTTTGCATTGACTGGTCCTATTTTCTTCATTCTTACCATCAGTGGGCAGCTTCCTGTTGATTAATTTTTGTTGGAGGTTTGGTGGTTGTCTAAAGGCCAAAATGAGTGTTTCAGGGAAAATGTTTTTCAGAGTCTCATCTTCTGTTAATATTGGATGTAGGTCTTTGATGATTTTCCGTATTTCCTCAAGAGCTGGGTTGTAGGTGACCACAAGTGGCACTCGTGTGGATATTTTTTTCTCTTTGTACTGTAGCAGGTGTGTGCGTGGCGTTTTTACAGCAGAGTTGATTTGTTTGGTAATGGTCTTTGGTTTGTAGCCTTTCTGTCTCATAGATTGGGAGAGTACATTTCAATGGCAATTAGGATCAGAGCATATGCGATGGTACCTAGTGGCTTGGCTGTAGATGATGCCCTGTTTAGTATGAGAGGGGTGGAAGCTGGAGCTGTGTAGGTAACTGCACCTGTCTGTGGGTTTTCTGTAAACCGAGGTGTGGATTGTGCCATTGTTACATGTCACAGTGGTGTCCAGAAAATTCACAGATCTAGTGGAATATTCCATTTTTAGTTTGATTGATGGATGGAATGTGTTGAAAGAGTCATGGAACTGTATCAGTTTTTCTTCGCTTTCAGTCCAAATTATGAAGATATCAACATAGCGATAATATTTGTATGGTTTGGTGTGTTGAATTTCTAGGAATCTCTGTTCAAGATCTGCCATAAACAGATTAGCATATTGGGGTGCCATCTTAGTGCCCATAGTAGTGCCCATTGCTTGTAGGTAAACCTCATTGTTGAAACTGAAGTAGTTATGTGTGAGGATAAATAGTGCAAGTTCTGTGATAATTCGGGGGCTGTATTTTTGGTTGTTGACATGAGAGAGAAAATGGAAGCAAGCATTGATGCCATCTGTTTGTGGAATGTTGATGTATATAAATTCCACATCCATGGTTACAAGGATGGTGTTAGCAGGGAGATTGGTGAGTTGGCTGAGTTTGTTGAGGAAGTCGGTTACGTCTTTTATGAAGCTGTTAGTGTTGAAAGCTGCCCACTGATGGTAAGAATGAAGAAAATGGGACCAGTCAATGCAAAAAATCTCGCTGCAAACTGTGTCAGCACATATGCACAGACAACACAGCCACACACAACAATAAAACCTACAGCATTAAAGGTTCATACTCCTGCACATCCAGAAATGTGGTATACATTATTCAATGCATAAAATGCCACCTAGGATGCTACATTGGGATAACCACCCAGCCATTAAATGGCAGAATGAATATGCACAGACACTCTATTAAACACCACAAAGAAGAATCCTACTGCACTCCTGTGGGACACCACTTTACCCAGCCTGGCCACTCACTGAGAGACCTAAAAATCTAAGTACCGAAAGGGGTTTTTAAAAATACCCAGGAAAGAAAAGCCTTTGAAGCCAGAATGATTAAATGGTTTAACAGTAAGAATATAGGACTAAATATTGATTTGGGATTCCTGTCCCACTACCAACACTTTACATGAACACTCTCCCAGCATTATCTTACTATTCTGTCATATGTACCAACACTTTAAAATGCATTCCTATATGTTTATTCTATCTATATACAAAGTACCATGTGTAGACCTATGCTTTCCCATACTCGTATGCATGTATGCTTATATATTACTGTGCATTTATATTTGTGTATATGAGTTCATGTGCATGTATGTATATGTGTTTATGTAAATGTATATGTACATGTGTTTATGCGTTCACATATACATATTTATGTGTGTGTGCATGTATAAAGTGTACCATCCTCTGCACTGTCTGTTTGTTTTTCTTTTCCCTCTCTCCCCCCTCACTCTGCTCTTAAAAAAAATATTTATGACCCTCTGCTAAGATGGTGTCTATTTTCTAACAAACCTGTGTCTTATCTACACTCATGTCGCTTTAACCCCTGTATCACAACTCAACTTGGAATTCTATGTGTAGTTTTGCTCAGAAATGCTTCAGACTTGAGAAAGGGAGGTTCTCCCAAAAGCTTGTCATTAAAAAATTCTGTTAGGCCAATAAAAAAGGTATTACAAGATACAAATTTTATCTGTTTTTATATATATATATATATATATATATATATATATAATTTTATTATTTATATAGCGCCAACAAATTCCGTAGCGCTGTACAATAGGTGGACTAACAGACACATAATTGAGATCAGACCACTGACGTACAGGAACAGAAGGGGTTGAGGACCCTGCTCGATGAGCTTACATGCTAGAGGGAGTGGGGTATAGTGACACAAAGGTTTAAAGTAGGGGAATTAAATAGTTTGTTACAGAAGGGTTTATTGAGTGCCTGGTAGGTCATTTTTGACAGTTGTATATATATATATATATATATATATATATATATATATATATATATATATATATAATTTCACGTATGTGTTTGACCTTTCATGTCAGTTGGATATCTAGCTGATCAATATTATACTACATATTGACCTTTATAACTGAAAACACATGAGAAAGCAGCAGAGGGTGAATAGAATGCCAATAACAAGTCCTACGTATACATTTGTTCACACCAGCTATTTAAATTATTATTTTACTTTTATCTTATCACTTCCATGTTTGTTGCAATACAATATTATGCACCTCTCTTTCCATACTCTTTTTAAGGCAAGCAATAACTATGTAAGTAAAGAAAACTGGAAACCGGTCTGCTTTGACTTTCTAACACAATAAATAGGTGCCTTCATAAATCCTGTCACCGTACAGTTCTGCTTGCATACGATGAGTGTAAATGGTACCCTTGTCTGTTTTGAGGGGTTGGAAGTGACCTTTTTGTGTCAATATCATAATTTCCATAACCAGTCTAAAGAAGTGTTCATACACCTGTCTGGCTATGGGACAAATGTTGGTGGGACGCATGGCCGGCGCTTCCTATGACGTGAACTAGGCAGCCACCAAGGGCGCAATATAGGAGATATAGGAGGGGGCGCCCTGCACCCTCATCGCCGGCCCTAATGCTGCAGACGCCTGAGCACTCTATTGAAGAACACAGGGAGGGTGGGTGTTGTGTGAAAAACACAGGGGGGCAGAGGGGAGAAGAACACAGGGAGGGAGAGGATGAGAAGAATACAGGGAGGGGGGGGGTGAGAAGAGACCGCTAGAGGAGGGTGAGGGGAGAGCTTTAAGGGATGGAAGGGAGAGCTCTATATGACCGGGTGCAGGACAAGGAGCTCTTTTACACTACGTGCACACACACACACAATGCATCCCTACACACACACAGAAACACAACCTGCTTCCCTTACACACAAAGAAACACACAATGCATCCATTACACACAATACATCCCAAACACACTGCATTACTTACACAAACTGGTATCCCTATATACTACATTCCACAAGCACACACATTAGATCCTCTACAATGACACAACACATCCCCTACACACTGCACTCCCTGTGAGCGCACTCATGGGTGGAACATGTAGGTGGACTTATGGATGAGCATACTCACAGTCAGGCCCTGGGGCCCAGACCTTGAGTTGTGTAAGGGGCCCCAAAAAATGAAGCTGCTTCCCGTTCTCCCAGAACATTGAATTTTGTGACCACAGTTACAAATAGCCTCCAGAGATCCTGTTCTACACCAGACCAGTGGAGCCAAACTGCAGCCAGAGCACATCACCATCCTCATCTGGGTGTAAGTAGGCAATCTAGTATATTATTAGTGACACTAATCTCCAATTTACTTCACATTAAAGGGACACTATAGTCCCCAGTACCACTGCAGCTTAATGGAGTGGTTCTGGTGTCTATAGCCTGTCACTGCAGGCTTTTTAATGTAAACACACACTGTGTGCAGCACTGGCATTAGTTCATATGGCAGATCATATGGGTGGGGCATTGTGAAGTCACATGGGGGGGTTGGCAGCAAATGTTTCTTTTGCCTAGGGCGGCAAAAATCCTTGCACCGGTCCTGGTGGGACGTGATGGACATGGGCCGAGGCCGACAGGGAAGATCACTGAATCACACTTTTCCCCCCATGCAGTGATAGTGTTGCTGTCTGGCTTCTTGGGCCAATGGGTAAACACTGGCCCATTCACACTTAGTTGAAGGGCTACTGAATAGTACTCTCGTGAGCAGAGAGCATTGCTGTGGTTATCACAGCAGTGCTCCAACACAGTACATAGCCGGATCTCACAAGAGGAGAGTATTCGGCCTGCACCGGGAGAAGCTGCAGACCAGAGTCTCAACACCATTGGAACACCAGTAGGGCTGTCTTTCCACGTGGGCACACTGGGCAGTTGTCTGGGGGCCCCACAGGCATGAGGGCCCCACCGCACTGCCAAGTGTGCACGGTCAAAAGTGGAGATCTTTTGATCATGAGAATGTTTGTGTATTCAGCAGTCGGTGTGTATGTATTGAATTTTATGGAGCTACGTATACATATAAGCTTAAGTGTCTCTATAATTTAAATTTTTATTCATGTGAGTTGTGTGTAGGCAGGACCCCAGTGCACTGATTTGCCTGGGGCCCCATAATGTTGTTAAGATGGCACTGACCACCTGGGTTTGCAATGCTCCTCTCCCCACCCCCCTTCCCCTTCACTGGGCAAATGTAAGGACAAGGGTTGGAGTAATATACCATTTTTTAGTTTGTGTTTTTTTTGTTTTTTTTTTGTTTAAGGGACACTCCAGGCACCCAGACCACTTCTGCCCTTTGGAGTGGTGTGGGTGCCAACTCTCACTACCCTTAACCCTGCAAGTGTAATTATTGCAGTTTTATATAAACTGCAATAATTACCTTGCAGGGTTAACTTCACCTCTAGTGGCTGTCTACTAGACAGCCACTAGAGGGCACTTCCTGCATTTGTAGCACAGAAAACCTGTGCTGGAGTGTTGCTTGACGTCCTCATGCTGTGTGAGGACCTACAGCATCACTCAATTCCCCATAGGAAAGCATTGAAATGCATTTTTCAATGCTTTCCTATGGACAGCTCTAATGCGCATGCGCGGCATTGCCGTGCATGTTCATTAGGTCTCCCCGGCCGGCGGGCGGGATCAGTCTCGCCCACCGGCCGACGTAATGAAGAGGAGGAGTGGCGACGGAGGAAGAAGCAGCGACGTGGGACATGTTGCTGCCTCTGGTAAGTCACTGAAGGGGTTTTTACCCCTTCAACAACCGGGGATTGGGAGGTGGTAGGGGACCTGCAGTGCCAGGAAAACTGATTGTTTTCCTGGCACTGGAAAGTCCCTTTAATAAAAATATTACATACAATTGCTCCCTTCTCACCACACACAATATAGACTGTATAACACCAACACTGAAACATGTGACCTACTCACAGAGTGTTTGTAGTTTTTCTCCAAAACTTTTATCCATTTTTGAAAACATCACCTCAAGGTCGGTCTTGGATGGTAAATGTGTGAGGAGTGTTCTCAAATCAGCACCTTTTATCGAGGTATCTGATGATGCGGGCTTGCTGGTGCACTACTGGTCAGAGATTTCCCAGCCACCACCGTTTTGGATCGTGGGTCTGGCTCTGATTTCTCTGTGAAGAATCGCTTAAGGGAGGTCTTGGAGGTAAGGGCTGTGGAAGGGGTATAACCAGCTTGTGCCTTCGATCTCTTTGTTGCCATGTATCTTAAATCACGGGGATTCCTATTGATTAGGCCTGTTCTGAGCGGAGCTTGGCTTTCATGCGGCCATTCACTCCGGTGTCCAAGCCACATCCCTCTCAATAATGCATTTCTCTATTTTTCATATATCTTGTGTTTTCTGAGACATTTCAGTACTTCCAGTTACATGGTTACATGGTAACTATGTGTGGGTAGGTCAGGACAAAAGATCAAGATGTTATCTAGGTAAATCATGACATACTGGTCCAAGAGGTCTTTGGTCTCAGGATGTCATGAAGGAAATGTTGGAACAAGGCAGGAACATTGCAGAGACTATATGGCATCACTGTATATTCGTAGTGTCCGTATCGGAACCGAAAGGCAGTTTTTCATTCATTGCCTTCTCTGACACGAAGGAGATTATAGGCACCCCTTAAGTCCAGTTTGATGTAGACTGAGGCTCTTTTGTAGTCTCTCGATTAGCTCAGGAATGAGAGGGAGTGGGTATTTGTTTTTGACTGCAATCTTGTTCAGCTGCCAGTAGTCCACACAGGGGCATAGACTACCATCTTTTTTCCCCACAAAAAAAGATTCTGGCCCCTGCAGGGGAAGTGGAAGGTTGGATAAATCATTTTGCCAAATTTTCATTGATGTACTCTTTCAGAACAAGAAGTTATTTTTTTCCAAGGGGTATATTCTACCAAATGGTATGGGGGCCCCAGGTAACAACTATGGGGCAATTGTATTCCCTTCATGGTGGTAAAGTATTAACCCCCTTTTTGTCAATAATATCATCATAATCCCTGATACAACTTGGGAAGTAGAACCTCTTGACTTTCTTCAAATCAATGTCCAATATGGATTGTATATAGCCCGTGGTGTGGTTGTTACGGAGGCACTGAGTGGTGCAGAGAGTGGAGGAGAAGGATAAGCTACCTGAGGTCCACTTGATAACCGGGTCATACTTGTGTAACCAGGGAATACTAAGAATTACCGGGAATAGAGGCGAGGTGGCAAGATCGAATACAGGTCCTCACGGTATGTTGTGAATGTCCACAGAGAAGGTATACGTTTTCTCTCTTTCTACACTGTAATTCAGCAGGGGGTAGACGACCTTGAGTCAGTCCAATTCGTATTGGTTCTTCAGTCATGTGTGAAGCAGGGAGTGACTGGAACCTGTGAGGAGGAGCAAACGCCCTTACAGGCTGGGAGAGAGAGAGGTTGCTTTTTCATGTGGTCTCTCATGTAGCCATCTGTCGAGCTGGATGGCCTGTTGCATAAACGTTTTCATCGTAAATACCAAAGTGGGCAAAGTAATCTGAGAGAGCCAAGCTGAACTTTTTGATAAGTCTGATTTCATTCCACTGGGTATCTTTGGCATAGGGTTTGAAATCTGTGATGTATTCCTCTTGTGGTCTGCGTCCTTGTCTTAATGCTCTGACTGCTGTCTGAGCAGTATCCTGTCTGTTAGGATTGTCATACATAGAGAATACAATAGAGCCCCAGTAACAAATTCAAATGGGGAAAGCACTGGATTGGCCAAATGCTGTTTTGGTCAATCAGCAGCACCTCATAGAGATGCATTGAATCATGGGGACGCTAAACTGCAGAGCTGCCTACTGCTCATCACTGAGCCAGGAAGCACCTCCAGTGGCCATTTGAGGAGGGGCCACTTGGAGGTGTCCGTAGGGGCAATGTAAATACTGGCTTTTCTCTGAAAAGGCAGTGTTTGAATAAAAATGCCTGCATATAATGATTATACTCACCAGAACAACTGCATTAAGCTGTAGTTGTTCTGGTGACTACAATGTCCCTTTAAGTCAGGTTGGTCACTTGCTTTGTTAGGGTATTGAGCATTTCAGCCACGTCTGCGAGCTCCATTTTTGTTCTGTCGGGTTCACAGTTTAGTGGACGGAGCCCAAGACGCAGAAGAGTGCCGAAGGCAATGGACCAAGTTCTCGGTACAAAAGGATCAGACGAAGAGAGTAGTATGGGAAGCCAAAGGCCAGGACAGGTGGCACAGGTTGAGAAGTGATGATACAGGCAAAGGTCAAAATATGGATGTATGGATACTGTGCACAATCAAGAGCACAGTACAACTGAGTAAAGAGTGTATGAGGCTCAAATATGTAAAGTGGGTGGTCTCGTCTATTGAGGTTCCACCCTGGTCTCCACCTCCTGTACCTTTAAAAGGCTCTGTGGCGGTGTGTGCACACCCTTTGGTTCTCCTTAAGTTCTACTTCCTGTGTGGTCGCACATGGAAGCAGCAGCATTCTCACAAACAAAATACTATCTTGCTGTGTTCAGTAACCGGAGCCCATACGAACAGAATTCTGTCCTCTGTATTGCTGTGTTCGGTAAGTGGTGCTCTCACAAACAGACTTCTGTTCTTGCTGTGTTCGGGAGCCGGTGTCTGTATGAATGGAGTTCTGTCTGCGGTATTGGTGTGTGGCGTTCGCACAAATAGAGGTTGCGTTCGTATGAACGTGAGCTGTCGACGTGAGTGGTTGAGCAGACTGTGCTGCTTGGGGGTTGTGCTCCGACACGGCATCCTCGTGGAGTGAAAGAGACTCAGCGTGGGAGCGCAAGGTAGGTGAGTGTGGGAGTGAGGTCCTGATAGTTCAGATCAGATACTACTTATGTTTCCTTTTCTGTTTGGTTGTTTGCTATGCTATATTTTCATGTTTTAATGTGTATTACTTTATATGCAGGTATTTTCTTATTGCTGGAGATGGTTGTCCACATTGGCTTTCTTCTAGTTTTGTACCCTATTAACCTTTAATACCTTAATTGGAGAGTCACTGGGGCTTCCTGTTCCCCTTTGGCTTGGAATTCTCCCTTGAGGTCCAGAGTGAGTGGAATCATGCTGTTCCACTTATGAAATGGAAAAATCAATCAAGGTATTGATTATTTCTTTGTGTATCTGCCCCTGGCCAAATCAATGAAACAATGCGTGCACGCTCCCTGAAGTAATTCACACCAGACACAGGTTCCAGGTTGTTGAATAACTTGAGGAATGTTTATTCAGAGGGACGGCAGGTCCCTTTTAAAGCAAAATTACATCATAAGCATTGTCAGAGATAACATGGAATAATACATCAATAATTGGTTAGGTGTTAAGTGGTCTTCCTAATGCTCTGCCTACTGAGGGTGATGTCACCAGGACCATGAGGGTCTCCCACGGTTTCCCGGCGCCATCTTGCTGCATGAGGTAGTTGGTGTTAAAGGGAGAAGGGGGGGAAGGGTTAGAAGCTTCTAGCAGCCATCTTGGTTAAAAAATGTGTGTATAGCTTTATAATGTATATCGTGGAATGAGTAAATAGACATTTTCACTAACTAGGAAATATGTGCAGACCTTATTTCCACAACAACTTATCTTGACGCCTTACATAAGAATGCCCTTTTTACGGATCCTGGGTAGCTGTCTCCATCTTGATCCACATAGAAAATATCCCTCTACATAGGCAATTGTCGCCCCATCAGGCTCCACTTAAGAGTTTGTTTATATACCACTTTGGACTTTGCTTTATATTATATACTACTTTGGACTTTGCTTTATATTACTTTGAACTTTATTCCTATTAGCTGGACTACAGCCAGCTTTGGCACAACCTTCATTTGTCTTGTTTGTGTATTACCTTTGTCTATAGGGCTTAGAGGAAGTCCTATCTCAAGGCTTGCTGCCTCCTATTCCATATTTATAGTAATGGTTTATTTTAGTGCTGTTCCTTTTGTTTTGTATAAAAATATGAAAAGTATAGCATCGATATGTGTATCAGTGTGCATGTGAATCTGTGTGTGTGTGTGTATCTGTGTTTGTGTGGCATGTATGTGTATCTATGCATACATCTGAGCATTCAGAAACCAACACTACACACAAATACATACCTACAGTTACAAATGACTTTATCAAAACATGCTTACATTCAAACGCACAGACAATTCTCAAAAATACAGCCCTACTCCTCATTGTTATGGAATGATCCTTAGGAAGTTCCTGAAATTGGGTTAATGCCATTCACATTCTACTGCAGTTCAGTGAGGTGTAGTTGGACTTCAGGTTGAACACAAATATGCACTCATAACATAATTTTGAAATTATAAATAAAACACATAATTGCAAAATACTTGCAGCTAATTTGTAAACAAAGTCTAAGGGAAATTACAGTGAAGACTTGCTGCAAATGTGCAACAAACAATTTACTGTATTTTTCGCTCCATAAGACGCACTTTTTTCCCCCTCAAAAGTGAGGGGAAATGTCTGTGCGTCTTATGGAGCGAATGTGAAGAATTACTTACCTGTCTTGGAGCGTGGGCCGGCTTCACAGCGCGCTCCGCGGTCCAGGAACTTCTATTTCAGGTTCCGGTTTCCGGCGGGACTGAAAGGAAGTGTGCACACTTCCTTTCAGTCCCGCCGGAAACCGGAACCTGAAATAGAAGTTCCTGGACCGCGGAGCGCGCTGTGAAGCCGGCCCACGCTCCAAGACAGGTAAGTAATTATGGGACAAGGGGAGGGGGAGACACTATGGGAGGGGAAACTATGGGAGGGGAGGGGACACTATGGGAGAAAGGGAGGGGAGGAGACTATGGGACAAGGGGAGGGGAGGAGACACTATGGGACAAGGGGAGGGGAGGAGACACTATGGGACAAGGGGAGGGGAGGAGACACTATGGGACAAGGGGAGGGGAGGAGACACTATGGGACAAGGGGAGGGGAGGACACTATGGGACAAGGGGAGGGGAGGAGACACTATGGGACAAGGGGAGGGGAGGAGACACTATGGGACAAGGGGAGGGGGACACTATGGGAGAAAGGGAGGGGAGACACTATGGGACAAGGGGAGGGGGGACACTATGGGACAAGGGGAGGGGGGACACTATGGGACAAGGGGAGGGGGAGACACTATGGGACAAGGGCAGGGGGGGACACTATGGGAGGGAAAGTGCACTATGGGACAATGGGAGGGGGGGACACTATGGGATCAGAACACTAATGGACAAGGGGAGGAGGGGTTAAAGAACACTATGGGACAGGGTAGGAGGGGTTAACAATCACTATGGGACAGGGTAGGAGGGGTTAACAATCACTATGGGACAGAGGAAAGGGGGGTTTAAGATCATTATGGGACAGGGGAGAAAAAAAAATATTATGAACAAACTGTCCCATGGTAAGAAACACTATGGAACAGTTTGTTCAGAATATTTTTTTTTCTGGGTTTCCTCCTCTAAAAACTAGGTGCGTCTTATGGTGAGGTGCGTCTTATGGAGCGAAAAATACGGTAAGCTTACACGTCTTGCAAGAGACTAATAACTCATCTTCAAAGTTGCATGCTTTCTTGGTTCTCCACTTTGTACGCAATTCTAAATATTAGTATTCCCTACTTTAGTAAACCATTAGCGTTGAAACCTAAAAACCTTTAGAAATAACTTAATTTTATCTCGTATATCAATCCCAAATGAACACAAGTGCATTAACTAATGTATTGCACGCAAATAAGATGAGGTTACTCAGCAAATCTACACTCAGATTAGTAAATTACATTTTAAATTTCTCAAGTCCATTTTCACTCAGACAGGGTTCTCAACTAAAGGGACATTTTTGGGGAATTCAAAGTAAATTTCCATTTAAAGGCTAAATTTATTGAGTAAGTTGTGGGTTGCAAATACATAACTTACAGTTAAACATCCAGCAATTTTGAAAAACAAAATTGCTAATTTTCTTTCTATTTGGGATTTCATTTTTTTTTTTTTATGCGTGAGTATGCTGGTGTTTATTGAGATGCAAAGAAACTTTGCAAGCATTTGGCGCAAGGTGCACATATGCATTTGGTAGCTTATCATAGATGGATCGTCATAAATGTGTTTTGTAAAACAGTTAGAACATTTACAATGATTTAGCAAGCTATGCATAATAAAGTAGAACCGGTTGTGACCCATGGCAATCCCACAAAACTGAAGATATTCTTTATTTGAAAGAAGTTTTTTCCATTATTAGTATACTATACTTCCATGTGTATCATTATACTGTTTCTACATTTGTTTCTGCATTGCTTTAAGCTTAACTTAAACTTATGTTTAAAACTGACCACATGAAAGATTATGACCATAGTAGTAGTAGTAGAAAAAAGTAGAAAGATAATGGCTGTAGTATTTTTAGTTATTTTTTTAATTTTATTTTACTCCGTAAAACTTTTAAATTCTGTAACCGCATTTTCAGAAACTATAGAACATTTTACAAATACAGACTTAATTCTAACCACAATGGATTGTAACGGACCGTTTTGCACACAAGAGGTTTAGGAGATATTCCCCTTCCAGATATACAGGCAGCTACCAAAGACACCAATCCACCGAACTGGAAACCAAATGAATGCCGTAAACAGCCGAATAGGAAAAATCATACGAATAGGTTTACACTCCAAGCAGTTGAACTGGAACAGCATACAATAAATCCCCCCAAGAACGAGACAAGGCTCTGTTTTGAGGGTCAAGCAGGAACAGACAGAGCTGTAGGTTTATTGTTCTTATATACACATTCTTACACATTAGTACCACCCACAGGGTTTTGGAAAACAACCAATAAACACGTACAATACACTCAGACACTCCCACAAAAAAATCCTCCCCTCTGCCTGTGATACAATTACCTTACACAATGGGTAATGTAATTATCACAGGCAGAGAAATACAGTTTTTCCAAATTATTTATAATTTTAAAAGTATGCATCACATTCACATAAAATTACATTTTCAGAATCAGCATACTCCAAATACAAACATATGTCAAAATCATCCAAATTGGTCCATTGGTTGAAAAGATAGATCATAGTCCTTTGTGACCAAATGAAGCATGGCTTTTCTGCCCAAAACCAGTTCCACAGAGTCTTCTATCCTGTAGATAATTGGGAAGTAATCCAATTATCTCCAAGGACAGAGGCAAAACACCATTGAACACATGGCAGCAAAAGACAATAAAATACAAAAAATATATAACTGTGCAGCCATTGCAAAAAACAGGTACATTTAACATATCCCCAGATAGCTCAGATCTGAGCGCACATTATTACTGAATGGTGCTTAGATCACACACATACAGTTCAATTGCCATGGAGCCAAAGTCTTTACCATAGTCTTTCAAGGCATAGCTATCTGGGGTATCACCGCTCAAACAGGGAAAGCACCGAATGACCCGGCTTTCGTGTCCTTGCAGGGGAAAATCAAGCGTTTCAACATGGGGCCATAGTCTAAAGGCAGCAGGCGGGCAACCAGGCTCCTCCAATGCACCGTGGCGAGAGTGGTCTGGTCACATGGATATTTCAGGATTATCTGATATATTTGGTATACGTTTTTGAGTTTCCTAGTGGTCACACTACAGTATCTCATGGCTTTGATCCCAGTCAATACAATTTTCTCTTTTCAATATTGATTGTGAGAATGTGCATAGCAATATGTTAACAATTTAAAGGGACTCTCCAGTGCCAGGAAAACATATTAGTTTTCCTGGCACTGCAAAACCCTACAGTGCCACTTTCCCTCCCACCACTCATTACATGTTGCTGAAGGGGTTAAAACCTCTTCAGTGACTTACCGGAGTCCAGCGCCGATGTCCCTCGGTGCTGGGTCAGGGTCCGCCTACTCCCCTCCGACGTCAGCCGGCGGGGGAGACTTAATGCGCATGCTTTCCTATGGGAATTTCGGCGATGCTGGAGGTCCTCACATAGCGTGAGGACGTCCTACATTGCTTAAAACACTTTTCGTGTTCTAAAAACACAGAAGTCCCTCTAGTGGCTGTCTAATAGATTAAAAACGGCAATAATTACACTTGCAGGGTTAAGGGTGGTGGGAGTTGGCACCCAGACCACTCCAATGGGCAGAAGTGGTGTGGGTGCCTGGAGTGTCCCTTTAATAGCTCGGTGTCATTTCTATTCACAGGTGCTATACACTTTTCAAAAGAGCGCTTTCCTTTGTGGGAAAAATATTCATCCTCCTTTCTTACACATACTTTTTTCAGTGTGTTATATCAACATGCACAAGCTGCTTTACGTTGTCAAATGATATATATCCAATTATGATGTAATACCAGGATCCATTACATGTGATGTATTTAAAAAGAAAACATGTTAATTTAAGATTACTAAAAGGTTAAATACATCAATCATTAACTTTAGAGAAACATTTAGACAGAAAAAGATACATTTCTATTATCAATAGATGCATATACGATGGAGTTTGGTGATGTAGTTTTCATTTGTGTTCATTGTATTCTATGCTGTCCATGGTGTACAATAGACAACTTCTTCTTACTATAGGAAAGTCCTGATCTAAACCTAAAAAGAAAAAGGATTTGGAATATTATACATGATTCTAAATACTGGCAGCGCACATTACAGAATCAACATCATTATATATTTTATTTCTTCTTCTTGTGTGTAATTGTTGGGGTAATTGTTCTCTACAAATACAAAAAGAAAAGTCCTTTGCTCACTCCCATCACTCCTGGGTGGCAGCAACGACTACAGTACACATCAACTAATACATTTAGTAAAAACCAAAGAAAAGAAGTTACCTCCGCTCTCTCCTTAATCCCTATGTATATTTAAACAAATGGAGGTCATTTAGTTACTCCAATGGCCACTGGAGGGAAACAGGTATATAGGGGTATATATAAAAAATATCCCCTTTCTGTCTCATTAGAGGTATTTTTGCAAGAATCTCAAGGAAGCAAGGTAAAGGGACAGAGTTGGACCCGTCTAAGGGGGTCTGCCTAGGCGTTGGCAGGCGAGCATTCCCTCCAGTAGCCATTGGAGTAACTAAATGACCTCCATTTGTTTAAATATACATAGGGATTAAGGAGAGAGCGCAGGTAACTTTTCTTTTTCTTTGGTAATTGTTCTCTGTTATTTGTAATCAATTACATATATGGTCTGTCATCTTGCAGGTCAAGCTAAAATGTACTTTTCCTCTGTTTCTATTTCCTCCTAGCTTCTTTCATCTTCCACTCTATCCATCCACAGAGAATTGTCATCTCAGCAAGCAATATTAATTCCTGAATCCAAACATTAAGGTGTTTAACATCTTGGTTGCCATACTAAGTTTCTTGCTTTAAATATTCTATGGTGAGAAACACGCATTGTTCAAGATACCCTACAAGTGTTTTGTTTTTTTCTGTTATTCTTAAGGTTTATATACATATCTTCCCTGGTTGTTAACTTGCTATAGATTGTTGGAGGATTGGAAAGGTTTAATATCCCATATATTATCTTGTAAAGCTACCATACTATAATATAGCTTGTCAGTTAGTGATGGCTAATTATTTGTATTTTCATATTTTTACTACAGATTTACTGTAAGGTACTGTACAGATATTTCTGTCATTTTATGACACAGTGTGACAGTAAAATAGTATGTTAATACACATTTTGCTGGTGTTGGGAATTCATTTTTTTAAATTTATGAAAGCATAATGTGCTGTAATTCATATTTGTATAGGGTCATTTCATTAGTTGGCATCCAACTTGAGCATTTCACATTTATGAATAATTCATAAATGTAAAAGCTGTAATTGCTACCTTGATGAATTGAACTGTACTGTTTTATAGATAATATATAGATCTAAACAGGTATGCTAAAATTTTTCATTTTAATATTTATTGCTTACATTATGTATTGATTTACCAATTTAAGTAAATATAGGCAATTCTAAAATCTATTTGTTTAATTGAAATACAAAACTGAAGTTTAGTTCATTCCTACAGTTATCGTAATAAACTATGTTGTTCTATTTTCCTAAATGCTTAATACTGATTTCAGGCTTCTAATAGCTGATTCCATCCTTTGATAGTGGCAAACTATCATTAAAGCAGTTCATGGCAAGGTGCACAGCATTACTTATTGGAAGCACAGTCTGCAAATCGAAAAGCAATTAACACTCTGGTTTTCAATAATTGCCCACAGCAGGAAAGGCTTCCAATATTAAGTTTCCACTGAGCTTAATCATAGTATACTTTAAATACTGATGTATCCTCAGGATCTCTGGACACTTGTACACGTGAGATATAATTGTCAGAATTTACAATCTATTTAAATACAAAATATGTATTTCTCATCGTTACAGGTAGTTTTGAAGTATATTTTATTTCATTAGCTTCTGTAAAGAAATAATTATCGTTAACAACATCCAGGTTTTTGAACTTGCTGTTGATCAACAAAGTATCAATAATCTTGATTACCTAACCTAGCTATGTGGTATGTTCACAGCATAACTATGAATAATAGTTTTATTTATATAGTTATTTATAGTAGTTGGGTAAGAGTTACCTCTGATGGTTGGCTAGTGCTCCAACATATTCATGTTTTTCACTTTCTCTTCATGTCCTACTGCCCAGAGAGATAGATTAAATGGAGAGCAAGTAGATCAGATAATCTCCACAGCAGGCCTGCTTTCTTTAAGACTAGCAGTTGTCTGTTGTTTTTGCTGTGTCAGCTGCTGAATAAATTAAGTTCCAGCAATTCGCATTATGGCATTGCAGGAAAGAGAAGGAGACAAGATATGACATTACATGATGTCCTTTTAGCATAGAACACTCTGCCATTGTATGGGATGTCAATGATGAGGTGGTTACTGGAGCAGATAACAGACAAAAATCTAATTTGCTCAACCATGCTACAAATAATCTATGGTAGAGAGTGAACTAATGGGTATATTCGGGTCTAAGGATACTAACCTGTTCATGGGGCTGGTAGTCCTAGGAGAGTGTTCAAAAATGTTAGGAAGAAGCAGTGGCGTACACATGATCCATGGGGCCCCGGTGCGAAAATTGATCCGTGGGCCCCCCCGCGCTTATTCGGCGGGCACCTGGTCGCAGGGGTTGCATACACTAACACACACACATTTTTTAAAAAAAATTTAATCCCCCCAGCCTCCTTACCTTTTGGAGTGCTGGGGGGATTCCCTGGGATCCAGTGGTGGTGCTGCTGGGCTCCTGGGGCTCCTGGGCGGGCGGGCTGTCTATCTGTCTCGGTGGCCGGTGCGCGAGGGAGCACTCAGTGCTTCCTCTTCAGCTCCCTCGCGCGCCGCATAGGGATGCCGGCGCCGGAAGATGACGTCATCTTCCGGCTCCGGCATCAGGGCGGTGCGCGAGGGAGCAGAAGAGGAAGCAGTGAGTGCTCCCTCGCGCGCCGGCCTCCGAGACAGCCAGCCCGCCCGCTGGGGTCAGCAGGGCCAGCCTCGGGGGGCCCTGGGGTGGCCGCCTCCTGGGCCCCCCAGGAGAAGAGGCTGGCCCTGTGGGTACATACCGGGTCGCAGGGGCGGCCGGGCCCCCTGGTGGGCCGGGCCCGGTCGCAGCCGCGACCCCTGCGACCCTGGTATGTACGCCACTGGGAAGAAGGAAGCCAAATGAATTGCAAAAAAGTTGAGTAACCTGTCTGCAAAGCATCTTTTCTAGAGATAGCTTATGTGATGCCTCCCTAATTCACTCCACTTTCAATGGAAAGCAGTTCGAAAAATGGAACAATGTAACCCTGGGTAGAATAGGAGGTATTACCTGGATTGTGGGGGAGCAGTGCATTGTGGGACTTGGTTATTTTAATGAATGTCATCAGTTAGGCATAGTTTTTATATAAGGCTTTTATGTCAAAGTCTTTTATTCTGTAAAAAAAGTATATTATGTATCACTAGTTGCTAAGCAAGTGTACTTGAACATATAAATGATATGCTACTTCTACACATATCCACATGTATAATTAATAATTAAAAAACGTAAAAGGTTACGGCAACATTTAAAAAAATAAAATAAAAATCTGTATTGTACCCAATTGGGCACTAGTTAAGAGTTTGTTTTCCTGGCACTATAGTGGTCCTTTAAAACTTACCTGGAATCCAGTGCCAAAGGAGGATCTTCCACACCCCATCCTGATATCACATCCTGTCACTCACTTCTTCTCAATTGTACACTCAAATGCTTCTCATAGAGATGAAAGACTGCACATACAGATTTCACAAAATGATCTGCCCTTTTACAAATATTATTAGTTGTATATGTTTTACGTCTCTAAAACACTCTCACATGTTATAGAACTGCCTCACATACACAACAATATCCCCAAGTCAAGATTTTGAGGTGTTTTTGAACATTACAGAATTAAATAGTCTTGCCTATTTCAGTTTTTACACACTGAGATTTTCCAGAATGGTTTTGCCTTTGAGACCATTCGGCAGCCCATGAATTACCATTTGCAAAAGTTGCCAAAGTAGCCAACCCAAGGTATTCAAAATGGGTTATGTACAGTCACAAACACTGGAAAAAGTTAGTTATTTGTTTTTTGTGCAATTTTTTACACTTTTATTTGATGCTACACAAATAAAGTTATTTTTATTTTTTCCTATTAACTAAAGACCTACGGGTGACCATTTTTCTCTGAATTTCAAGTTGTATATTGGTTCCAGCATGGTGTACCAAGGCATTAGAATGAAAGATTCATTTGTAAACAATGGGATAACAGTAAGTGCCCTCATATCTACATATGATTAATATAATATAAATATGAATGTGGGGGGAAAAAGTGTCTATCTATCTAGACTTTCTTCCCAATTGTTATTTTTTCATCAACATAAAAATATGCAAGGAAAGAGACTGAAAAGTTATTATGGATGTGGTAGTCTTATCAATCATATTGTTTCATGTGTGCAAATTCATAAGCATGCCAGATTGCATCTGTCCATGGATGTATCTACCGTACCTTACTGAATTTAATATCATATAATCAATTGCAACAGTTGTGCTCTGTGTTGCATAGTGTGAATGATTTCTTTTTATGTAATCAAATTTTTTCCCTATACCGTCCTGCTTTATAGCAATGCAAATGGATTGGTTTTATTTGGTAGCCTAGAAACATTGTGATTCAAAGGATAATATTTGTCCTGGGAGCTTCAAATTAAATTTCACATTAAAATAGAACAGTTCGATGTTTAAAATGCCTCATTTACCTTTTTCCTATACAATATTCAGCACAATTCAAGGTCATAATCAAAGACTATATATTATTTTTTGTAAAAGTTATATATTTGCTGTTTTATTTAGATATTTTAAAGTAAAATTAAATGAATACATTTATTTAAATGCAAATAAAATGGTGTGTTACTAATACCAACCTATATATGAAATTCTTAAAGGGTCACTACAACTTCTGCTTTTAGAGTTTAAGACAAGAGTCCTCCATACTAAAGTTGAGCGAACCCGGACTGTAAAGTTCGGGTTCGTATCGAACATTAAGTTTTTTGGACCCTGGACCTGAACACGGACATATCACTGTATGTTCGGGTTGGAGTTCGGTGTTCGTCCATTTAATAGCGCGTTTTCAAAGGCTGCATGGCAGCCAATCAACAAGCGTTTGACTCGTGTGCCCTTAGAAGCAATCACAGCCATGCCTACTAATGGCATGGCTGTGATTGGCCAGTGCAGCATGTGACCCAGCCTCTATATATAAGCTGGAGTCGCGTAGCGCCACACGCACATGAGGTCCTATTAGTGTAGGGAGAGGATGCTGCCGATGTGAGGGACAGCTTAGGAAAGAATTCTGCAAACTAGTACATTAGTGGGGTGCACTTCATATCTGAGAGTCAAATAGAAGCGTCAAATACCGCAGTTACATCAGAGTTTTAAAAAGTCAATTTTTTTTGGTGCTAAATAGTACATTAGTGGGGTGCACTTCATATCTCAGAGTCAAATAGAAGCGTCAAATACTGCTGTCAAATTGCAGTTTTAAAACTAAATTTTTTTTGGGTGGTATACTGCTAAATAGTATTTTAGTGGGGTGCACTTCATATCTAAAGGTGTCAAACAGAAGCGTCAAATAGTGCGCTTACAGCGCAGTTGTAAACATTCTAATTGTTTTGGTGCTAATCTGCTAAATAGTACATTTTGGGCGTGCTCTTCATATCTGAGAGTCAAATTGAAGCGTCTAATAGTGCACTTACAGCGCACTTGTAAAAATTCTAATTTTCTGGGTGCTCTGCTAAATAGTACATTTTGGGGCCTGCTCTTCATATCTGAGAGTCAAATCGAAGCGTAACTTTGATTCGAATTTACTACATCGGTCACTTGTAATTTTGTTTCACACCTACAACACTTATTACACAGATCTATGTGATAGCAAACAGATTGATATTTTCTACACTAGAAACTACCAGATAACAAGCTGCTATATTTAAACCAGTTATCAATAGCTAAGAGGTACTTAAACAATATTGTAATTCTGGGGCAATACCCTCACAAGTCAAACTGAGAGGTCAGTTTATAGGGAAAACTGTTGCCTGGATACAATTCTAAAACAATTTCCATATGTCCTTTGCAGACTTGACATGCTGGAAAAACACAGGTGCCAACCTCTGTGGCTTTCTGCAGTGTGCAAACCAGCAAGGAGGGCAGGGTTGAGGAGTGGGTGGAAGATGATGTGGAGGATGATGAGGTCCTAGACTCCACATGGAATCAAGGTCATGCGAGTGACGTGTGCAGTTTGAAGGAAGAGGCGCTGGTCGCAAAGAGGCACAAGCACAGCATAAGAGGGAGCAGGGTGCAAAAGCGGAGCAGCCGTCCCCTAGCGCTCGTAGGCATGTATTATCTTTAGAATTCCCACAGTTATCCAAGTAGCAGTTGAAGTGATAAAAAGAACCATAACAGATTTAATGAGCCTTTTCGCAGTTTCGCAGTCCAGTGACCGGGACCCAGACACTATCCGGGTGGCGGTCCGACAACCGGGACCCAGTATGCCTGATGTAGAAGTTAGGATTCACAGTGTGGAATGGATTAGCAGGGTCTGGTGCAGGGTAACTGCACGCCCCCTGGTGTTGAGCACCAGCGTTTGTGCGGCCACATACCAGGACCCTGATGCAGCTTCAGTAAAAAGAGTACTGGATACCAGAAGCCATCACCAGACTGATCCGCAACTTGGAACATAATGTAACATTCACTGTAGTGGCTGTGCACGCTTTTGGTGTTCTCACCCTGCTGCTGCTTGCCTGTCTATGCTGTAGCGTAACTTTGGCCTTCCCGCTCACTGCCTCATATGCGACGTGCCCGCAAGGTGGAACTCCACCTTGCACATGCTGAAGAGACTGTTTGAGCAGCAGCAGGCAATAGTGGAGTTTCAGCTGCAGAAGGCACGGGTCAGTGGCTCTGCACCAGACTTCCCTCCAATTGATCAGAGTTAAAGGATTTCAAGTAGACTCATTACAATTACAGGGCCTCTGAAGAGTCCTATATTGTTATTTGTCGTCACTACCTTCCCGCGTCGGGAGTGGGTCATTTGCACACCTGTCAGGGTCCCTGTACGGAATCGAACCCTGATTCCCCGTTACCTGTGGTCATCATGGTAGGCGCAGTCAATGGCATCGAAAGTTGATATGGATTGACATACGAATGCGTCGTCGCCTTCTCGCTGGGGAGCACATTGAAAAATTGCTCTAGCATGATGAGCTGGGTGATCTTCTCTGGGAACTTGGCTTGATGGGAGTTGAGCCAGTTCTGGGTGGCCCTTGTGATGCCATGGTGTATACCCAGATATATCAGAGCTGCTGCAGAAAGTGCGGGCCGTCTGTCCGCGCTTTTGGCGTTCTCACCCTGCTGCTGCTGGCCTGTCTGAGCTGCAGCGTAACTTCAGCCTTCCCGCTAACCGCCTCATGAGACTGTGTGAGCAGCAACAGGCGATAGTGGAGTTTCAGATGCAGCACGCACAGGTCAGTTGCTCTGCGGAATAGTTTTCTTTTTTTATATGTCCCAATATTTTGGGGGCTACCCCAATTAAAATAAAATATATATATGTATATATATATATAAACAGTGTTGACTACCTTCTATTCCTCCACCGCCACTTCCACCTACACCGCCACGGTCACAGCCTCCTCAACCTATGGGTCGCTTAGTATAAACTATGAACAAAATAGCAGAGGCTTGTGAAGGACTTTTCTCCATGCATCAGGAGTTGAGCATTTCTCCATGCATCAGGACTGCAAGAAATGCACCGCAGGCCGCAAATGTTTCTTTTTTTATATGTCCCAATATTTTGGAGGCTACCCCAAATAAAATAATTAAAAAATATATATATACAAAAACAGTGTTGGCTACTTCCTCCTCCTCCTCCTCCTCCTCCACCGCCGCTTCCACCTACACCGCCATGGTCACCGCCTCCTCAACCTATGGGTCACTTAGTATAAACTATGAACAAAATAGCAAAGGGTTGTGAAGGCCTTTTCTCCATGCATCAGGTGTTGAGCTCAGTTTGAACAATGAAAGTGAATACCCTGCACTCCAACCCTCTCTCAAATGGATAATCCTGGTGATCCTCCTGACAGACATGCTTTAGATTTTGATTTATGTTCTTCCAAAGCTAAAATCAAAGATTCCATCTAGTGCTATTTTATGGCTCAGCTGTATTTTTAATTATTATGTTATTTTTAGTGATTTCCCTATCCACATTTGTTTGCAGGGCACTTGTCCTACTCTTCCCCGCATTTTACTTCCTTTTGCAGCCCTCTAGCCCTTTCCAGGACTTTTTAGAGGCATTTTTGTGGCCAAAAGTTTGGATCCCCATTGACTTCAATGGGGTTCGGGTTCGGGATCAAGTTCAATCACGAACCCGGACTTTTTTTCAAAGTTCGGCCGAACCCACCGAACCCGAATATCCAGGTGTCCGATCAACTCTACTAAATACCTATCGACAGGGGCTGATCATTGCTTGCAAGAACTTCCACGGTTTGCACCTATGTAATAGGTGTTTGCAGATGACACAAAACTTTGTAAAATAATAAAATGTGAGCAGGATATTGCTTTGTTGCAGAGGTATTTGGATAGTGTAACCGTTCGTACTCCAATTTACCGCTATAACGTCTTATAACTTAGAATTTAGCAGGGCTAACCATACAGATATCTTAGCTAAATATTGTATAGTCGGTATAGAGTTTCTCTATTTAAAATACATAAATAATTGAGAATACAATAAAAATAGGAGTTGGAAGCAATAACTTTTGTCTTATTAATATAGTTTATTGAATAAATGAATAAAGATCCATTAATATATCATAAAGCAGAGTATACAAGATTAAATGAATAAATGCTTGCAATATAATTAGTATAACATACCCTCCTGATTATACAGGTAATCTCTCAGTATGTCACCTCCAGAGTCGGTCAGTATGTCTCTATCTAGCATTGATCTAGCATGTATATATAGTATAGTGTGGCGAAACCAACCTCGCCACTGTGAACTGGAGAAGCCTGGTTGCTCGCCTGCTCCCTTTGGACTATGGCCCTGCAGGTTAAACCGTTTATTTCCCCTGCAGAAAGGCTTATTTGTGTGATCTGAGTGCCATTCATCTAATAATGTGCACTCAGATCCCAGCTATCTGGGGATATGTGAAATGTCTGTGTGTTATGTGTAAAGGTTACTTTATGTATTTTAAAGTGTTTTGTGCCTTTTTGCAACCATGTGCTTAATGGAGTCTTGTGTCTGTCCTGGGAGATAATTGAATTACTTATCTCCAGGATAGAAGACTCTGAAACTGGTTTGGGCCAGAAAGCCATGCTTCATTTAGTCACAAAGGACTTTTTACTAACTTTTGAACCCCTTGTCTGATTTGTGCCATTTTTGAATATGTTGTTCCCCTGAATGGATTGATTGTGAATATGTAATTTTATGTGAATGTGATGTATGGTTTTGGAGTTATGAAAGTTGGGTAGAAAGTATGTTTTAACTGTATGTATAATTGAGTTTCCTCTCAGGATAAGGGGAGGAAATATGTGGGATGTAACTGTGATGTGATTGGTTGTTTTATACCTCCCTGTGGGCGGTCCTGTATTTGCAAGACTGTAATAAAAACCAGGCTGGGTGTGCCAGCACCTGAGTTCCTGTTTAACCCTCAAAGTGAAGTGTCGTCTCATTATTGGGGGAAGGATTTATTGTATGCTGTTCCAGTTTGACTGCTAGGAGAGTAAACCTATTCATATGGTTCCTATTCAACTTTCTACAGCATTCATATGCTTGAGAGAAGGTATACGCTTCTCTGGTTCGGTGATTGTGGTGTCGGCTGCAGTGCTTGGAGTCCTCAGGAAGCGCTAGGAGCATCCTTTAACGGAGGTACCCAGTCGGGGTGCCAGGCGATCCGTTACATATAGCATTTCTAATTACTACTGGTAATGTATGGGTTAATTCATTTTAGGGTTAAAAGCAGTTCATATATAAAAATAAAGGAAAAACACCCTTATCAGTCTAATGTCATAACCTAGACATCTTTAATCTGTATTTGGACTAGAAGTTAGGTTGACATACACCTTAGGGTTAAGAGAAGGTCATATAACAAAATAAGTCTAATGTCATAACCTAGACATCTTTAATCTGTATTTGGACTAGAAGTTAGGTTGACATACACCTTAGGGTTAAGAGAAGGTCATATAACAAAATAAGTCTAATGTCATAACCTAGACATCTTTAATCTTTATTTGGACTAGACGTTAGGATGACATAGGCAAAGCCTTGAATTGTTATTGCATTAAATTAAGACAAGATGGAGTAAACATGTTGTGTACTGTAAATAGGTAAAAGGTTATTAGTTAAAGAAACAGTTGCAGTTTAAAGAAATACAATGTAGCAATGTGTATTATACCCACAATTGCCCATCACACCCTCCTGTTTAAACTGAGGGTTTCTTTGAAGAAGGTTTCTTTGAAGAATATTTTTTCTTTCTTTGCTTAACACCTCCCTGCTCATGTAAGGGAGGGGACTGTGGTGAATAGGACACAGTGGAAGGGACAGGAATGAAACAATTACAATCATATATACCTGTGTGATTGCACATTATGTCATCGTGATCAGTACGTAAATAATAAAATTCACCTGGCATATAATGTGTTATGTCATTTTGAGTAAACTCTTTTCTCATGTCAGTTTTCCAAATTCCACCCCAGCATTTATTAAAATTTCGTGTACACACCATAACTGTTGTGATCCCATATGCACCATGAGAGACAATGTTAATATGACCAATATCTTTGATTAAAGCATATAGCTGGAATATCTCTTTAGCTCGATCCATGCATTTAATGGATGGTTGATTGTAGTGAGTCAAAAGAGCTGTTGTCTGACAAAAATTTAAGAAGGTCATCAAATCCCTCGGTAGTATATTCATGGCTGGATCCTGAAAGGAGAAGCATGTCAAAGTCATCAATTGCCTGTTGTAATCCAAGTTTCTGGGGTGCATTTCTGGTGGTGGTGATTGTTTTGGAGCGTCTGGATACCGAGTTAGTATTGGTAGCAGGTATTCCTTTAACATCATTGGTTGCCATAAGGACACTGGCACCTTTGTTCTTGGTGTTTGTCTTTGCATGTTTCCTCTTCTGTGATACATTTTTACACCTCCTATAATGTGTATAGATTGGATATATGTAATGATAATTGTTCTGATATTTCTTTATAGAAACAAAACCTTTGTTAGGTCTAAAGATATATGGGTTATTGGAATCAGCAAAATAGTTATGGCAATTCCTACATTGGTATTTAAAATAATATTGTCCTGGTACAATTTCTTTAAAAGTTAAGATTGCTCTTTTATGCAAAATCTCTCTAGATCTTTTTGGTATAGTTGATAATTGAAAACATGTAGAAATGAATTTATTCATGTTTCTTTGCCCTGTGAGGGAGAAAAGAAATGATTCTCCAAGTTACAATTAGTAAAAATATAATAATTATAGTTATCATTATTGGTTTCAAATACCAAAAAATACTAAATCCTGTTCCTATTACCCCTTTAACAAGATTTGCTAAAGATTCAGCTATGCTTTGAACAGTTTTACCAATTGAAGGTAAAATAGGAGTCAATATCTTACCAAGTTCTTTCAGCCAGTATGGGAAATCTCTCTCGTGGTCTTGAATATTGAGAAGAGAAAGCCTAACTCTTATTAATATATCTTGCACTTGCTCGTGGGTGGAGCATAAGGTGATTTTGAATTGTTGTAAGTGAGCCAAGAAAGCACTCATATATGGAAGTTTTAAAGATATTGGGGGTATGTGTATTTTAACGATATCTGTTAGTTTATAATTTTGTAAAGGAGGTTTTAACAATCTTCCATAACAGTAAATGTCATAATCCGTGGTTACAATTAATGGTTGTAACTTGCAATCTGAATAAGGACTCATAATTAAATAAGAACCATTTCTTAAAGATTCAAAGTACAGATAATCATTTTATATTGGTTCTATATTAAGTAAGCAATCAGCTGATGTGGCAGGATTATTTCCACAAGGAGTCTGTACTTTTACATCTTCACATATTACATAACTTTTTTCTTGGCATCTAGAAACAGACAAATAATATATCTGATCACATGTCTTTGATATATATTGATTTGGATGTTGTATTGTTATCTTTGCCAACTTTTCACCTGTTTGTAACAGGTGACCTATATTATCAAGCTTCCAATTCGTAGTGTATATTTCACCTAGAAGAGTTAACTCATAATAAATTTTAACTTCCCACTGGCTAACCTTGGCATTGTTTAAATGTTTTGTTTCTCTGATATCATAAACAAAGGTCTGAGAAATGTGCAATAACACTTTGATTTGTTTCTTAGTTAATTTTAACCTTTGAAGCACTTTAGTTATGTTAACCAGACTTGTATCAATTAAACCATTTTGTAAATTAGATCGAATATCAAAAATCTTCTGATTCAACATAGATATTTTCACACTTTCTTCTAGTGTAGAAATATCATATATTAATGCTGCAGTAAGCGTTATCAGGTGGTCTTTAAGAATCAATATACCTTGACGTAGCAATTCATCATTTAGATCAGAATAATGGGATACAACCTGAATAGCTTCTACAAGTAATTGGCCGGTATATAGGAAGGAGTTTGCATTGGTTAACAAAGTCCTTCTTCTGCGAGACACACGTCTCATGTTACATTCATCTGGATCACTATTTTGTATATTTTTATATGTAATATCTAAAAATGTTTTATTAGTAGGCCATGCTGCGATTGCAAATGGCATCTCTGCAACATTCTGTAAAGTACAATTCTGAAATTCACAAGGTCTATCTTCATTAGCGATTAAAACATACATTTGAGTTTTTATACCATTAATTACAATATCTGTATTATATATCATACTGTCACTGACACATTTCTGATACAGGGAGTATACTAAATAATTTGCATTAATACTTATCGGTTTCCTCTCGATGCACCACATTCCTGGAAGTCCAGAATATAGCAAAAATCCTTGGTCTATGTTTTTAGGGAGCCATTTAAAGTTCTGATTGGTATAATTATACCAGAGAGAGCAAGGAGCACAACGGTAGATTATATCTGGATTAGAACCATTACAGATTCCTTGTTTTATCAATGTCTCTGTAGTTATGTTACAGGAATTTCTTGCTTTGCAGGTATGTACATAATATGTGGAGTTAAGAAATGCTGCAAATCGGGGTTTAGTACAAGTGTCCCATGGGGTCAAGTCTCTAAAAAGCTTTTGTTGACCATTCATATTCCATTCTTTTGGCAATGCTTCTGCTTTTAATAGGCCTGTCTTATTGTTGCTCATCAACTGCTGCAAGGTTTCTTTCACTAATTGATGTATTTCATCTGAATTCAAATTCACACGCCACCATGAGTCATTATAAAGTTCATTACTACAGAATATGGTTCCAGTGTGGTTTCTCACTCCACCAGGAAATCTATATTCCTCTTCTTCTGCTCCTTCCCAGTAACCAATTTTTCTGAATTGTAGGTAAAAATCTGTGTCTTATACTGAGAGGTGCTTAAATAATCAATTAGGTATTCTTTGTACTGTATTCCATCTTGGGTAATACCTGGACGTGGACAGTGATCAGCCTTTATTTCTGATTCCGGCCATCTTCTGTTTGACTGGAAATTAACATAATAACAATGTCCAAAATTAGCATAGCACATCTTTTCAGCATAAGAAGGCTGTTTGCGATAGTCATCCAATGGTAAACTATATGGCAAAGTCTTTTCTTGAATCACCTTCATATGTGCATCCAAAGTTTCTTTGACAAGCATCTGTCCCGTCTCACTTTTAATTCCAGCATCTTTAGCCATCACTGCTGAGTCTAGTATTAGGATTTGAGATAGTCCAATCACTTGTTTCTTGTGTATAATCGGTTTTGGGTATGGTTTCCAATAGGTTCCTTGTGGAATACCAGAATATGTCACATTGGCGATTACTTCGCTGTGAATTGTGTCTCTTTTCATAAGATGGTTCCTGGAGGTCATCCTCACGATCATGGAACTTGTATTGTATGCAGTCCAATTCAATACGGGAGCTTCTTGGTTGTTAACATAATCCCAATGCAGTTTCAAAACGACTACTAGGGTTGATGTTATCATGATAATGCTGCAGATAGTAATAAAGAGACACCACATCCAATTCTTCAGTATCTATTTGCTTCCATCTTTGCACTTCTTTCTTACTGTGTTCCATACTTTATGTAAAGTCTGTTTTTCTGGTAATGATGATTCATGTTCCAATTCTTCCATAGCAATTGTAAATATGTCATTTTTTGTTCGTAGATCCTTCTCCTTTGCATTTTCAATTATCTGATCATGAGTTGGTCTATTGCGAGGCTGTGAGATGGGTTGCTTTTCCATCCTCTTTTGTGTTTCTCTTGCTTCCTTCGACAGTATCCACTGTGTCAGGGTCAATGGTTCTGTGGACATCTTGGAAATACTTTGCTGGTTTTAAATTATCAATGCTTACTGTTCTCTGTTGGCCTTGTTTGTTCTCCGTAATAAAAGTTCTCGGATTTAAAATCGTCACGATTTTCACAGGCTTTTTCCAGCGTGGTCGCAGGGGGCGTAGTGTATGGACCCTCTCCAGGACGAACTGGCCAACAGTAGGAACCCAAGTAGTAGGTGACGGATTGTGGTGCGTTGTGGGTCGAGAAAACAATTCTCTTATTTCCTCTAACAGAACCAGCTGTTCTAATCTCCCTGGTGCAGAAATATGTTCAGTAAAAGTTGTGTTACAAGGGACACCATACAACATTTCATATGGAGTTTTACCATTAGTAGTATTAGGTATATTGTTAATGCCCAATTGTACCATAGGAATAAGTGGATACCACTGTGTGGGGCGAGCAACTAGCAACTTGGTTAATAGTTTTTTCACCTCAGCATTTTTCCGTTCCACAACCCTACAACTTTGAGGGTGGTTGGGTGCACTGATTTCCCAAAGTAACCCAAACGAGGTTGCCCAGTTCTGGGTTTCTTTTGCAGTAAATGCAGGACCACCATCTGAGTGGATGGTCCTAGGCTTACCAATGCATACCAAGGAAGTGAGACTAGCAATCGTGGTATTAGAGGTCGCACTTCGCACAGGGTATAACCAAGTAAACCTGGTACATGCATCAACACATACTAAAACATATTTATAACCGTGGGATGGTGGCAAAGGTCCAATATGATCAATATATAATAATTCAAAAGGTACATTGGGTATGGATTTTTCAATAAATGGTACGACTGAATGATTCAGTCTATTCACTAATAAGCATTGCTTACAATTACCAATAACATGAACAACAGTCCTTCTCATATTGGGCCACCAGTATCTTTTTTTCAGAGTAATAAGTACATTATCTCTACCCAAATGAGCTTGTCCTAATCCTGAATGAGCCTCTAGTACAAGTTTTTCCCTCTCCGTTACAGGAGGAACAATGAAGTTATTACCATCAATGGTTATACAATACTATACAATCAACTCCTTCTAAATGATAGGAGTATTTGGTAGGATAGCCAGCTGGATTATGTCTGGTCTTATCCAGGCAAGCATTTAACTCTGCATCTACTTTGAGAGAAAGGGTATGTTTCTGTGATCTAGTGACCACATTAACAGAATAGCTTTGGCTGACACTTTGCGCCAAAGTGTCTGCCAGCTGGTTGCCAACTGTATGAGGTGAAGAACCTAACTTTCTGTGTGCAGGTTCATACACAATTTCAATGTCAGGTTTCTTTTGCAAATATGCATCAATTTGTTTCCACAAAGAAATATGTTTCAACGGTTTACGTTGTGCTGTAAGAAAACCATTTGAGCGCCAGACTGAGAGATCTTGTACAGTGGATCTTGCGAGATAAGCTGAATCTGTCACTATCAAAACCGGCCCCACTATTGACATACTTTCCTTTAAAGCATGTGTATATGCATATATTTCGGCATACTGTGCTGAATGATCACCTATGGGTATTGACCAAGTCTGATCTACCTGTCCTGGTACACATTTTACAATACCGCAACCTGCAGATTTATTTTTGTTTTCGGCTAAAGAATTTACAGCTGATCCATCTGTATAAAATATAGCTTTATAAAAATCATTAGGGTGTGTCTGTCTTTCCCATTTATTTTCAGAATCTGATGAGGTTGGTAGATCATCTAATGTTGGTAGTGTTTTGTCATGAATAAAGGTTAGTTGTGGATCCTCTAACAGAGCATACCATTTGAGCCAACGGCTTTTTAAAGCCTTTCTTTCTGTAATTGTTTGTTTCTGCAGAGCATTTAGTGAAGCAACAGGTGTAAATAACACAATCTGTTGTCCTTGAGCTATGTTTCTTGATTTTAATAATGTAATCGAAATAGCTGTCAAAACTTTTTCCAGAGGAGTATATTTTAATTCAGTTTTAGTAAAAACATAAGATAGTAGACATAAAGGAGTCACGTCATTATCATTATATAAACGTGCATATGCTACATGTGGGGAACATGTGATTATAGCTATAAGCTTTGTATCACAATTTCGTTGGGCAAGATATGATGTGTTATTCACTGCATTAATAAGAGCTTTTAATGCTTTGTCATTTTCTGTTGTCCATTCAAAAGCAATTGTATTGCATTCATTCTTAATTTCTCTTGAGATGGCTGAGTTTAATGAGACTATCAGTTCTTTATAATTTGGAATAAAAAACATTGCATAATTTAGAAGGCCAACAATGCTCCTCAGTTGTTTTAAATTCTTTGGAGCAGAAATATTCGATATCTTATCTTTGTAGGACGTAGTCAAACCACGACCTTGATTCGAGATTTCAAATCCTAAATAGTTTACTGTATGTCTGGCTATTTGTGACTTTTTTTAATGAAATAATATAGCCAGCTATTTTCAGTCTATGAAGAACTGTTTTCAATACATCCAAATGTTCACTTTCAGTGTCATGTGAAAAATATATATCATCTACATAGACTTCCACATTAGGAATGTCAGTTAGCAATGAAATAACATCTGCTGTAAATAATGCTGGAGAATTAATAAAACCTTGTGGTAATCTCGTCCAAACATACTGTTTACCTGCCCAGGTAAAACTAGTTATATTATAACTTTCAGGACTGATGGGATGGCTCCAGAAACCATTGGATAAATCCAATGTTGTTTTATATTTTCCTCTAAACATATGCTGTAATATGGATGGGGAATGTGTATTCTGAGCTGCTACAGGTGGTGTAACTCTATTCACCTCTCGATAGTCTAACACCATTCTCCATTTATGATCTGATTTTGGTACAGGATAGATGGCAGAATTCATGGAACTATATTGTTCCTTAATAACACCTTGTTTCAGCAGGTCATTTATTACAATCTGTATTTCAGGTATTGCAAGTGGGTTAATTTTATATTGTGCCTGTTTCTTAGGTGCAAGTGTTCCTGTTGCTATATGATGACAAATATCCCTCCTGTGTCCTACTTGATTTTCCCATTGTTGAAAAACATCCTTATTCTGTACTAGAATTTCTTTTAATTCTTTTTTATTTGTTAATGAGGTGAAATTTAATTGATGTTCTATATGTGAATCAACATTAATAGGTACAGTAAGCTGTAGTGCAGGTTTTGAAACTATATCTATGAAATGTGAAACATCTTTATATGCAATTAAGAATGAAACATCCAAACTAGGATGTTCAGCCAGTTCAAGATTAACCTTCCTTCCATTAACTTTAATAGTATCATGATATAAAGGATATGTACCATTGCCCTCTAATGTTTCAATAGTAACATTAGAAAATGGATTGGTTTTTAATATGTTTTTCTGTACAAGTGAAATTTCTGCTTGTGTATCTAACACCCCTTCATATGTCCTCAGATCATATGTAATCTGCAAATCAAGATTATTCATCCTGATTTTCTTCTTGCTCTGGGTTTTGATTCTCGGTTTTCTTTATTTTTTGTATCTTTCTGGTTGTTGCTGGAGGATGTGTTGGAGGATGTGAGGATGTTGATGGGGTAGTAGAACTTTTATCTTGTCCTGTTCTGTCTCTGTCCCTGACTTGTCCTGGGGATCCTCCGTATTTGTCTGGGCCTTTAACCCTTGGTCTCAATCTATATCCTCCGCTATATCCAGGAAATTCTGAATATCTTGGGGCTTCTCCTTTGGAAGTTGACTGATATCTTTCAGTACGATCTATCTCTGTAGTCTGTTCTTTTTCCCTTTGATATGTCCTATATGAGGGACGAGAATAATCCCTGTTAGTTCCATCTATAGATGTAGATGGTCTAGATTCCCTTTTTATGAATGTAGAACTTCTCCTATCTTGTTTTTGCCTGTCTCTTCTAGGGGTAAATGCTGCATTGCTTTTCCTATCTTTGTTTCCTGCTTTTTCTTTGCTTTTATACCCCTCTCCTGTAAGATCCTTACCTAAAAGTGTGTATGTGCTCCTTAGGATTTCAGGCATTCTGTCACTTTTCTCATTTTCGGTCAATCCATGCAACCTTCTTTCTATGTCAAGTATTAATGCTTGACCTTTTACTAGTGGTTTCAAGCAACCCCAAACAATGGAATGATTTCTGCTTGTGAATCTCATCCCTAAATTATATGCTGCTATAATCCCTGACTTTGTATTCACTCCCGGCAGTGTGTCTGACAGTGTAGAAATCGTCACTTTGCCATAAGTCTTTTCATATAGAGTGGATATTACAATATCCCAGTTTTCAGCTTCAGCTTGTGTAATTGACAGTCCAGAGGGCAGTAATGCATTTACTAGCCCCTGTCTCTGAACTGCAGTTTGAGTTGGGTAAACCCCATCTAACGCATGTGTTTTTTCATTAAGCCATAATGCTATTTCCTTAGCAGATGTTGGTACTGTGCCAATAGTAGCTTTAATATTAGACATAGGAATACCCTGTATTCCTGTCCCCACTGTGTGAACTATAGGAGCACTAACAATTAGTGCTATTAATGCCTGTCGTAACAAGTCTCTCAAGAAAATAATTTCTGGCATTAACCTCTCTCTTTCTGCTCGTGCAGACTGTGCAGGTGCCGGTAATTCATGGCTGTGTACGGGAACATATAGTAATCCCCTACCTATACCCCACTGTCCTGGGATTAATGGACCATGTCTTGCTGGTGTATTAGGTATATTAGGTCGTTTACCAAATAGTTGTATATATGTCTCTCTTGTCGTATTAATTAAGGTCTGTGTAGTTAAATCTGGTGGAGTGTTAGGAAGTTCTGTAAATGTTGGCTGATCTAGATCTACATTTTCCGCATCAGTTAATTGAATGCTGATTACAGCATACCTGGCTCCTGCACCCCAAGGGCCTTGTACAATTTCACATAGTACCATTTCTCCATGATGAAGATCTCTGTGCCTGGGCTACAAAAAGTTCATTAAATTCTCGATATCTCAAGAATAATTGTCCCATGACAAAGAATTGTGTCTTCTCTTACGTATAAGAGGTTACCTAGGTATTTTTGCTTAAAATAAGTAAAGCTAGTGCTTCCAGCCCCACGTTAGGGCGCCAATTGTAACCGTTCGTACTCCAATTTACCGATATAACGTCTTATAACTTAGAATTTAGCAGGGCTAACCATACAGATATCTTAGCTAAATATTGTATAGTCGGTATAGAGTTTCTCTATTTAAAATACATAAATAATTGAGAATACAATAAAAATAGGAGTTGGAAGCAATAACTTTGTCTTATTAATATAGTTTATTGGATAAATGAATAAAGATCCATTAATATATCATAAAGCAGAGTATACAAGATTAAATGAATAAATGCTTGCAATATAATTAGTATAACATACCCTCCTGATTATACAGGTAATCTCTCAGTATGTCACCTCCAGAGTCGGTCAGTATGTCTCTATCTAGCATTGATCTAGCATGTATATATAGTATAGCATTTCTAATTACTACTGGTAATGTATGGGTTAATTCATCTTAGGGTTAAAAGCAGTTCATATATAAAAAGAAAAGAAAAACACCCTTATCAGTCTAATGTCATAACCTAGACATCTTTAATCTGTATTTGGACTAGAAGTTAGGTTGACATACACCTTAAGGTTAAGAGAAGGTCATATAACAAAATAAGTCTAATGTCATAACCTAGACATCTTTAATCTGTATTTGGACTAGACGTTAGGATGACATAGGCAAAGCCTTGAATTGTTATTGCATTAAATTAAGACAAGATGGAGTAAACATGTTGTGTACTGTAAATAGGTAAAAGGTTATTAGTTAAAGAAACAGTTGCAGTTTAAAGAAATACAATGTAGCAATGTGTATTATACCCACAATTGCCCATCACACCGCTTTAAAATTGACTGAACCCCAGCTCAGACCCAGTCCAAGAAACCATTCCAGAGTATGTCTCGGTCAGGCACTCTATGTGTAAAACAAGTACAGGTGATCCCCAGAGGTCCTCAAGTGCATCTGGGAAGCACAATAATCATCCAGGGCCCCCTTACCTCTCCCCACAGTGACAATAGCCTCTTTCAGAGGCTCCTGGAACCAGTCCCATAATCTGTAAGCAGGAATCTTGCCTTCAAATTTCTCCAAAAGTCTGTGGTAGCTTCCATCACAGGCGGCCATACCACCTCCATGATATCCTGGGAGGCAGAGAGATAAACAACCCGAGGAAACCTTGGTGCTGGAAAAAGGTAAGCACATATTTTGTTTTTTTAAGGCAGATGGGGATTGGGGACACTAAAGCATTAGTAATACAGGTTTATATTACTAACACACTAGTGTTTCTTTAATATCTAAACATTTTGTATTGAATATATAAATGTATCTCTATGATAAAGTATATATTTAGTAGCTATGAGGATTTCTGTTAAAGGACCAGTTTGGACACATAACTTCATCAAAATTAATTATGCATTAAAGCTATGCTGCCAGGAGGTTTCTGGCGCTGTCTCACCTTTAGAGGTTAAACCGTTTCTGGATGGTTTAACCCCAAAGTCTGTGTTCCAGCACCAAATCCCCCTGCCTCATTGTCCTTCTGTTTTTTTCAAAATCTTGAAATTGGAAGGCTCTTGCAGACTCGGACAGCAGTGCAATGATTGGCTGAGAGCAATATTACCCAATGCTTAAAGACTTTGGGAAATCAGAAGGACAGAGGCGCTGGAACACAGGCTTTGGGTTTAAACTTATAAAGGTGAACCAACACCAGGGACTTCCTGGCACCATAACAACTTTATTTAAATTAAGTTCTTATGGTGCCCGGAGTGTTCCTTGAAACTTAACCTGTCATTACAGGCTCTCCTTAAAATACAGGTCTTTGGTCAACATTCTAAAACAAAATTGTTTATGTACAATCTGTAGTCAGACAAGAAACTATTTATAGTGAATATATGAAAACTGACAAGTATTGCTTGTGAAACTATTCTCCATTGGAAAAACAATGGATCATTTGGGAAAAGCATTATATCATTTGGGAAAAGTATTTGTTACGGAAGAATAAACTCTTGACTTTTAACTCTGTCTATGCAGCCAGCTGTGTGATTTACTCTGCCTCCAATCAGGCCCACAGAGGAATAATACAGGGAGTGAGAAGGAGATAAATACTGGGACTGAATTTATCCCAAGAGCAAAGATCCTGCAGGATAGACAGCGATGTGATTTAACCATTGGAACACAGAGCTACAGTAAGTATGAAAATAACTTTAGTATTTACCGAATCAATCACTTATTAAAGGAATATGTCAGCAATTTAATCTCATCATTCTGGAAGTGAATGTGTGCAGCACTGGTGCAGAATGTGTGCAGCACTGGTTAGTGTAGGACAAGTGAGTTATTCTAGCAGGGAAATTCATCATACAAGGTAACGACCACTAAATAATGTTGTAGAGTGGTAGAGACCTATATTAAAATAAGTGAGTAGTACACAGAGGTTTAACCCCTTAAGGACCAAACTTCTGGAATAAAAGGGAATCATGACATGTCACACATGTCATGTGTCCTTAAGGGGTTAAAGGACCACTCCAGGCACCCAGACCACTTCAG
>OW240915.1:169829142-169892720 GCA_933207985.1 Pelobates cultripes | reverse complement strand
GCTCCTGCACCCCAAGGGCCTTGTACAATTTCACATAGTACCATTTCTCCATGATGAAGATCTCTCTGTGTCTGGGCTACAAAAAGTTCATTAAATTCTCGATATCTCAAGAATAATTGTCCCATGACAAAGAATTGTGTCTTCTCTTACGTATAAGAGGTTACCTAGGTATTTTTGCTTAAAATAAGTAAAGCTAGTGCTTCCAGCCCCACGTTGGGCGCCAATTGTAACCGTTCGTACTCCAATTTACCGCTATAACGTCTTATAACTTAGAATTTAGCAGGGCTAACCATACAGATATCTTAGCTAAATATTGTATAGTCGGTATAGAGTTTCTCTATTTAAAATACATAAATAATTGAGAATACAATAAAAATAGGAGTTGGAAGCAATAACTTTTGTCTTATTAATATAGTTTATTGAATAAATGAATAAAGATCCATTAATATATCATAAAGCAGAGTATACAAGATTAAATGAATAAATGCTTGCAATATAATTAGTATAACATACCCTCCTGATTATACAGGTAATCTCTCAGTATGTCACCTCCAGAGTCGGTCAGTATGTCTCTATCTAGCATTGATCTAACATGTATATATAGTATAGCATTTCTAATTACTACTGGTAATGTATGGGTTAATTCATCTTAGGGTTAAAAGCAGTTCATATATAAAAATAAAGGAAAAACACCCTTATCAGTCTAATGTCATAACCTAGACATCTTTAATCTGTATTTGGACTAGAAGTTAGGTTGACATACACCTTAGGGTTAAGAGAAGGTCATATAACAAAATAAGTCTAATGTCATAACCTAGACATCTTTAATCTGTATTTGGACTAGAAGTTAGGTTGACATACACCTTAGGGTTAAGAGAAGGTCATAGAACAAAATAAGTCTAATGTCATAACCTAGACATCTTTAATCTTTATTTGGACTAGACGTTAGGATGACATAGGCAAAGCCTTGAATTGTTATTGCACTAAATTAAGACAAGATGGAGTAAACATGTTGTGTACTGTAAATAGGTAAAAGGTTATTAGTTAAAGAAACAGTTGCAGTTTAAAGAAATACAATGTAGCAATGTGTATTATACCCACAATTGCCCATCACAATAGATTGGGGGGCAGGGCACTAAAATGGCAGATTAAATTTAAAGGGACACTATAGTCACCCAGACCACTTCAGCTCAATGAAGTGATCTGGGTGCCAGGTCCCTTAGGGTTTAACCCTTCACATGTAAACATAGCAGTTTGAGCGAAACTGCTATGTTTACATAGCAGGGTTAATCCAACCTGTAGTGGCTGTCTTCCTGACAGCCGCTAGAGGCGCATCTAGAGAAATGCAAAGTTATGCACTTCGGGTTCAAGAATGCACAAGCAACTTACACCCTAAATGGTAGTGAATTAGGGATAACCACACACGAGAAGGATTTGGGAATTGTTATAGACAACAAATTAGGCAGCAGTATGCAATGTCAATCTGCAGTTGCTATGGCCAGTAAGGTTTTGTCATGTATAAATAGGGGCATAAATTCTATGGATGAAAATATAATTTTGCCTCTTTATAAATCACTGTTAAGACCACACCTTGAATATGCTGTGCAATTTTTGGCACCTGTTCTAAAGAAGGATATCATTGCACTAGAAAAAGTGCAGAGACGAGCTACAAAATTGATAAAAGGAATAGAGCATTTTAGTTACGAAGAAAGGTTAAAAAATGTAAATCTCTCTAGTTTGGAAAAACGGCGCCTCAGAGGGGATATGATAACATTATACAAATATATTTGGGGCCAGTACAATCCATTATCTGCTAATCTATTCATAAACAGGGCTATACATAGGACACAAGGTCACACATTTAGGCTGGAAGAAAGGAGATTTAATCTAAGGCAAAGAAAAGGGTTTTTTTTTACAGTAAGAGCAATAAGGATATGGAATTTTCTGCCTGAAGAGGTGGGTTTTATCAGAGTCCACACAGATGTTTAAAATGCAATTGGATAAATACTTCCAAAAAAAAAAAACATACCGGAATATAACTTCTAATTAGTGGGGTAATAGCTGCTTGATCCGAGGAGATATCAAACTGCTATTTTGGGGTCAAGAAGACATTTTTTCCTAGTTTGTTGCAAAATTGGAAACACTTCAAACTAGGTTTTTTTGCCTTCTTTTGAATCAACAGCAAGTGAAGAAGGCTGAACTTGATGGATGCAAGTCTCTTTTCAGCTATGTAACTATGTAACTATGTAAATGCTTATACAACTTTAAAGATATAGTATAGCCACCAAAACTACTTTAGCTTAATAAAGCAGTTTTTGTGTATAGAAGTGATAACCGAAAAATTTGAATAATGTGCAAACGTTCATTTATTTCAGTAATGCAACGTAAAAGGGGAAACTAATATATGAGATAGACGCATTACATGCAAATCAAGATAGTTCAAGCCATGATTTGTCATAAGTGCGATGATTATGGCTTACAGCTCATGAAAAACCCTAAATCCACAATCTCAGTAAATTAGAATATTGTGAAAAGGTGCAATATTCTAGGCTCGCAGTGTCCCACTCAAAGTAAACCATAACACCTTCAAAGGGTTTCTGAGCCTTTAAATGGTCTCTCAGTCTGGTTCAATAGGAATCACAGTCATGGGGAAGACTGCTGACATGACAGTTGTGCAGAAAACCATCATTGCCACCCTCCATAAGGAGGGAAAGCCTCAAAAGGTAATTGCGAAGGAAGTTGGATGTTCCCAAAGTATTGTATTAAAGTACATTAATAGAAAGTTATGTGAAAGGGAAAAGTGTGGAAGAAAAAGGTGCACAAGCAGCAGGGATGACCACAGCCTGGAGAGAATTGTCAGGGAAAGGCTATTCAAAAGTGTTGGGGACTTTCACAAGGAGTAGACTGAGGCTGGAGTCAGTGCATCAAGAGCCACCACACACCACCTGGACATGGGCTTCAGATGTCGTATTCCTCTTGTCAAGCCGTTCCTGAACAACAAACAATGTCAGAAGCATCTTACCTGGGCTAAAGAAAAACAGACCTGGTCTGTTGCTCAGTGGTCAAAAGTCATCTTTTCTGATGAGAGCAACTTTTGCATCTCATTTGGAAACTAAGGACCCAGAGTATGGAGGAAGAATGGAGAAAGATGCTTGAAGTCCAGTGTGAAGTTTCCACAGTCTGTGTTGATTTAGGGAGCCATGTCATCTGCTGGTGTTTGTCCACTGTGCTTCATTAAGTCCAGGGTCAACACAGCCGTCTACCAGGAGATTTTGGAACACTTCATGCTTCCTTCCACAAACAAGCTTTAAGGGGATGCTGACTTCATTTTCCAGCAGGCACCTGCTCACTCTGCCAAAAGCACCAAAGCATGGTTCAATGATAGAGAATCTATGGGGCATTGCCAAGAGGAAGATTAGAGACATCAGACCGAACAATGCAGAAGAGCTGAAGGCCACTATTGAAGCATCCTGGTCTTCCATAACACCTCAGCAGTGCCACAGGCTGATAGCTTCCATGCCACGCCACATTGAGGCAGTAATTGCTGCAAGTGGGGCCCAAACCAAGTACTGAGTTCAAATGCATGCTTATACTTTTCAGAGATCCGATATTGTTCTATGTACACTCCTTGTTATATTGATTGCATGTAATATACTAATTTACTGAGATTGTGGATTTGGGGTTTTCATGAGCTGTAAGCCATAATCATCGCACTTATGACAAATCCCGGCTTGAACTATCTTGCTTTGCATGTAATGTGTCTATCTCATATATTAGTTTCCCCTTTTACGTTGCATTACTGAAATAAATTAACTTTTGCACAATATTCTAATTTTTCGAGTATCACCTGTAAATCATGTTTCTGAAGTCACAGTGCTCAATTTTACCACATGACAGGAGGCTTCATATTTGCGTATCTCTCCTTACTGAAAATCTCCAGCAGCACAGAAACAGAAAAACCAATCAGAAAAAAGTCAGGTGATACATAGAAGGCCCTGACTGTCTTATCACTTCCTCTTTCTTTGCCGCTCCAGCCTGGCACAGGTCAGAGTATTTATTTCTCCCTAGTGTTTATTAATAATGGAATTTTCCACTGGTGTTATGTATTCATTCTATACTTATTTCTGTTCCCTGGCTTTTCCTTAACCTGTCCCTACTGTTACCCTATAGCCCTATGTCATTTTCAAGTGCATTCCCTTTCCTCTCGGACCGCAGGCTTCACGGCTGTTAGTGGGTTCTGCTGTGGCAGATTTTTAATGGACTAGTTTCCTATTATTTATTTTAATTATAAAATATTTTACCAGGAAAGATACATTGAGATTTCTCTCGTTTTCAAGTATGTCCTGGGTCCACAAAACATTGCATTGATACATTAAGGTACACTAAAATACAAAAACAGTATTAATACACAATATATACAACATTTAACATAGAACAGGTAGGAAATATGCATTCTGTTTTGAGGTATGTAGAGAGGGATCTCTTAAAGGACTTTAAGCTTTGGGAAGATTTTAAAGTGTGCGGGAGATCGTTCCACAATTGTGGCGCTTTGTAGGAGAAGGAGGATCGGGCTGCTTTTTTTTTTGTATTGAGGTAGACTAAATAAAGTGCTGGTACTGGATCGAAAGTTATAGGATGTGGGAACAGCCAAGGAGAGCATTAAGCTCAGGTAGGATGGGAGCTTCCCAGAAAAGCTCTTAAACACAAGGCTGGAAGATGAAGGGTGCGTCTGGATTCCAGCGACAGCCAGTTTAGTTCTTTTAGCATGTCACAATGGTGGGTCCTGTAATTACATTGTAGCACAAATCGGCAGAACGAGTTATACAATGTATTGAGTTTATTAATGTGGGATTGCAGTGCAGGTGCATATACTACATCCCCATACTTAATGATTGGCATCAGCATTTTCTGTACAATCTTTTCCTTTACTGTAGGGCTTAGGCAGGATTTGTTTCAGTACAGGGCACCTAGTTTTGGATAAAGTTTCTATGCAAGTTTTTCTATGTGGAGGCCAAAAGATAGATTGGGGTCTAATAACATACTCAGGTATTTGAAAGAGTGCACTGCGGTCAGTGTGCTATTTGAATTAGTTTTGATGGATAGGTGGGAATTGTTTAATTTGTGTAATTTCGGTACAGTTCCAAAGATCATTGTGACAGTTTGTTTTTTGCAATCCACTTTTCTACCTCTGTAAACTGGTCTTGGAACACAGCCTCAAGCTGTGGTAGATCAGATTTGCTTGCATAGATGACTGTGTCGTCTGTGTACATGTGTACATTTGAGGATTTGCAGACATTAGGCAGGTCATTTATAAAAAAATGTAAATAGTAGGGGGCTGAGAATGGAACCTTGGGGAACACCACATGTGACTGGGAGAGGGAGGGAGTCGCTGTCAGAAATGGACACATATTGCGAGCAATCCGATACATATGATTGAAACCAGGTTAGCGAACAATCACCAATACCTGAGGTTTTGAGTTTGTGCAGTAGAATGTCGTGGTCTACTGTGTCGAAGGCCTTTGCAAAATCAAGGAAAATAACACCAGTTAGGTCTCCTTGTTCCATGCCAGTTTGGATGTCATTGCAAACTATAAGAGGGCAGTTGTAGTGGAGTGATTCTGGCGAAAACCTGATTGATCAGGGGTCAGATAGTTTGATTATTGGTAATACATAGTTGTGTATGGACACATTTTTCTAAGATTTTTGACAATACTGGGAGCAATGATATTGGGCGATAGAAACCAAAGTAGTGTCACCACTTTTATGGATAGGCACCACTCTCTCAGTCTTCCAAAGTTTGGGTATGTATCCAGACACCAAGGATTCATTAATTAGGGTTGCGACAGGTTTAGCAATTGACGGTGCACTAAGCTTCAACAGCATTGCTGGGATCTGATCAGGTCCAGACTGGTTTTTCATTTTTAGATTATTAAGGTGTTTTTTTAATGACACTTATAGGTACAGGTCTAAAAATGAACTTGTCTATATTGGGTCTTTGCAAATTTAGTGGGGCCTGATCCACATTTGTAGTTTCATGATGCGTGTCGTTTATTAGCTTGGCAATCAGCAGTGGAGCATCCAACAAAATAATTGTTAAAGGCATTTGCTACATCTAATGGAAGTTGCAGGGTTTGGTTATCTACTTTGGAGGGTTGGGAGTGAATTTGGGGACTTTGTGATTTATTTATGACTTTACAAAAGTTTCTAGGGTTTGATAGGTTATTGTTCAGATTTTCACAGAAATATTGGGCCTTGACCAATTTTGTTTGTTTTGTGCATATATTTCGCTTGAACTTTGACCACAAAGAATCCTGAAATTGGTACATTTGGATGAGGTCAGCTGTGATCCAGTTCATATGTGCTCCTTTTACTCTCCCCTAATGCAGCAGGGCATGCAAATTCAGTCTGTGTTCAGACTGAAAGAATTCAACTGCACAGTCTAGATCTGGGATAAGGTTTAATCTGTGCCAGGGAAGGTTCTTGATGTCATTAAGAAAGGATTCAAGATTACATTTTTTGAAGGACCTGGTGATTTTAATCTTGGAAGAGGATTTAGTACCATTTATTTTGAGCACGCAGTACACTAAACAGTGATCACTGAAGCTGTTAGGGAGAACACTGGCCTCCTGGATTCTATCAGGAGAAGTGGAGAGAATCCAATTGAGCAGGGTATGGTTATGGCTTTTAATGTTTATGCGAGTTGGGGAGGAGATTAATTGCGTTAGCTGCAAAGTTTTAAACCACGAGCAAGAACTATTATTTTTAGGATTCAGCCAATCAATATTAAAATCTCCAAAGACCAACAGTTCACTTTTTGGTTTTGAGCTATGGTTTCACTAAGGAAAGGCTATGTCAGATAGGGAATGTACTGGGGAACTAGGTGGGCGGTAGATTCCTGCAACAATAATTGATTTACTGCACGGGATCTCAATTGTGCCAGAAAGGAAATCAATGGTGGCAGGAGGGCTAAAGTTTTGTAAGGGGGTAAACTTTATGGAATTGTCCTATGTGGTACTGACATGACTCTACTTATTATGTGCACTTCATATTGCTCATCTGTGAATGAGGTTCAGCTCCGTGTACAGCTGTGGTGAACCGAGTACAACAGAAGAGTTTCTGGGTCTCCCGCTCCTACGAGACATTCAGATCTCAGCTACCTATCAAGGGTTTACACCTGGTTATAAGGAGAGAGAGAGCCCTCCCGCATTGGCACACAATATTATACAATCACATGCAATTTTGGGCCACTATACCCTGGGCAAGCCCCAGTTGTACCAGGAGGCTGCCACCATTGCCCCCGCTGACTGTCACTGTCTTGCACACAGGACAGAACAAGATTATGGAAGACACACCGCAACTGACCCAAGACTTTCAAGCTATGCTTAATGTCATGGTGGTGGCCACGGTGGAGAAAGCTCTGCTACGAGCTCTACACCAATCCCAAGAAAATGCAGGCCCACCAGACTTGGCGGAGGCCTCGGGATCGGAAATGTCAAAGTCCAAGCTCCACCGGAAGGGATCAAGCTCCCGGCCTCTAGTTTCAAGGACAAAGCACCTGTCAAATGGCCCAAGGTAGCGGAACCACAGGAACCCGTTCCCCCACCACCTCCTTCCTCCGACGAGGAGGACTATGGTCCACGAGTAACCTTAACATCGTGGACGAATGGCGCGAAGACAGCTCACTCTCAGAGGACAAAGACCGGCAAGGACGAAAGACACAAGGTTACCCTGAGTGGCCCTAAAACTAGGGTGACCAAAGATCTTCTTGAACGAGCAAGGGATACCACTCTTTGACCCTCTTACCATTTGCTACCCTCGATCATCAGAATGGACCCACCTGTCTCGATTCGTACACTATTGGCTATGCTAGCCACTAGAGAAAGTGGATCGGGCATGGCTGAAAGCCGAATGCCCAAGGCCGCTCTTGCCGGACAAGGTGTTCTTCACCCAGGAATCTGACGCCATGGTGGTGGTCTTTATGTCCTGCTTTGGACAGGACCCACGCAAGGGCGTTGAGAAAGACAAATTACTAGATTTGCTCGGCCCTATTGCAAAGATTCTCTGCTTTGCGGATTTAGTGCTCTCCCAAGGCACCCAACTCGACCCACACGCTATCTGCGAATTGGCTCAGCAGTCCATATGCCTACTGGGCAATACCAATGTGGCACTATGCACTGAACGTAGCAGATCAGCCTTGCTCCGTATAGACAACAAGATGTTAGAACTTGGATTTAAAGAACTCGGCCCAGAAGCTAGAGGCCTACTGTTTGTCTAAACCTTCATAGCCGAACTCAAGAGGCACATGAGCCTGTTTACCACCTTAAATAAGGCACAAGCATCTCTGAAGCAGGTCTTCCGTGCCCCACCTGGACAAGGTGTTTTTGGGAGGGCTGGTCGGCATAGGAGCCGAGCCACAAGCCGCTTCTCGTCGACGGGCTCCAAAACATACTCACAATCATCCAACTTCTTTCCAGTCACTCATTCTACAGAGGCACGGATAGAGCAAGAGGCTCCCGAGGACATAGACGTGGTTGCTTCACTAAAGGTAAGTGCCCATACCAGTCTACCTGTTCCCAACTTTACTGTTGGCAGCCAGTATCTTTACTTACAGAATTGTGAGCCGATCACCAAAGATGCCTGGATACTCCAGAAGTACAGGGTTATGTCATAGAGTTTTACTCGCAATCCATTCAGGTCTCACCTCCACCTCCAATACACATGTCAGCGGAACAAGACCTCCTTTTAAACAAAGAAATCCGCACGCTCTTCAAAAAGGGCGCAGTACAATACACGCCAGGAGGCGACATCTTCTTCAGCAATTTCTTCCTAGTCAAGAAGAAAATGGGCAATTGCAGGCTGGTAATCAATCTACGACACCTGAATTATTACGTGGTATACAGACATTTCAAGATGGGAGGAATTAAACTTCTACAAGACCTCCTCATTGCGAATGGCTGGTTTAATTGTCTGGACCTCAAAGACTCATACCTATCAGTCCCCGTCGCCCTAGATTGTCGTTGCTTGCTCCGGTTCAGGTGAAGAGGACAAACATGTCAGTTCACATTTCTGCCTTTTGGCCTTAACTCAGCTCTGTGGTGCTTCATAAAGCTACTGAAGCCAGTGATGGCTCACATTCGAGCCATGGGCTTGCAGTGTCTTGTTTACCTGGACGATTTGCTGATTTTCTGCAAATTCGCATCCAGACTATGATTGCAGATGAAATTTGTTGTTCACTTTCTGGAATCTTTGGGTTTCGTGTGTACAGACAGAAGTCTCTCCTTACCAGTCGGTTCAGTTCCTCAGTTTCAAAATTGACTCTAAGAACTGCGTACTACGCCTTCCTACGGCAAAGATAGCTTCCATACAGAAAGAAATCAGACGTGTCCTCCGTATGGATACAATTCCCCTAAGGATGCTGGCTCGGATTGTTGGACTCCTATCCTCCTCCATCCTAGAAATATTTCTGGGACCACTACACTACAGGGCCATTCAACGTCGGAAGGCAAGATGCCTATGCTCCGGACACTTGTACAACCATTGGATCCCACTCTCAGCAGACGTTCGGATGGAACTCCGCTGGTGGCTCCTTCACATGCAAGCCTGGAATGACAAAGTGATCTTTGGCTCAGCCCCGGATTTCATTGTGGAGTCGGACGCCAGCCTCTTTGTTTGGGGACAGTGGCGGATCCGGGGGGGGGGGCAATGGGGCAATAGGCCGCACAGAGAGCCGATGCACTCCCCTGCAGGGCCGGTGCTATCCAAGCGCAGGCCCTGCTAAGTGCCTTCACGGACCGGAGGGGAGATCATCAGAGCGTTGCCGCAGTTACCATGGCAACGCTCCGTTCTCGCAAGAGTTAACTCTAGCCTCAGGAGGTGCAGGCTAGAGTTCACTCCCCCAGTAGAACCGCCAGGGATTCCACCGGACCACCAGGAATTGGAAATAATATCCCCACTCCCAGGCAAAGGTAAGAAGGGAGGGGGATATAAAGAATATACTATTTTTAATAAAAAAAAACCACATATTTGTTTTAATCTGCCCCCTCCTTCAACTACATACACATTGCCCTTCCTGCACCCCAATACACACACTGCCCCCATGCACACACTGCCCCACCACACACACCTCCCCCACTGTACCCCCATACACACATTGCCCCCACTGCACTCACATACACACACTTCTCCCCCATACACACACTGCACCCACATACAACTACTTCTCCGCCATACACATACTGCCCGAACTGTACCCCCCACACACACACACTTCTCCCCTATACACACAGTGCTCCCCCATGCAAACACTACACCCCCTACACACAGTGCTCCCCCCACACACACTTCTCCCACACACACACACTGCACCCTCATACACACAATATTCCCCCACACAAGCACTGCACCCCATACACACACTTCCCCAACTGCACTCTCATACACACACAGTGCTCCCACTGCACTCCACATATACACACTGCACTCCCATGCACACACTACACCCCTCACACAAACACACACTGCCCCTCCTACACACAGTGCTCCCACTGCACACCCATACACACACTGTCACATATACACACACTGCAGCCCTCGCCTCCCATACACACACACACACTCTGCAACCCTCACACACACACTGCCTCCCATACCCACCCTGCATCCCTCACACACTCAGTGCCTCCCATACACACACACATTACTAGAGGCCCTATCCCCTACTACAGCCCCTATCCTGTCAGACCACAGGTAAATTCTCAAACTGTTCTTAAACAGTTTGACTATTTACTCTGGAAGGGTGCCATAGCACTCCTGGAACCATAACTACTACAGAGAGCTTTAGTGGTTATTGTGCCTAGATTGTTTCTTCAAATAATCTAGGAGTGCCCCTCCCGAGATAAGGCTCTAGATTCGCCAGTGGTTGGGTTGCCCACTGTGTGGATCTTGGCAGAGCGCAGAGACCAACCTCCACATCAACTGCCTGAAATTGATTGTGGGGTCCTTCGCCATTCACAGCCTGGCCAAGGGCATGTTGAACTGCTGCATTCTGCGCCGCATGGACAATATCTTTGCGGTGCAATACATCAACCACCTGGGCGGGGCCAGATCCCAGACTCTCACAGAGGCCACAAAGGACATGTATTGGACGTGCAAGAGTACATTCAGGACGTTTTATTTTTGTCAGACTTCTCATGCCTCCTTTGCTTTGATTAATTCTTAGCATTAAAAATGCTAATATTAAGCCTCCTGTGATGTGGTAAAATTGTAGATTATGCTAATGTAGTGCACCTATAATCTTAGTTTTAGTAATGACAGGAGGCGAATATTTCCCTCCCGAATTGTAGGTATGACAAGGCAGTGTTCATTATGTGTTTTTTTTTTCCTCTGGTTAAACTTTATAAGATTATGTATCTCATTTATATAGATCTGACGATTAATTGAATGAATGCGTTCTCTTTTCTATCATGACATGCATAATAAATGTTCCAATGATTTTGGTGTTTTGTTCTCTTAAAGGGACAGACTCGCCTTTCCGTTTTTCTGCATGAAGGGTTCCTACCTGGATTTGCGATAACCTTGTTTGATTGAACTGTTTAATTTATGTCGCTTGTCACGTTTTCTGTGTTTTTCTACCTGTTAAATATTTGCTACAAAGAAAGTGATGAGACTGTCAGGGCCTTTTATGTATCATCTGACTTTTTTCTGATTGGTTGTTCTTTTTCTGTGCTGCTGGAGATTTTCAGTAAAGAGAGATATGCAAATATTTGCCTCCTGTTATTACAAAAATTAAGATTATATTTACACTATTTTAGCATAATCTACAATTTTCTGCCATTTAGGGGTTAAATAACCTTTGTTTCTATTTATGCAGCCCTAGCCACAACTCCCCTGGATGTGACTGACACAGCCAGGATAAAAACTAAATTGTTTCATTTTCAATCTGATGTAATTTACTTTCAATGTGTTTATCTCCTGCTGTGCAAATTTAACTTTATTTACATCCTGCATGGTCTAGCAAGCTATTAAAAGAGAAGGAGATAAGAAGTTCTTAATTAAACCGAATTTGCAATGAAGGAAGTGTAAACATTAGATGACTCCTTACAGAAAGTGTTTAGGAAGGCTGTGTAAGTCTCATGCAGGGAGGAGTGAATAGGGCTACATAAACACAGTGACTTAACTCCTAATTGGCAGAGAAATAAGCAGTAAGAGTGCAGGTGCATGGTCTATACACCAAAAACCGCTTAATTAAGCTAGTTATTTTGGTGACTATAGTGTCCCTTTAAATTTGGAAGTCCAACTCCTCCCTCATAACTATGTATCTATAGAGCTAGGATGTTCATTGTCATTGTATATTACAAGTGAGAAGAAGAAAGTGACAACATAACACACCATGGTTGGTAAACTGCATCGAACACAGAGATGGGGGAAATTCATCTGTTAAACCGTTGTATAACACTCTTCTAGATAACTTTTGAAATGTATTTTTCTTCACATCTGTGTCTTTGCAATTAATCCAGAGTCCAGACAATACTAGAATTAGGTCAGGGCACACTCACAGAGAAAAGGGACTGAAGTATTAATCCTATTATATCCTCTTACTGTGTTAAATTAAGTTGGCCATGGGTTGTATAATATTTCATGGGTTGTAATATTAATCCATATGGCTGCTTTGCTCTACTACTTGTAAGATACTGCTATTTCATTTAATCCACAGTCAACTAGCAGATAGTGAAAGAAACAAGATGTATATTACTGCATGTCTCTTTTGTCTTTGTATGTGAGTCCCCTTATAATGAAGGCTGCTTCGCTTAATAATAATAAACCTCCTTAATTTAATCCAAACTCAGGAACACAATATGTCTGGCTGGGTATTTTCTTGTTCTAATGCAGGCGGTTCAGCTCACTCTGTGCTGTTAATAGCAGAGCTATATACTTGCAGTGATAGGATGTCTTTTAACTTACCATTCTCCAAAAATAAAAATGGTGCAAAAATGATAAATATTTAAGCATTCAAAAATACAACATATTAATAAGATTAAAAAAAATATATCAACACTTTTCAATTGCATTCAAGTTATAGTGGTGATCATGGACAATAAATGGATATTTTCATAATATAAAAATGCATGCTAATAATAATGCTACTATGTAAATCTTTTCACCCTTAAATCAACTCTGCTTTCAAACTGAAAACATATTAATGCATTTTCATGATGCAAAGAACAATTATAATTTTTATAGCTACAAATGGCATTACTACCAATCAGTCAGATGCAGACCTCTTGCATTATTCATTCAACAAGAAAATGCTGCTTGCATTTTCTTGCAAATTACAATTAGCAATTAGAAAATCATATATGAAAACATGATTTCCATTTATGCCATTTATATTTCTTCTTAAATAAAATATAAGAAACAGGTTCATGCTTTGTAATTTGTACAGATTACCGTTGATTTAAAGGGATACCATAGTGATTGGAATATAGTTCCCTTTGCCTCCCCCAACGTCATCCGACAGGAAATTGCGATGGTTGTGAGCACATTAGTCCTTCCACATTGGAGAGTATTGATTCAATTGACACAGGAGGTCCTCATCCAGCTTCAGTTAGATGACCAAAAGTTGGTTAAAACCCCGGAAGTGCTTCTAGTGGCTGCCTGGTAGAAAGCCACTGGAAATACTGCAGTGCTTTACATTGCAGGACTAAGTGTGACGGGGACACTGCACCAAGACCACTTCAATGAGCTAAAATGGTCTTGGTGCCTATAATGTCCTTTAATGAAATAATAACCTTAACTAAATATATTCTATTTTTCTATCCCATTAGTATATTTATTGAGCTAATTTTGAAAGCAAGGGCACTAGGTTACAAAAAAATCAATATTCAAATTTAACGTGTCTTTATAAATTATTAGCTAGCACATCAGCTCACCTAACTGCCAACCTTTGTATTACCACAAGTGTTATTTGTCACCAGTCTTTATTATATGTGTGCACAAACACTGGCAAAATATTAGTTTTGCTTTTTTCACTCAAAGACAAATATGAATGCCCACTTTCAATACCTTGGGTTGTCTACTTTTTCAAATGGTATGCCATTATGGGGGTAATTCTCATTCCTGGGCTACCACACCGTCTCAAAGGTAACATTACTAATCTGGCAAATTTCAATTTGAAAATGGAACATTCTATATTTGACCCTGTAACTTTCCAAAACACCATAAAACCTGTTAATGGGAGGTACTGTTGTACTCATGAGACATCGCTGATTACAAATATGTGCATTTTCTTTTTGCAGTAAAACCTAACAGTATTATGAAATTCACAGCTAAAATGTCAGACGGAAATACAAATTTTAAAAAAAATCTTATTTTATCACATTTTTTTTAATTTTATTCATAATAAATTATGTTCCATATATGAATAGTTAATGATAAATTAAAACCCTGTTAAAACCCTATTTCTCCTGAGCAAAATGATATATAATAAGTGTGGGTGCACTTAATGTGACAGCTGTGAATTACGGTTGAACAGACATATAGCGCAAATTCCAGTTTTTGTTTACGTTTTGTTTTGATCAGAACATGCACTATTGACTCCGTCCTGAAGGGGTTAAAGCTGGATATTTTGTAGCTTCTAATATGGAAAAAGAAAACATTCTGTGTTTGCACAGAAGATTTAGTGACCTCATTATGATAAAAGCAAATACAAAATGGTACTGTGTTAACAAGAGGAATGAAAAATTTACTTTCTATTCAAATGGACAGTTAAAGGTAAGAATGATTCTTCTTAATTTAGCTTCAGACATGGGTGGATAACTGGCTTACAAGCCACCACCATAGAGATGGTAAGGAAGGCAGTTTCAAAAGAATGAAGTCTGGGTTTTGTAATAGAAAGGTCAGTAATGAAATTAGAAATAAAAATTCAAGACTTGACACAGATTTGAGGACTAAAAGTTCCAAAAGCGAAGATGTTGGTAAATCGCAAAAAAACTTTTTTTTGCACATATCTGGCACTTACGACTATTGACCTCTTTACACGCTCTTTTGAACTACTTAGAGGACTACCAGGCACTTTTCACATTTACCACATTCTAAAGCATTACTCATTTGACACTTAAACGTGGAAAACAGTGTTTGAATTTTTTGGGCACTTACATCATTTACCACTTTTAGTCTTCATTTATTGGATGAGAGTCTACTGTAGAGTTCCAGGTTTAATAATACCATAGGGACTGCATCAAAAGACTTCTTGCACCATAATAACAATACATTTAAGTTATTATTCTTAAAGTCTCCATTTAAAACCATAATATATATATTTTTTTTTTTTATTTTTTTTTTAAACCGTTAAAACCGTAATAGAATTTTTCACATCTACACTCACATCCACTTTGCTTTGGAGTTCAACTATGGCAAAGACATGATTTGGAAGAGCACAGAGAGTCGATATAAGGTCTCAGAGCTGTACATGCATATCAGAACAAAACTCAAGCCATGAGGTCAAAGGACATGCCTGCAGAGCTCAAAAACATAATGTTGTGGAAAAATATTAGAAAAAAAAAAACATTCTGCTGCCTTGAAAGTTTCCAAAAGCACAGCGGCTCCATAATTCATAAATATAAGAGGTTTGGAACAAGCAGCTCTCTTTAAAGAGCTGGCTGCCAGGTCGGGGGTGGGGAAGTTCTTGGTAAGGGAAGTCATGAAGAAACCGATGGTCACTCTGGGATCATGTTTGGAGATGGGAAAACCTGTGGAAGGAAAACCCTCACTGTAACACTGTAGCAATCTTGCCTTTATGGCAGACTGGCCAGACTGAGACCTTTACTCATTGCAATGCACATAAACATGATTGAAACTTTCAAAAAAAACAAAAAAACTTAAAGGACTCTAAGACAGTGAGAAAAAATATTGTCTTATCTGAGGAAATTAATATTGAACTGTTTGGCCTCAATTCAAAGTGTCATGTATAGAGGAAACATGATACTGCTCATTATTTGTGCCATATCATCCCAAAGGTGAAGAATGGTGATGTAGCATCATGCTTGCGGCTGTTTATTAGAGTCAGTAACAGGGAGACTGATCAGGGTTCAAGGAAAGCTGATCAGAACAAACTACAGGGCTATCCTTAATAAAAACTTTGTTCAGAGCACTAAGAACCCTAATACAAAGTAGTGATACCGCACTCAACATATAGAAAAAATGCAGATTAAAGCTGAAAGAGCTTGAGAGATTCTGCCGAGTTGAATGCCTACCGAAATCTAGCTGTGCAAAGCTTGCCACATTGCACTAATGAAGACTTAAGGTTTGCAATTTGCAGTGGTGTCAAAATCTGTTTTTTAGTTTGACATTATGGGATATTGATGTGAAAAAAAAGCATTTAAACAATTGTAGCAAAAGCTGTAAAGGGTATGAATACTTTCAGAATTTACTGTGTATTTAGATATATGCAATATAATCTCTTAATATATTTCAAATAAATATATGGAATGATTTGTTCCTATAACAGGATTTTTCAACACAAGTTTTCATTCCCTAAACTAATTTGCACACCATAAAATTCTAGAAGCACAAATATAAGGATAATACTAGAATTAAATTTTATTGGTAATGTCTAAAACATTAGCTTTGATTTAATAAGCTTACCAAATGATTCACTACTGTTAGAAAATCCTTTCCAAATGATTTATCTCCAGAATTTATTATATACTTCAATGGTGAGTTCAGCAGATAACTGGAAAGTTTTCAAACAGTATTGAATCATTTGGAAAGCTTATTACATCGAGGCCATTGTTTCTAATGATATTATTAGATTAGGCTGAGAAGAGGTCACTCATCCCAGAAAGACATCTCTGTCAAAATTGTAGAAAAACAAATAAAGCTAGCTGTGAACCTTATCTATATACTAGAACCCTTCTTTTTTTTTCTTTAAAGAAAATTCATACTTTCACAGTTCACAATCCTGATTTTATTACAACACTAGAGACTCATATTATGTTTTTACTTTCTTTATAATACGCTAAGGAACACAGAAAATGTGTTAAAAAGAATTTTAGTAATGGTAAAAACAACACTAACTTGTTACTCCAAAAATACAGTTATTTGCATTATTTGTTAGCTGCTCGCATTGATAAATGTGATTTAGGAGGAAATATTTTGTATATAGTCTTTTATATAGTCTATATAAAATATATAAAAAAAGATATGCACTGCAAATTTTACAGCTGCCAAGTCAAAGTAAAAAACAAAAATATTATTTCAACCTTATTATTTAAAATGTACCTATTAGTTAATTGGAAGTATGAATTAAATAATATAAATAAATAGATAATTTATTCTGTCCAGCATAACACAAAATCTCAGTGTGATGTATTGTATACATTTTCACTATTTCCTGCTAAGGCCAATGACATGGTGAATTATGCATGCTCAGTGTGAGCATTTTACTGGCAAATCTGGCTGTTATGGTGACTGCTTACACTGGTTGTTATGGTGACTGCTTTGATTGGTCAGTAGCTTTGCGAGCAGATGCTTTTGGTAACCAGTCAGTTATTTGTAACCTCTACTAACTGCTGGTAGTTGTAAATAATGACAACTTATGGCAGAAATGTATTGACATGGTTGGAAACCTGTGTTTCCAGCCCTATGTATCTGCATGCAATAAAGAAGCCACAGGCACTAAGCACTGTGGCATATATGTATGGTGGCAATGAAGTAGTTAATCTGTTTTGTCTGGGATTTGAATGTGAGGAATTTTACATCTTGTGGTAGTTGATCAGTTAGACAGGTATCTGGGCAGAATTGATGACACAACTGTTTTTGGGGGCTGGAGCTGGCCTGGGATTGGTTGAAAGTTTCAAGCAGAAAGAGAGCGGGAAACTGGAACAGTATAAAAAGAAGCAGCACATGTTTAATCCTGTCAGAGTAGACTGAAGCAGGAACGTTGTTGATGGACCCCACCCCCCCCCCTACCTTTACTTTTATTTAATTGTATTGTCGTGGTGTTATAAAGCATTGGGGCAAAAGTCATCCTCAGAGTCAAGTTCTGAGGAAGGATATGGTGGTAAATGGTTTTAAATAAAAGGCAGTCAGGTTAGTTATGACTGACTGGCAATAAAGTTGAAAGTTTTAAGTAAAACACGGTCAGGTTAGTTATGACTGACTGGCTATTTGGTGGTTAATAAAGTTAAAAGTTTTGAAAGTTGGTGAACCATATGTTATGTGGTTATGGTTACAAAGTTATGGTTACTAAGTTATGGTTGCATGCCCCTTGAGCTTTGAATAAACACCACGGCCAAGCCCATTGAAAAGTAATTAAACATTGTCTGTGGTTATTGTGTGTCTCGTTTAATTTATACGAATATTGCCTACCATACATATAGCAACATGCATAATGTGAAACCCGCTTTGTTCATTTTTTTGAGATACTCATTACTTGAGCATAACAGCATGATCTTAGAATGTGCAATAATTCTTCATTAGCTGTTCCCATGGACCAATGGGCAGCCAGGAGAGAAACTGAAATATAGTGTTTGCTTATTGGTATGCCTAGAGTATGTATAGTACATATAAGTTTGTATTTAAAAAAAAAAATGAGTTTTCCTGAAAGAACAATGTTTATGATACCAGCTTAATAATTGGAAAGAAAATGACCATTGTCTTTGTACAGCTTTAGTTTTTATGAATCTTGTAGGATGCTGTACTCTACACTTTTAGCTTTACCAGGTGCAGGTCTAATCATATGTACTATGTTCCTAGTAAAGGGCTATTAGAGCAGTTCATAGGTTTCCTGCTGTACTGGAAAATAATGTATGAAACCTTTACGGAAATAACATTTCCTACAACAATATCCAGATGTTTATATATCTCAAGTAGGAAATATAATTTTATATTCAAATTTTCCATTTGAATGATATTATTTCTATTTTACCAGATAATTAGCAATTAAAAAAACAACAGCATGAAATCATGAAAGAAGCTTTCATTGAAGCAGTGCTGCAATATAATGGCAGCTGCTGTTTGTATTATCTCCATTCATCTGTTTTATCAGTCTAGGAGCTACTGAGAAGCTTTAGCCAGATATATTACAAAAATGGGCATTTGCCACATACTGTTATATACTAATCCAGTATATATAGTGTAAATCTTTGGATTGCCTGTAGTTTTGCATGAAATGTAGTAAGTATTATTTATTAATGATCTAGTCTAATTAAACTAGTTTTAATTTTAATACCTCATTGCTTCAGTAATTTTACACTCAGATAATTCTACATGTTGTAATTTAGAAACATTGTGATAGACTCAATATTCCATTATATCTTAATTATTTCTTTCTATCAAGTAATTGAAGCATGATTACTCATCTTTATTTTTTACATGCAGTAAAGTTTAATGTAAGATGACTAATGTTTACTAAGAAAAAATGTATCTATAATTTTAAATAAAAAATATGATTAACCATCCCAGCTTTGATGTGATCCATTATTTAAATGTATTAAAGTAAGCATACATAATACAATAAAATAGCATTAATAAAAATAAACTCACATTTAAAGTTCCTTCATACTCCACAAATATCCATGTCATGTAGCACCAGTGAGCTTTCTCCAAAATAGAAAGTGACTAATGCTATCTTAAACTAATATTCCAAGCACCATAACCACAAAACAGCCTGCTCCATTCCTTAAGAAGTGGTGAGACCATTTTAGCATGGACCCATACTTTGTGGGTGTTTTTAGGGGCAGGGAATGGGAAAATGGTCATGGTTGAGGAAAAGCTAAATGCAAGAAAATACAAAATATCCTTAATGAAACATAGTCCAGATTCCTCAGGACCTTCGACGTCACCTTCTAACAGGACAAAAATGCTAAGCACACAGACAAGGCAAGAGTGGTGTGACAGTTCCATCTGTGTAGAGACTGGTTGCTGGATTCGTCTGTTTGCCTGTTTTTGCCTTTTTGTGGAATTACCCGTTCGTATGCCTCTGTTCAGTGAATTGACTTTTTCCGCCGAATGAAACTACCGAACGGATGGCCACCCATAAGAGAAGTGTGCTGCTGGTTAACCTATTGATCCCAATTAGAACGTTGTGGTTAACTGCAGACACTTCTCAATTAAGAACCGAATACCGGGTGGTCGTCGTTCGAATGTCGACCACGAGGCGGCGGCCATTTTAAAACATGCAAAAGACCAGCGGTGTTTGGCATATATTTCATGGAACTGAAAACGGACACTCTTTCTGTCGAACACCGCTGAAGCCGTCGACCTCCCCTTCTCAATCGACAGAAGGATGCGAACACCGGCCGTTCGGGAGGTTTAAACATATGAATGGACTTACCCCAGAGAGCCTTCCCATGGAGTCAATCGCATACCGAAGGACTGTAATAGACTTTGACGCCATGGCGATTGAACTATGCGTATGGGATCTGAGCGCTATTCGCCAATAATGTGCACTCAGATCCAGGCTATCTGGGGATATGTGATATGAATGGGAAGCATTCGACAAAAGCCAAGTTATATATTTTTATGTGTTTTTCTATATTGTATTTAAAATGGCGATTAGTCCTTGTCCTGGAGATAATTGAATTACTCCCCAATTATCTCCAGGGCAGAGGGGAGGAAATACTAATGCATGCTGGGAATATTCTGTGTCTGTGGATCCTAACTTGCCATATATCTGTCTGTTGTTACAGTCTCCCATTTGGTCCCCTAGGGGAGTGTCCACCAAGTGGGAGACCTGCATAAATACGGGCAGGTAGCCCACAGTAAAGCCAGTTCTTGTTTTACCCACAATGCGGAGCTTGGTCTCATTATTGGGGGGGATTTATTACCGACGACTATAGACTGCTTGATGGAATTATTAGCTGCTTGGGAGATATATGCGTTTGGCTACTATTGGCGATTCGTGAGTTTGGAGCTCGTGGAGTAAAGTGCCCGTACGGATCCCGTTCGTGAGTTTACAGTGTTCCCTTGCTTGCGGTTCGCATGATTGTACTGGATACGCATGCAGCCTATGCTATTGCGAAAGGGGAGCATTCACTAAATGGCGGTTTGTACATTTAATGCTGAGGGTACCGTAACAAGTGGTTTAGTGACATTTCTGTGAATGTTCATTCCTAAGCCAATGTTTGTTCTTCAGGAACGTGTAAGAATGGTGATCCTGCACTTTTTCTCCAGCAGGAACACTGTTCCTGGTGGGGATAAAAGCCCCTTTAAAAGTCCCTTATGGGCCAGCGGGGAGTTCATGGAACTCACTCACAGGCCCAGATAACTTTCATGTCAGCAGTGGGGTGGCCATAATTCCAAGGGGGAGGTGAGCTTGGATGTCTCGGTCAATCGTGCAAGGCTACACACCTTGTGAGCATGGTAACCCGTGGCAACACTTTGACAGTAAATGCCGAGGCACAAAGAGAAAAAGGTGCAGGACAGACTTAACTTCCCACCTCTCCTCCTTGCACCTGGCAGCCTTATAGATAACCAACAATAAGCATCCTCACTGCAAGATAAAACAATCAAGGGAAATTTTTTTTTTTTTAATAATCATTAAAATAAAAATATTAACGCCCTTATCTCACTCACCACACACAGTACATCCCCACACATATAACGTGCACACACTCACACACACAGTAGACCCCACACACATAGCACATCATTTTTGCACAGTGCACACACCCCAACAAACAGTACACTACCACACACAGTACACTCTGTACACAATTTACACTTCCCACACACAGTGCACCCCTCAACACAGTAAACACTCCACATACAGTGCACATACCACCAATACGGTACACCCGCACTCACACAGTATATCCCACGCACACTGTTAACCCCTATACATGCACTATAACCCTTTTACACACTTTATAACCTCCTATGCCCATCTCTACAACTACACACAGAAAATAGCATCTTTGCACATACATACACACTGCAGCCCCTTGATACACACGTTTTCTCATAAATACAGATACACACAAAATGCAACCCCGATATATATATACACTCACACACTACAGCCCATAGATACACACATACACACAAACATTCTATAAGCACTATCCACACACACACTATAGGCTGCCAACATTCAAACACACACACACACACACTTTCTACAATCCTAAACATGTGCTCACATACACTATGGAATCTATCTACAACTAGTATACCAGAAACAGACCCCTATATATGCACACTACACTACAAACCGCTCCTTCTACAAACATGAAAACCCTGTCCAATTTTGCTCTATGTTGTTACCAACAAATACAGTGTAAGTGGGCCATTAAATTTGCTAGTGCTGCACAAAACAAGGACATTTCCCTAATCTGATAGCACTTAAGCAGGGCTCTGTGCATGAAATGCCATGAGGGGTTAGAAATATTGGATTACTTTTCACACTTTTTTCCCCCCAGGACTTGACTCCTGCCCTAAGTGGCACAGCCAGAGCCCATACCTGAACCCAACGTGAACATCTCTGAAGAGAACTGAAAATGGTTGTCCACTTGCCGTCACATTCAACCTGACAAATCTTGAGAAGATCTGCAGAATGAATGGCAGAATCTACTCAAATCCAGATTTGCTAAGCTTGAGGCTGTAGTTGATACCAAAGGTGTTTTAAATATGTACAGAGTTCTGGATACTTACGTTATAAATATTGTCAATGTGATATTTCATTTTTTATTTTATTTTTTGGTATAATGTAAAAATTTGTTTTTTGATTTGTCAGTATGGGGTACAGAATGAAGAGTGATATGCAAAAAAACAAGCCTAAGGTTTCAGCATAACAAAGTGAAAATATGTAATATATGCACTGTATACTTTACATAGTTGCCTTGAGGATACTTTGTATCACTTTACACTGGTTTAAAAATTATTAAATAAAAAAAAGTTGGCTGCTGCACAGATATATGTCTCTTTAAATATGTATTAATTACTCTTGGTTGACATTTGACAAGACATAAAAGTATTATCTAGGATCATGATGTTTCCACAAAGAACAAAAAAGCCTAGAATAAAAGTTGTATGTCGTTCTAGAAGTCTCTATAACCCCAGTTGAAGTACAGGATAGTGACAGTATAAATAGGATCTCAAAAAGGAACTAGTACAAAAGAACAAATAGCAAGAAGCCTGTAACTTCAGAGTAAAAAAGTTGGAAAGATCTCTATGCAAAGACATACTGAGTATACAGGGTGGAAAGATTTTGTGAGGGCAAATTTGCATAGAAATAAAGTAAATTGAAACCATACTACCCATACTTTTCTTTTCCTGACTATTTTTCATGGCAGCATCATTTATGGGTACCTCCACCCTCAGTCAGATTAGGGAAGGAAAAAAATTAAACAATTCATAAGACTGTAGGCATAAATGGTCCCTCCTCCTTCCATGCCTCAGTCTAATTAAAAAGCTCAGAAGGAAAGCAAAGGATGGTTCCTGATGCTGCCATGAAAAATATCCAGAAAAATAAATTTACTGTAAGTATGGTATTGTTCTTGGCAGGTTTACTTGTGGGGAATACCAAGTTAAGGTAACTAGAAAATGAAGTGTCAATAACCACACACAAACATACCAATGAGTGGCAGAACACAAAAAAATGCATTATACAGAATAAATTGAAGACAAAACACATACGCCAAATGAGGTGGAAGAAGAGACTACATCTAACTGGTAGAGCTTAATGAAGAAGTGGTTGCCCTACCTATCTCTGTCCAATTAGCCCATGATGTAGCCAAATACCTAGTATGATGTGTTTTAATCTTATCAGAAGTCGTCACTTTCCTGAAATAGTACTCCTTGAGGATAATATTTGAAATCCAGTGCCTTAAAGTAGATGCAGATGCTGAAGGAAGAATTAATAATTGACCTGATTTACAGAACGTCTGGGATACTGATAAATATTTGATTAGGCATTCTCTAAAATTTAATTGAAGTAGTTTTGCTTCCAATGAAGCAAAAGGAACGTAAAGCAACTTCTTGCTATGATGTCCATGAAACATTAAATAAGGCTGATAAGGCCAAAGCCTGCACCTTCAAATTACTCAGGCTAAGACCATTCTCTAGTCCAGCAAAAAGGAATTTGAGAATATATGATTGAGAAGGATGAAGAAAATCCACCTCCTTATTTTTTGTAAGAAATCAGATGTGGATTGTTTTCTTTGACTTGAAGAGAGTATTGTTAAGAGCTTCCAATTAGCCTGGTTGTAGGAGTCTCTCCTTTTCAAGACTAAAGCACGCAAGTGATGGGATGAACTGCTGGCCCATGACTCAGCAGATCCCTTGTCATATTTGCTCCTGTTCCTTACAGATCAAGCATGAAATAGTATATCAAATTGCAGAGACTTTTATAAGCAAAAATGAAATGAAAATAAGTATTTTTTTACAAAAATCAGACAGACTGCATCAGAACCTGATTTTGAACAATATAAAAAAAAAACAAAAAAAAAAACAAGCAGCCTCTGCTAAATAAAATAGGTTGCTTCATGTTGTAAATTAATCAGCCAATTTGTAAGAGAAAAACAAAGTTCATGGCAGATTGTTCAAAGGTAAGAAAGTAACAGAAAACAGCCATTTACCCAAGGCTTGAGGCAATTCAGTGATTCCAGCAGAAAGCAAATCCAATATGGAGAAAACTAAATAGTATGATACATTGCAGACCCATGGGTTCTGATTCAGATAGACAACAGAGCAGTGGTATCATATAGTTGTACTCAAAAGTTTGCATACCTTGGCAGAAATTGTGAAATTGTGGTATTGATTTTGAAAATATGACTGATCATGCAAAAAAAAAATTATATATATATATATATATATATATATTATTAACCCCTTCAGGACGGAGTCAATAGTATACATTCTGATCAAAACAAAATTTAAACAAAAACTGGAATTTGCGCTATATGTCTGTTCACCCGTAGTTCACCTATTTCATATTAAGTGCACCCACACTTATTATATATCATTTTGTTCAGGAGAAACAGGGCTTTAACTTATCATGAACTATTCATATATGAAACATAACTTATTATGAATAAAATAAAAAAAACTGTGAGAAATTAAGATTAAAAAAAAAAATTGAAGTTCTGTCTGACATTTTAGCTGTAAATGTCATGATACTGTTTGCTTTTACTGCAATAAAATGCACATATTTGTATTCAGCAAAGTCTCATGAGTAAAACGGTATCCACATTAACAGATTGTATGGTGTTTTGGAAAGTTACAGGGTCAAATATAACACATTCCATTTTTCATTTTTTTTCACATTAAAATTTGCCAGATTAGTAATGTTACCTTTGAGAACGTGTCGTAGCCCAGGAATAAGAATTACCCCCATGATGGCATACCATTTGCAAAAGTACACATCCCAAGGTATTGCAAGTGGGGTATGCCCAGTCTTTTTTAGTAGCCACTTAGTCACAAACACTGGCCAAAGTTAGCGTTCATATTTGTTTTTGTGTGAAAAAAGCAAAAAACTAATATTTGGCAAGTGTTTGTGACTAAGTGGCTACTAAAAATGACCGAACATACCTCATTTGCAATACCTTGGGTTGTCTACTTTTGCAAATGGTATGCAATCATGGGGGTAATTCTCATTCCTGGACTACCATACGGTCTCAAAGGCAACATTACTAAACTGGCAAATTGCATTGTGAAAAAAATGAAATGCAAGCCTTATATGTGACTCTCTAACTTCCCAAAACACCATAAAACCTGTACATAGGGGGTACTGTTATACTTGGGAGACTTCACTGAACACAAACATAAGTGTTACAAAACAGTAAAACATATTACAACAAAATCGTCAGAAAAAGTGCTGTTCGTGTATAAAAACTTTTTTTTTACTGAAAATATCATCATTGTAATACAATGTATCATTTTGAAATACTAATATTTGTGTTCAGCGAAGTCTCCTGAGTAAAACAATACCCCCATGTACAAGTTTTATCGTGTCTTGGAAAGTTACAGGGTTAAATATAGTGCTTGCGAATTAATTTGTATTTAAATTCTACGTGTATACTTATGTAATCATTTATGTAATTATATATATTTATCTATATAAATATATTTGCGGTTATTTGTATTTTATATATAGATAGATATATATAGAATGTAATTTTAAGTGTATTTTGTTACCAATATATATTAATAGTGATGTCGCGAACATAACATTTTTGGTTCGCGAATGGCGAACACAAACTTCCGCAAATGTTTGCGAACCTGGCGAACCGCCATAGACTTCAATAGGCAGACGAATTTTAAAACCCACAGGGACTCTTTTTGGCCACAATAGTGATGGAAAAGTTGTTTCAAGGGGACTAACACCTGGACTGTGGCATGCCGGAGGGGGATCCATGGCAAAACTCCCATGGAAAATTACATAGTTGATGCAGAGTCTGGTTTTAATCCATTAAGGGCATAAATCACCTAACATTCCTAAATTGTTTGGAATAACGTCCTTTAAAACATCAGGTATGATGTTGTATTGATCAGGTAGTGTAAGGGTTACGCCCGCTTCACAGTGACAGACCAAACTCCCCGTTTAACGCACCGCAAACAACCGCAAACAGTCCATTTGCACAACCGCAAACTCCCCATTTGCACAAGGTTGGATACCAAGCTAGCCATTTCCCGTTCCTTGTCATCACTGATGTCATTGAAGGTCTCTTCCTCCACCCAGCCACGTACAACACCAAGGGTCCCCAAAAGGTGGCAACAAGCCCCCTGGGACGCCTGCTGTGTTTTGTCTTGCACCTCCTCAAAGCCACCTTCCTCCTCTGACTCCTCTTCTTCAGACTCCTCTCTCTTCGTTGTCTCTCTCTGCGTTATTATAAGGAGTGTTAAGTAGTACTATTCCTTTCAGTTTAATACCTGTTACGTCCCTTATCAGGGGACGTGTATATGGCATCGATTTTAGGAACCGGGAGATGGAAAAAGATGCTTGGTCGGTCCTCCTACTTCAAATTTGGGGCACTGCGCGTGCAATCTAATGTGCCACCAGATAGGAGTGGTGTGTTAAGTGTTACTATTCTTATCAGTTTAATCCCAATGTCACGACTACTAGTGTGGTCCAGCACGCAGAAACTATGTAAACATATACATAGGCAAGAAAAGGAAAATAAAAGGACAGAGCGTAAACCGGACTTTAGAATGGCCAGACTAATAAGCTAGAGACAGAGAATGGTCAAAGGGAAAGCCGAGGTCATGAAGCCAGAAAATACACAATACCGTTTACACAAGCCAAGTCACGGAAACCAGAATTCAGAATAACCAGGGAAAAGCCAAGATCAGGATACCAGGAAATCAGATTCACTATGATAAAGCACTCTCAGGAAACCAGGAACAGGAAACCACGACAGGGCAAGGTACTGGGGTGAGCTAGGGATTTAAATATCATGCGGCGGGCCGGCAGCCGCGACACCCTGTTACGCCCCCCTCATCAGGCCTTTTTTAGTCGAATTTATCGCCCACTGTCAGTCCCTTCAGGATCCATCCCTCATTCATCTTAATAAAGGTGAGGTAATCTAGACTTTTTTGACCTAGGCGACTTCTCTTCTCAGTGACAATACCTCCTGCTGCACTGAAGGTCCTTTCTGACAGGACACTTGAAGCGGGGCAGGCCAGAAGTTCTATCGCAAATTGGGATAGCTCAGGCCACAGGTCAAGCCTGCACACCCAGTAGTCAAGGGGTTCATCGCTCCTCAGAGTGTCGATATCTGCAGTTAAGGCGAGTCTGCTACCTGTCGGTCGAGTCGTTCTCTGAGGGTGGACCCCGAAGGGCTGTGGCGATGCGTAGGACTTAAAAAGCTCTGCATGCCCTCCATCAACAACACATCTGTAAAGCATCCTGTCCTTGCCGGCGTGGTCGTGGGAGGAGGAGGATTACTTTCACCTCTTCCCCTGTTAGATTCCCGTTGTGCTGTGACATCACCCTTATACGCTGTGTAAAGCATACTTTTTAATTGATTTTGGAACTGCTGCATCCTTTCCGACTTGCCGTAATTCGGTAACATTTCAGGCACTTTCTGCTTATACCGGGGGTCTAGTAGCGTGGACACCCAGTACAGGTCGTTCTCCTTCAGCCTTTTTATACGAGGGTCCCTCAACAGGCATGACAGCATGAAAGACCCCATTTGCACAAGTTTGGATGCCGAGCTACTCATGTCCTGTTCCTTGTCCTCAGTGATCTCACTGAAGGTATGTTCTTCCCCCCAGCCACGTACAACACCACGGGTACCAGATAGGTGACAATGAGCACCCTGGGATGCCTGTTGTGGTTGGTCTTCCTCCTCCTCCTCAAAGCCACATTCCTCCTCTGACTCCTCTTCCTCACAATCCTCTTCCAGCGTTGCCGCAGGTCCAGCAAGCGATGCTGATAAGGCTGTTTCTGGTGACCACAACTCTTCCTCTTCCTCTTCACGCTCATCTACAGCCTGATCCAGCACTCTTCGCAGGACATGCTCCAGGAAGAAAACAAATGGTATGATGTCGCTGATGGTGCCTTCGGTGCGACTGACTAGGTTTGTCACCTCCTCAAAAGTACGCATGAGCCTACAGGCATTGCGCATGAGCGTCCAGTAACGTGGCAAAAAAATTCCCAGCTCTGCAGAGACTGTCCTAGCACCCCGGTCATACAAATACCGTTAACGGCTTTTTCTTGTTGGAGCAGGCGGTTGAACATTAGGAGTGTTGAATTCCAACGTGTCGGGCTGTCTCAAATCAAGCGCCTCACTGGCATGTTTTTTCGCCACTGGATATCTGAAAAGTGCGCCATGGCCGTGTAGGAATGCCTGAAATGGCCACACACCTTCCTGGGCTGCTTCAGGACGTCCTGTAAGCCTGGGTACTTATGCACAAAGCGTTGTACGATCAGATTACACACATGTGCCATGCACGGCACACGTGTCAACTTGCCCAAATGCAATGCCGCCAACAAATTTCTTCCGTTGTCACAAACCACTTTGCCGATCTCCATTTGGTGCGGAGTCAGCCACTGATCCACCTGTGCGTTAAGGGTGGACAGGAGTGCTGGTCCGGTGTGACTCTCTGCTTTCAGGCAAGTCAACCCCAAGACGGCGTGACACTGCCGTATCCGGGATGTGGAATAGTACCTGGGGAGCTGGGGGGGTGCCGTTGATGTGGAGCAAGATGCAGCAGCAGAAGAGGACTCAGCCGAAGAGGTTATGGAAGAGGATGGAGTAGGAGGAGTAGAGGAGGTGGCAGCAGGCCTGCCTGCAAGTTGTGGCGGTGTCACCAACTCCTCTGCAGAGCCACGCATTCCATGCTTGGCAGCCGTCAGCAGGTTTACCCACTGTGCAGTGTAGGTGATATACCTGCCCTGACCATGCTTTGCAGACCAGGTATCAGTGGTCAGATGGACCCTTGCCCCAACACTGTGTGCCAAACATGCCATTACTTCCTTTTGCACAATCGAGTACAGGTTGGGGATTGCCTTTTGTGCAAAGAAATTTCGGCCAGGTACCTTCCACTGTGTCCCAATAGCTAAAAAAAATTTGAACGCCTCGGACTCCACCAGCTTGTATGGTAAAAGCTGGCGGGCTAAGAGTTCAGTCAAGCCAACTGTCAGACGCCGGGCAAGGCGCAACATTGTGACATTGGCTTCTTACGCTCAAACATGTCCTTGACAGACACCTGACAGTGGGCAGATGAGTAGGAACTACTCAAGGCGAGAGACAGAGGGGCGGATGGTTGAGAGGGGGCAAGGAGGATAGCAGTGGTTAACGTGGCTGAAGATGCTGGACCAGGAGGATGATGGCGGCTTTGAGTTTGTGTGCCACTTGTACTCATGTGTTGATCCCATAGGCGTTTGTGATGTGCGATCATGTGCCTTCGCAAAGCAGTTGTACCTAGGTGAGTGTTGGACTTCCCAAGACTTACTTTCTTTTGGCACAGGTTTCAAATGGTATCGCTGTTGTCAGAGGCAGACACACACAAAAAATGCCACACTGCTGAACTCTGCAAAGACGGCATTCTGGTGGTGGCAACAGCATGTGTTGATTGGCGTGCTGTCTGGCTGACCCCGGGTGCCGATGCATGCTGTCTGACTGTGCCACTAGCTACTTGCGACGACCTCCCCCTGCTTCCAACTTGTCTCCTCCTCCTCCTCTCTGTCTCCCCATCTGAACTTTCCCCCTGTTCTTCTTCTCTTCTAGCGGGCACCCACGTGACATCCACGGACGCATCGTCATCATCAACCGCTTCACTTGTATCTGACAACTCAGCAAAGGAAGCAGCAGTGGGTACAACATCATCCTCGTCACACCTTATGTCCATGTGTGTAATGCTGCCTGACTGAGATATATCCCTGTTATCTACATCCTCTGGCAATAATGGATGCGCATCACTCATTTCTTCCAATTGATGTGTAAATAACTCCTCTGACATACCAAGTGAAGCTGCTGTGGTTCTAGTGTTGGTGGTGGCAGCAGGCGGGCGAGTGGTAACTTGAGAGGTGCCCGAAGCTAAGTTGGAGGAGGATGGTGCGTCAAGGTTCCGAGCGGAAGTTGTAGAAGATTGGGTGTACTGTGTTAGTCAGTCAACTATGTCCTCAGAACTTTTTGAGTTCAGGGTACATGGCCTCTGAACACTGGGCATTATTCTAGGGCCAAAAGTAATCACAGCACCACAACCACGATGGCCCCTACGGGGTGGCCTGCCTCTGCATGTCATTTTTTTTTTTCGATTAGTGGTAGTATGCGTGCAAGCTACTGTGACAACAGATATGAGTGGCACTGTGCAGTGGCAGAAGTTGGCAGAGTAGACGCTGTAAGCCTGACACACTCGCTTGCAGACAACTAACTGCTATTCAATATATAACAGTCAAAATTTTTTTATTTTTTTTAAATGTACACTACTGTTACACAGATATGAGTTGCACTGGTGTGACACTGTGCCCTGGCAGGCCCTGAAATGCACACGTGTGAAGGAAACTGACTGCTATTATATTACAGTCCAAACAGGTTTTTTTTGTTAAATGCAAGCTATTGTGACACCGGATATGAGTGGTGGCACTGGGCAAGTGGGCACAGTATATGCTGTAAAACTGACACACACGCTGGCAGACAACTAACTGCTATTCAATCTATTACAGTCAAAATTGTATTTTCTTTTTAAAATGTACACTACTGTTACACCAGATATGAGTTGCACTGGTGTGACACTGTGCCCTGGCAGGCCCTGAAACGCACACGCGTGAAGGAAACTGACTGCTATTATATTACAGTCCAAAAAGTTTTTTGTTTTTTGTTTTAAATGCAAGCTATTGTGACACTAGTGAGTGAGTGGTGGCACTGGGCAAGTGGGCACAATATATGCTGTGAGCCTGACACACAGGCTGGCAGGCAGGCAACTGCAATTACATTACACAGAAAAAAAAAAAAGCAGACTGATGTTCTAGCCCTAAAAAGGTCTTTTTGGGGTGCTGTCCTTACAGCAGAGATCAGATGAGTCCTTCAGGACTGTAGTGGACACTGAATACACTAGCCTACCTATCAATTTCCCTATCAAATCAGCAGCAGCTACACTGTCCCTCCTCTCACTAAGAATGCAGCTTCACAATGAATGTAAAATGGATGCTGTCCAGGAGGTGGGAAGGTCTGGGAGGGAGGGTCTGCTGCTGATTGACTGGAATGTGTCTGCTGACTGTGAGGTACAAGGTCAAAGTTTACTCAATGATGACGAATAGGGGGCGGACCGAACAGCGCATATGTTCGCCATCCATGGCGAACGCGAACAAGCGATGTTCGCTGGGAACTATTCGCTGGCGAACAGTTCGGGACATAACTATATATTAATAACAAAATACATATAATTTATTTTATTTTTTTTTTTTAAATATTTTATTTATTTATTTTATTATTGTATTTATTTATTCTTGTAATTATATGTATTTATATATAAATATAATATATATATATATATGTATTATATATATATATAGTGTATATATATATATATATATATATATATATACATATCTTATATATATGTAACATCATTCTAAGTGTATTTTAATACTAATATATGTACTTATATTAACATTAAAATACACGATATATGACGTTACATATATATAAAAAAACATATATAAAAAAAATAGCTGGCTGTGTATCTGCTTGCAGGTGGACTGTCAGACAGTCCCCCTGCTGGTGAAAAGTGTAAAAAAAATATTAATTAAACATGATAAAATAAAATAAATGTGTATATATATATATATAAATACCCTTGAATGTTGGCCTTTTTACAGACACACAAGGTGACACACGCAGCTTAAAGGATAATGTCCCACACCTTTGACATTTTAAATTGCAATTATTATCTGTGTATAAATAGTTAATGAGTTTGTTAGCTCTCACATGGATGCATTGAGTAAGCTAGATACTGAGCGATGGGGAGCAGAAAAGAATTGTCAAAAGACTCACGTAACAAGGTAATGGCATTTTAGAAAGATGGAAAAGCGATATAAAAAAATATCCAAAGTCTTGAAAGTGCCAGACAGTACTGTTAAATCACGTATTAAGAAGTGGAAAATTTGGGGATCTCTTGATACCAATCCAAGGTAAGGTAGACCAAGAAAGATTTCAGCCACAACTGCCAGAAGAATTGTTTGAGATACAAAGAAAAACCCACAGGTAGCCTCATGAGAAATAATGGCCACTCTGGAAAAAGATGGTGTAGTTGTTTCAAGGAGCACAATATGACAATACTTGAACAAAGAAGGTACATATTCAATGGTACAGTATGTATAAAAATGTAAGGTAAAAGGTAAGAAAAAGTTGCTGCTGAATAGCGTCACATTTTTTGTGTTTGGGGAACAAATGCCCTGCCTAACACCATCCTGACTCCACTGACAATGCCTGGTCTCTAGACACCCTGGGTACCGGCCCCAAGATTCACCACACCTAAAATCGAGCAGCTCCTTGCGGCCTGGTGCATGTTCACAACGGAAGAAGTGGCTGATCGTTCCATCTCGGTCTACCCAGGCATTCTTGTGAGAATGCAGTGCTCCGTACTCCCCCCCCACACTTTGGACCAGTGGAGATCTCAACAGCAAGTAGCACTGACACTCCTACCACCATCAGCCAACCAAGCGGCATGACTAAGATGGCCGCCATACCATGAACACTCACTACCCTTATGGAAAAAACTCTGTACAATCTTCTGGGGCCATATACAGATATATGACTAGCCAAATTGACTCTTTTTAGTCCCCCCTTCTAGTCCCAATAAAATAGGGGACTAAAATAAAAATTTTATTTTGTCTCACCTAAGATATTTTGGCTCACTTATCCATCTATCTCAAGACATTCTAAAACTTAGTTTTAGATAGGTGGATAAGCTATTTTAAAACGAATTATATAAAATAATTTCAATTAGCCTCTGACTATATACTTCATCTGCTATAATTAATTTAAAATTGCTATTTGCTGCAGCTAACACAGCTGTGACAGCGCAATCTTGATTGCTACCTGGTGGTCTTCTTAAAGTTTGATTTCTCATATAAGGGTCAGGGTCAGGAAAGCAGACTGAATCCAATTTTGTAGGATAGACTTCCTTGCTACTGCCTACAAAAGTGTCAATCTTAAGTGGTGTGATACTGAATTAGGCAGAAAGTCAAATATCACTAATTTAGGAGATATGGGAAATAAAACATATAAAGAGCTGGGAGCATTAGTTTGATAAGTCCTCCAAAATCAATGGATATGTGTACAGGACAGTGGAACAGATCCAGCTACTCAATCTCACATTTCAGATATTTAGAAGAGGAATTCATTTTCAAGTGATATTATCGGCAGGTAGCAAAGTCTGATGGTATATCTTCAAATGTTTTTTTTCAGATATGTGGAGGCTAGTAGCAGTGTTTGAATGGAGGACCAGGCAGCATGTGTAGTGTTTGTTCAAAGTTCCGGATTACAACCCTAAACATCTGCCAGGACCTGAGGAACATATTCAATGGAAGATCTGATTTGTGAGTAAAGCTTATCAAAGAATATTGTTTGGTGTGAGAAAGAAGTGTGTGCTTATACAATGAATTCCCCCTATCTAAATCTGTGAGTCATGGTAGATTATTTTTAAAGGAACAATCTAGGCACACTATTTGCTACAGCTCCCTGTAGAGGTTAAGGTGCCAGGTGTGTCATGGTGCTCTTGCAGAGTAAGGAGTCAAACTATTTTAAAATAGATTGACAACTTACCTGTGCCTGCTGGGATAGCGGCTGTAGTAGGGGATAGATCCTGTAATAGGGCATTGGTGTAGTGTGTGTTAGAGGTGAGTGTGTAAGTGTGTAAGTGTGTGTGGTAGGGGTGCAGTTTGTGTGAGGTGGCAGTGTATGAGGGCTGCAGTGTGTGTGTGTGAGGGTTGTAGTGTGTGTTATGGGTGCAGTGTGTGTGTGTTATGGGGGCAGTGTGTGATTGGGCAGTGTGTGTGAGGGGTACACTGTCGGCTATCCAGCAAAGTGCCTGTGGGCCAGTGAGGGAGATCTCTGAAGGCACACAGCATGGCCGGTGTTCTATCAGATTTCCCTACCCATAAAAGTCACTATCCTTGTCACTTCCAGTGAGGGGAATTAGCTGGACTCTCTGCTGCACCTGCGTGCTAGCACTCCTGCTGGGGTAGGGAAATCTGATGGAGGCTCTGAGCATGCTGATGACGAGGACATGGAACATTTAGGGTTACTGTTAGGGTTCAAATAAGGATTAGATTTAGGGGGTTATTTTTTATTTAGTGATTTTTCATACTAAGGGAAAATCATTAAATTGTGAATTATGTGTAACTTTGATATAGCTCTTACACAGAGGGTTAAGGTTAGAATAAGATGTGAGAGAGGTTAAAATAGTTTACCAAGCTCTAATTTGAAACATAGAAACATAGAATGTGACGGCAGATAAGAACCATTTGGCCCATCTAGTCTGCCCAATTTTCTAAATACTTTCATTAGTCCCTGACCTTATCTTATAGTTAGGATAACCTTATGCCTATCCCAAGCATGCTTAAACTCCTTTACTGTGTTAACCTCAACCACTTCAGCTGGAAGGCTATTCCATGCATCCACTACCCTCTCAGTAAAGTAATACTTCCTGATATTATTTTTAAACCTTTGTCCCTCTAATTTAAGACTATGTCCTCTTGTTGTGGTAGTTTTTCTTCTTTTAAATATAGTCTCCTCCTTTACTGTGTTGATCCCCTTTATGTATTTAAATGTTTCTATCATACCCCCCCTGTCTCGTCTTTCCTCCAAGCTATACATGTTAAGATCCTTTCACCTTTTCTGGTAAGTTTTATCCTGCAATCCATGAACCAGTTTAGTAGCCCTTCTCTTAACCCTCTCTAAGGTATCAATATCCTTCTGAAGATACGGTCTCCAGTACTGTGTACAATATTCCAAGTGAGGTCTCACCAGTGTTCTGTACAATGGCATGAGCACTTCCCTCTTTCTACTGCTAATACTTCTCCCTATACAACCAAGCATTCTGCTAGCATTTCCTGCTGCTCTATTACATTGTCTGCCTACCTTTAAGTCATCAGAAATAATCACCCCTAAATCCCTTTCCTCAGATGTTGAGGTTAGGACTCTATCAAATATTCTGTACTCTGCCCTTGGGTGCATTATCTTGCACTTATCCACATTAAATGTCAGTTGCCACAATTCTGACCATTTTTCTAGTTTACCTAAATCATTTGCCATTTGGCTTATCCCTCCTGGAACATCAACCCTGTTACATATCTTAGTATCATCAGCAAAAAGAAATACCTTACCATAAAGACCTTCTGCAATATCACTTATAAAAATATTAAAGAGAATGAGTCCAAGTACATATCCCTGAGGTACCCCACTGGTGACAAATCCAAGCTTCGAATATATTCCATTAATTACAACCCTCTGTTGTCTGTCACTCAGCCACTGCCTTACCCATTCAACAATATTGGAATCCAAACTTAAAGATTGCAGTTTATTCATAAGCCTTCTATGTGCAACAGTGTCAAAAGCCTTACTGACTATTATGTCTATTGCACCACCCTGATCTATTATTTTAGTTACCCAATCAAAAAAATCAATAAGATTAGTTTGGCATGATCTCCCTAAAGTAAACCCATGTTGTCTCTGATCTTGAAATCCATGTGTTTTTAGATGTTCAACAATCCTATCCTTTAACATGGTTTCCATCACTTTCTCCACTACTGAAGTAAGGCTTACTGGCCTATAGTTGCCCGACTCCTCCCTATTACCTTTCTTGCAAATGGGCACAACACTCGCTAACTTCCAATCTTCTGCGACTACTCCTGTTAACAATGATTGGTTAAATAAATCTGCTAGTGGTTTTGCTAGTACACCACTAAGCTCTTTTAAAACTTCAGGTCCCATTGACTTATTTGTCTTTACTTTTGACAGTTGAAATAGAACCTCTTTCTCTGTAAACTCACGTGTCATAAATTACTCATTTATTCTTTTTCTTAACTGAGGTCCCTTTCCTTCATTTCCATCTGTAAATACAGAACAAAAATATTAATTGAGGCAGTCAGCTTGACCTTTATCCTCTTCTACATACCTTCCTTCTTTTGTTTTTAATCTAACTAATCCTTGTTTTACTTTTCATTTCTCATTTATGTATCTAAAAAAAGTTTTGTCCCCCTTTTTTGCTGACTGTGCTATTTTCTATTCTGTGTGTGATTTGGAAGCTCTTATAACTTGCTTAGCTTCTTTCTGCCTAATCTTATAGATCATTTTGTCTTCCTCACTCTGTTTTTTTTTTTTATAATTCCTAAATGCTAACTTTTTGTTTTTAACTATTTTGGCCACATCTGCAGAGTACCACAGTGGTTTCTTGAATTTTTGCTTTTACTGGCAGTCCCGGGCCCAACTTTCCCTTTCTGCACACATAGATAGCGAATATCGCTATCTATGTGTGCAGCTGCGGGCCCCCGGCGCCCTGTTACCGCAGAGGGGGCCAAGCACACTGCCTGTACTCTTCTCCTCTCCAAAGATGTTCTAACTCGATTGGATCAAATAGAATGGAAAGATTCCTTTAGGTGGCTAAGTATGGATGTGAGTTCTTTATACTCATCCATACCGTACCAATAAGGACTTAGTACAATCTCAGATTTTTTAATCAAATTTTCAACATTTACGGATGATTTAAGAGAATTTATTCTATATGGTCTTACCTATGCACTTACCCATAATTAAATAAAGAGAGAAAAGGAACAAAGACAGAGAGACCAGGAATAAAGATGTATATAAATCCTAAAGGTTCCCTGTGATTGTTAAGCAACCCAAAGGTTAATGATAAAAAATAACTTTTATTAAATTCCTTCTAAAAGTCAATAACTAATAAAGTAAGTAAAAAAGGCCTACTGGAAGGGAGAGGAGAATAGAGTTACTGCAATAGCTCAGTAGTACCAAAAAATAGAAAAAATAGTGATCTAGTGGATGCTATAAAGCATCCCATAAAGTCTAGAAAATGTCAAGCTATATAACCCTAATGTAGTAATTGCTGACTCCTAACTCCCATTATTCTAAGACTGAAGTCATCTGCCTAATAAAGACAAAAACAAAAAACCTCAAAGGAAGGTGCTCAGAGGTTGAAAAAACTAAATAATAAACTAGAGAGAAGGTGATGATATCTAAAACGTTATACTAATTCTGGCTGCAGCATCGTCCCCACAAAGTCTCTAACCACCCGCTCATAAAAAGTCCCGACGCGCGTTTCGCCACGAGGGCTTTTCAAGGGAGACCCATAATTACTTTATATTTGATGGAAACTTTTTTTTCTCCAAAGACGTGTCAATGCCATGGGAGCAAAAGTTGCCCCTTCATATTCCAACTCATATATCATTATGTGGCAGCTGTGCCACGTCTTCGGAGAGAAGAATGCTTTTATATCAAATATAGAATGATTTGGAAGGTACATTGATGACCTCCTTTTCATTTGGGAAGGGGGAGAGGATGTATGTACCCAGTCTGCCCTTAGTTTAAACAGTCCAGAGTGAAATTTATATTTTACTGGTAATATTAAACAATACAAAATAGATTTTCCTGATTTTCCTGATTTTTAGAAGGTAACATTACCAATAAGACAATCATAACAGCAGGCTTTAGGAAGAAAACAGCTGGTTATACCATTCTTAGGGTGGATAGTGGTCATCCATCCCATACTTTTGATGCGATCCCTTGGGAATTTCTTAGACTTCGTAAAAACTGTTCAACTAAGGACATGTTTCTATCCCAAGCGGAAGATCTCACGGACTGGTTACGTACAAGGGGATACATAGATCAACAGATCAAGAAAGGCTGGAATGCAGCACTAGCCAGATAATCAGGTTCTCTTTTAAAACCTAAGTGCAGCAGTCCCCCTAGAACCACATTCTCACCATCTGTAATTAAAAAATCTGTAATTAAGAAAGAGATGTTTTGGATACTTACTTTACGAACAAGATTCCCACTAATTATATTTTCAGACATTAGAGATTGTAAGTATCACAGTTCGCACGCACCGTGCCATACAGACAGAACTGTAGTCTTTTTCTACTTTGATCCTGCTATATTGCCTCTGAGACACACTTAAGTTCATTGTTTCTGGTAGATGTATTTGGTTTCTGCTATTTTGTCTCCTGATCTTGTATTCTTCAGACTGACCCCGGCTTCTTATCTTGGCTCCTCTTCTTGTTTATTCTGACCTCTGGCATCCTCTGACCAGGGCTAAGATCGTGACAGTGGTCACGGGTGACGGTACGAGACAAAATAAAACAAGACAAGAACTACAAGGCAAAACAAGAGGAGATATAACTAAGTACTAATATGTGTTATAAACATTGGAGATTTGGACAGACAAATGTATGCAGCCCACCACTGAGCCAAAGTACTCCAATTATGGTAGGTCCCAGACTGCCTAGATATGCATGACTAAATAAACAATAATAAAACACACACAGCACTTACCTGCAAAGAAAGGGGCAGTGGACTTGAAGCAACTGCCTGCAGGAACCAAGTGAAATAAAAGTATTAATGGGAAAGGAAAGGGTGTGGCAAAAAAAAAAAAAAAACATTTAAAGGAATCCAAGAGACTGGGAATTCCAGGAACGGAATAGAGGGATGAACCAAGAAAACCCAGCATAAAGAAAACCAGACATGGAAGAGAGAACCAGAAACAAGAAAAACTAAACAAGAATTGTAAAAAGAGTACTGGATACCAAAAGCCATAGCCAGAATGGGACGTGACAACAGTAAGATTGAGAAATTGGCATTCCTTTATGTTTGTCATTATTTGGTTCCTACACCTTTAATATTAATATGTTTAGTACTATGACTGTGCTAATGCACAATGATTACAAACAATCATGTTGATCCATTCAAAAGAAAGAATTCATTTATTTAGATCAATTGGTAAATATGAAAATAGAGTTATGGATGAATATTTGTAAGTCCCATTTGTGGCACATACTGTACATTCAATTAACCCCTTTATGCCGTTATGGCGTTCTATGCCGTCCTGCATTAAAAGGGCTTTAAAGCCGTTGCGGCGGCATAGAACACCGTAACAGCTTAGAAACATAGAAACATAGAGTGTGACGGCAGATAAGAACCATTCTCCCATCTAGTCTGCCCAGTTTTCTAAATACTTTCATCAGTCCCTGGCCTTATCTTATAGGTAGGATAGCCTTATGCCTATCCCACGCATGCTTAACCTCTACTGTGTTAACCTCTACCACTTCAGCTAGAAGGCTATTCCATGCATCCACTACCCTCTCAGTAAAGTAATACTTCCTGATATTTTTAAACCTTTGTCCCTCTAATTTAAGACTATGTCCTTTTCTTATTTTAAACATAGTCTCCTCCTTTACTGTGTTGATTCCCTTTATGTATTTAAATGTTTCTATCATATCCCCCCTGTCTCGTCTTTCCTCCAAGCTATACATGTTAAGATCCTTTAACCTTCCGGTGGACTTACCTCCGCCACGATCCTCTTCTGGATGGCTGCCTGACAGCCCAGGCAGCCCTCCACCGGCAAATGAGGCCCCCCGGGGACTATGTGATCGCTCTCAAAGATAAATGGAACATTCTATATTTGACCCTGTAACTTTCCAAAACACCATAAAACCTGTTAATGGGGGGTACTGTTGTACTCGTGAGACATCGCTGATTACAAATATGTGCATTTTTTTGCAGTAAAACCTAACAGTATTATGACATTCACAGCTAAAATGTCAGACGGAAATACAAATTTTAAAAAAAATCTTATTTTCTCACATTTTTTTAAATTGTATTCATAATAAATTATGTTCCATACATGAATAATTAATGACAAATTAAAGCCCTGTTTCTCCTGAACAAAATGATATATAATAAGTGTGGTTGCACTTAATGTGACAGAAAATTGGGCAGACTAGATGTGCCGAATGGTTCTTATCTGCCGTCACATTCTATGTTTCTATATAGCGCAAATTTCAGTATTTGTTTATGTTTTATTATGATCGGAACGCGCACTATTGACTCCGTCCTGAAGGGGTTAATATAACTCATTTTGGAATTTAGGATATTAGTTGGGAACCAATAAAATCGGATTAATAATCGATATTTGTTTTCAATGTTACATATCCCTTTATAACGGTCATCCATTCTGAGACTTTAGATTTTCACCTGCCAATAATGTGCCCCTAACATCTGTATTTTCAATAAGTAAGCTTTGTATGGGAGCAATTTGTTAATGCTATGTTTTTTAGTCCCTTTTTTTATGATACACAATTCGGACCCAGAGTCCCCTTCTTCTTGGTGTCAGTGACCTTTCAGTTCTATAACTTTAAGGAAGGAATTGCCCCAGCAAAGTACTTCCCAGGATACAAGGGGTTACGAGTCTGTATAATTTGTGAGGAGCCTCATCTTTAGTGGACTCCTTGTTTGGTATAAAATCAGCCCGGGCCCTTTGTGGATGATGGATATTTGCCAACTCATTCAGAGCTCTGGAAATTGGAAATGAATAGCAGAGACGTGTTCAATAACCAATTCAAATTTTATTCATCCGTCAGTTATATTAATACCCCGTTTTCATAGCAGCATGGGAGGGGGAAAAATTAGCATATGGGCATGACAATGACATTGTTTTTCACAAGTTATGAGCAGCTGTTTCTTATTATAATTCTACATTATATAACCCATGTATATTTGATCAAAACAAGATATTTACAAATACCAAAATCTTGGACAATTAACCCCTTAAGGACGGAGCCAAATGTACACGTTGTGAACAAAACAAAATGTAAACAAAACCTGGCATTTGCGCTACATGTCTGTCCAACCGTAATACACCTCTTTCATAGTAAATGCACCCACCCTTATTATATATCATTTATTCAGGGGAAACAGGGCTTTCATTTAATATCAAATATTTAGCTATGAAACATAATTTAATGTGAAAAAAATGGGAGAAAATACGATTTATTTGGATTTTTTTAGTTCTACATGACATTTTAACGGTCAGTGTCATAATACTGTTTGCTTTTACTGCAATAAAATACACATATTTATATTCAGTAAAGTCTCACGTGTAAGACAGTACCCCCTATGTACAGGTTTTATGGCGTTTTGGGAAGTTACAGGGTCAAATATAGCACGCTACATTTGAAATTGAAATTTGCCAGATTGGTTACGTTGCCTTTGAGACTGTATAGTAGCCCAGGAATGAAATTTACACCCACAATGGCATACCATTTGCAATAGTAGACAACCCAAGGTATTGCAAATGGGGTATGTCCAGTCTTTTTTAGTAGCCATTTGGTCACAAACACTGGCCAAAGTTAGCGTTAGTATTTGCTTGTGTGTGAAAAATGCAAAAAACGCCAATTTTGGCCAGTGTTTGTGACTAAGTGGCTAATAAAAAAGACTGGACATACCCTGTTTGCAATACCTTGGGTTGTCTACTATTGCAAATGGTATGCCATCATAGGGGTAATTTTCATTCTTGGGCTACCATAGGGTCTCAAAGGCAACGTAACCAATCTGGCGAATTTTAATGTGAAAAAAATGAAACGCAAGCCTTATATTTGACGCTGTAACTTTTGAAAACATTATAAAACCTGTACATGAGGGGTACTGTTGTACTCGGGAGACTTCACTGAACACAAATATTTGTGTTTCAAAACAGTAAAAAGTATCATAGCAATAATATTGTCCGTTTAATGCTGTTTGTGCGTGAAAAATGCAAAAAACGTCACTTTTACTGGCTATATCATCGTTGTAATACATTTTACTGTTTTGAAACACTAATATTTGTGTTCAGCGAAGTCTCCCGAGTAGAACAGTACCCCCCATGTACAGGTCTTATGGTGTCTCGGAAAGTTATAGGGTTAAATATAGTGCTAGCAAATTAAATTCCCTTTACTTTCGGCATGGGTTGTCATGCAGGTCCTGCTAATTGTAACTAATTAAGATACCTAATTATGTAAAAATATTACATAAATATATATGTAGAATCAATATATGTATATATATACGTATGTGTATATATATGTATATATCTATATAATTTTTAAAAAATATTTTTATTTATATATAGGTATATATATAGTGATATATACGTATATATTTATGTGTATAAATATATATATTATTTCGTTCTATGTGTATTTTGATATATATATATATATATTAATTTCACAATACAGTTAGAACTAAATAACACACATCTATATATTTTTTAATTATTTATTTTTAATTATTTTTGTAATTTTATTTTTTAACGTATTTACATTTTAATTTTTTTATAATATATATAAATATATATATAACAATAATTATATATATATTTAATCAGTATCAGTCTACGTGTAATTTGATATTAATATATATATATAACTATATATATATTAATAGTAAAATACACCTAGACGGTGTACATGTGTGTATGTATATGTGTATATATATACTTTGATCATATATATATAATATATATATGATCTAAGTATATATAATTTTATTTTTTTACACTTTTAACTTATTTTACTTTTATTTTCAGCCAGCAGGGGGACCCCCTGTAATTACAGGCAGCCCCCCTGCTGGCAATACAGAAGCCAGCTATACCCGGCCATGTGATTGTGGGGTCCTCGCTAGGACCCCACTCTCACACCGCCGGGGGGCTTCCTGGAGGACGGTCGTGCTGCGGGGGGCTCCCTGGGAGTCCCCCCCACCGCGATCGCCGGCGTGGGACCGCCGGCGACCGGGTAAGTACAGAAAGACCGGAGGGCGTACTATTACGCCCGGCGGCGTTTAGAGCCGCCTATTAGAGGACGTAATAGTACGCCCTGCGGTCTTAAGGGGTTAACAAGAACATTTCGAAATCAGTATGGTCATTCTCGTAAATGATATTAGATAAATTCTTCCCAGAATCGAAGATACAATTCCAAATTTATTCTTGGTTCACATTAACCCTTATATGAACAGCTAGGATAGATAGCAAAATGGATATTCGTATCTACAATTCCCCTCTTAAATCATATCATAATCTACCTTATGGAAAATATCCATGGGAGGCCTGTGGCAGAGAAACGAAAGGAGGTATATTTAGACGTGCTAATCACGTCTGCGGGACTTTCATTATTTCTTCACCTCGATTTCCCCCATTTTCTCTGTGCCATAGGTTTTACGTTTAAGAGGAGTTTGAGTTGTCAATTTTCAGCTTTTTCAATTATCTGTTGAATACATCTTTTAAGTGCACAAGTTAAATATTTCAAACAGCTGACATGTTAACCAATTATAAACAGACTGCACATTATGTTATCTGTAACTTGAGCCTTAGATCAAAACAGGCAAAGTGTATTATTCCCAACAACGGGAATATTATTATTATAATTCACAAGTTAAACACATATAGTTAAAATGGGAATAATATCTATCCCCATTCTTTGGACCAGTTCCTTGGATTACCAGTCCAGCCAGTGAACTCGGGCCAGGTCAAAAAACCCAGTGGCAAAAACTCATATTTGAGGGAAAAAAAAACACATCTGGAAAACCCTGAGTGAGGGCCATGACTGTATAGACATGTCATCCCCTCACATTGACAGCATTAGTGACTTATAAAACCCGCACTTGTAAGTAAATAGCTCGGGTATCGAGATTGGGAAACACTTCTTGATTAGTTTGAAAAGGCCCACTTACATATTCAATCATGAGATAATTTCTAATCAGTTTGCAATTCTAACAATAATCCCAATCATGACCTTGCATCCTATGTCTCCTAATCACATCCCTATTTCGAAGGTCCAGTCATATCCACACTTAATACATTGGAATCCATCCTTGGTACACTTAACATACATCAATGACACACATAGTACATCCATGCTTGAGTAAGCTAACACTTCCTCTCTCTCTGGCTCACTCTACAAAAATAAAAATAACAAAATAGTTCAATAGTCCAGAAAAATAGAATAAGTCTTTCAAGGAGTATAAAGAATCTTAGACACCATAAACTTTGTTCCATAATCTTAGACACCATAACATAGCTAAAGGTAGTAATATGGCTGACAACAAGACAATGTCAGCTTCCACATAGTTCTTAATTCTTCTGTTTGCTGGATGTTCACCACAATACTCTGAGCAACACCCCAATTGTTGAAAGGGTAATACAGAAATAGCGGCATTAGACAGCACTGCACCTTCAGGACTGTCCAAGTTAGTTTATGTCCTCATAAGTAAGCATCTCAGTTTCTTCGGCCAGCATGGATTTTGACCAAACAGATTTAATTGCAAAAAAGGTAGGTAGGCAGGTAGGTCAGCCAGAGAGATTGGTGTGTAGTCCCAAATATCAGCCGGCACAAATACTCCAGTACGGTCTCTATAATCATACAAACACAAGGATCAGTACGACATCAATAAATTAATTATTTAGGCTAAACTCAAATTAGAGACTAAAGTTAAACTCTTAACTAGTGCAACATGTACTTCTCTCAGTTTTGCTTATATGTCATTGAATTTGTACTTTATAAAATTGTAATACATAATTTCCCTTTAGAATGCCTTTGTATGGATGAGAGAAGCACTTTTAAAGTGGACTCATCATTTTTTTCTGAACCACCAATACTTGCAATATTTTGTTCTTATCCAATTTTTTATTTTCTAGAAATATTTTTATACTGTTTTTATATACATTGTAATAAATTCCCTTATTTTATACTATCCACTGTATCCAGTACCAGTGATTCCAGGGAAGGGGCAGTGTCACCCCACAAATTGACACTAGGCCTATACACTTAGAGCCAGTTACCAAAAGGCTCTAAATAAGGTGAGCACTTCAATTTGTTATTTATATGAAAATATTACAAAGGATGCTACACTTAGTTGGATAATTCTGTGTCTTTTATATACGCTGGGGAGAGGAAAATACACACTTAACCTGGAGAGAGGGGTCGTGTGATCTACCCTTAAAGACACAGACGCACGAAAGTTTAGAGCCTAATTCACTTGAAAAGGCTCTAAAAAATGTGAGTGGAGATATATATGTTACCCACTAAACACCTCACTAAAGTAATAGATATGCTGCACAATTATCTGTATATATTTCTGTTTTCTTTTGTATGTAAATTACATTGGAGAATATAAAGGATAATTGCCTCTGAATCACAGGTAATTCACTGTGTTTTCACACACTATATAGCGCTGCACTCTTAAGGATAGAAGACCTAAGAGGTGGTAACACCCATTAGGTCTGAAATCTTTTTTGTCTTTTGGTGTTTATCATTCTATATAAATGCTTGTTGAGTACTAAAACACTAACATATACATATTGGTATAATTCCCAATAAAATGCTGTTCTTAAACTTAAACCTTGATATGATAATCTCAATTAATTACTTTAATAAAATTGGAATGCTGAAGAATGTCAGTTTTGTGGACCCTGATAACATCTTTGGAAACCTAAACCTTTTATATATCCCGATGTCCAAAAAGCCACCAGTTCTGTATGTGCGTGATCATGTTTTAATACATGGTGGAACCTCCATACAGTTATCCCACTTAAACAATCTTTTTTTTTTTTTTTCCAGAACAACTAGGAATGAAATAGGAGAACAAAATGAATTACTATTGTTCTAAAGTGCTTTGTTTGAAAATACATGTTTCAGAAGAGTTGTCTTGCTGTGTTAAAGTCGCAAGTGGCCTCTGATAAGGAAGGGGCAGCAAACTATAGACATATGTTACATTAAGTTGCCCTCACTTGTCAGGTCTTGGAAACCCACTTATTTTATTGCAGATGCGTCTATGATACCACGTTACAAATTGACTAAGCATACTTATTATTATCCTATTTTATTTTAGTTATTTCACATTGCGCAGCCTATGCAAACAATGACTAGGTCCCAACTTCAGCTTGTACATCCTCTAAGAGCCAGCATTAATACTGTTTTATCACTCAAAACTATATATAAAGTATTAAAAACATGAACCATCTGTGTATTAGGCTGGGCCAGGTTCTCCTTTGTTTCCCTGAGCACCAGGTTCACCATTGTTACCCTTAGGTCCAGGGGAACCACTGGGGCCTTGAGGTCCAGGAGCACCACAGGCACCAGGGAAGCCAGGGACACCAGCAATACCAGTGGGGCCAGCTTGACTGGGAGAACCGGGTTCACCACGAGCACCTTGGGGTGAATCCCTGCTATCCATAATTAAAACAGTGCTGAAGTTACCACCTCTACAAAAGTTAGACCCTTTGATCAAATCCTCTACCTATGCCTCTAAAACTTTTCTGATTCAATCTCCTATCACCTCCCAAATGCCTGTGTCTTGCCTGCTTAAGATCACAATCCTTTGTGACCGATAAAACATACTTTCCCCTCTTTCTTTATATCAAAACAACCTGCTGTATCTTTGTCATGAATCTTCCCAAGAAATTCAGTTGGGGTCAAAGAGGGCAAGTCACAGACCAACAGTTTAACCAAAAGAGAACAAGGAGGAAGCATATCCCATATGCAGGTCGAGATTACCTAACTCACACCCCCTCTTTGTGCACAACTCTTTGTGTACCACACAGATATAATATTAATAAGCTTTTGAAGATTTATTGTATATGTATAGCACGGTTGTCTAGGGGTGTATACATAAACATTGAAAGCAGAGTCTTCATATAGGGTTTGCAATACTGACAGTCTGGGTCATAGGTGTAATGCAGACATGCGGTTAGGAACTTTTCCATTGAAACCACTAATATATTGCAAATATTAAAATCATATTGCAGCTGTTTCCTATACCTGCAAGGATATGGTTGTAATACGTCAATTGAGTTCAAATTGAGTATCAAAAATTCTAACCACAAAAACTAAATTTTATATGCTTATCAAAAATGAGTTTAACCCCTTAGCGATTTAATAGGGTGACCTCTTCCCATAATATGGTTCCTTTTATAATTATTATATTATTTATTCTCTTCTGGGTCTTCAAAATGCTTTCAATATACCAATACAAATATAATACAGTAGTTAAGAATTGCCTCAAAAGAAATTACCTGATCTGAAATACCATTTCATCATTTTGCTATAATCAATGAGGCATACTAGATGAATCTTAACCCCTTAAGGACACATGACGGAAATATTCCGTCATGATTCCCTTTTATTCCAGAAGTTGTGTCCTTAAGGGGTTAATCTTGGAAAAAACCTATCCTATACATCCATAATTTTTCTTGTTATACAACCATATAACATAACAATTGTTTATGTTAAAGATAACACATTTTTCTTTTTCTTAAATAATGCAATGCTCTTTAAAAGTAGAGTTAACGCTAAATACTCCCCTAATAAAATGGAGAGAGAGAGAGAGAGAGAGAGAGAGAGAGAGAGAGAGAGATTTAAAATTGGAAACGTGGATCCACAATTTTGAAAAGCAGATGATATTTTTTTCTTTTTCGGGGCCCTTTTCTTGTTGGCTGATCAGCGTTTTTTAATCTGTTGTAAAAAGACACTAAAGGCTTGCGTTAATGACATGCAAATTTTTTTTTTTAAATATTCTTCATACTCATTGTAATATCACACATCATCTTATAACACAGAACACAACGAAATTAGCAGATATCCAGCAGACATGCCAATACAAAAATTGGACAGGCAATTAACTCAATCCAAAATAAATTAATAAATGTCACACAGAATAAACACAGACATAATGTAGGTTCCCATGTTTGTGCATTATGCATGTCTGCAAACTATGCAAGCAGTACTGCTTTAAGATTAGATCAGAGCACCTGGCAACTGGACAGGAAAGTCGAATTTTGGCAAAAAGTCCATTATTGCAACAGAATTTTGGAAATCAGCTAAAACTTACAAAAACAGCCTCCCCCGTTTTTTTCTCTTAAGATTACAACTCATATTGCTCTTGGACTAGTATTCAATAATAAATCAGTTATTTAATAGATTATTACGCTGCCATTTCCATCTGTATCAATACTGAGACAAACTTATTCAAATATAATTTAAAATAACACAGCAAAATACCCATTGACATACATGACAATTAAACTGCATACTTCAAAATGAGGAACCAAAACACACATTTATCACAATCACCATTTACACAGAATAAACTTCTAACAGCTGTATTCAGAAATTATTGTAAGGTATACCAAATTTTAGTTTGTATCAAATTTATTTAAGAGTTCTGGTACCAAAGTTTTTTTCCTTTTTTTTTTCTTTTTAAAGAAGGGATCCCGTACGGCCATATAACGCATTTGACTTAAACATTCTCTCTTATACGCTTATAGAACATTTGAACCAGATTACACAGACATGGTATCACCTGCATTTGTCCGAACTCTCAAAGACTCAAAATATTTATACTACTCCATGTTAAAGGCATGGCAAAATTTTGACCGGTCAATTTGAGTTCCGTAAAGTCAAATCAACACAGGTAAAAACCTTTGTCCATGGTTTTCTGATCCTAGATTCCATTACCAAAATTTCAAACCCACTTCTTCACAGTTTGGGTCACAGTCAATAAAATCTCAGCATCCCCATTCAACAATTTACAGAATACATACAAGTTAAAGCACATACAACATGTGACGTACTGGAATACTACAAGTTAGCTTACAGCACAAAATGAAACATGTGTTGGACCGCTGAAAATATAAATTTTGCTCTCTAATTTATAATCATCTACATTTACAACATAAATTCTCTGCAACAAACACACAGGGTAGAAAGAATGTGGTGTTTGACGTTTTGAATGAAGTAACTTTTGGTCCCAATATGAAAATAAAGGGCTCATCATATAAACAATCATACATTCCACTCTCAAAAAAGTGTAGTGGGCTTATAGTACTTTTGTCCAAGCATAAAAATAAAGGGCTCATTATGCAAACAAGCATACACTCAGAGAAATCATGTTAGTTCTAGAATTTGTAGCCCCCCTTAAATAACCTCTAATTTTTTTTCTCTTATTCATCATCACCTTTACATATACTTTATACATTCCCTCAATTAAGACTTTATGCTTAAAATCAGCATTGCACATCATAAAATAGCACATAAAGTTGCAAGCCGGAGTAATGCCAAACATCCATCATACAGGGTTTAAACAATATTCCCTTTTAACCCCCCCCCCCTTTTTTTTTTCTCTAAACCATTTTAGTCTGCAAAACCCACATGTACAAGTACATTACATAACATGACATGACAGCCTGCCAAAGGCTTTAACATCTTTTTACCACCAGCCAAAGGTGAACCTCGACCAAAGAGGGATTGTCTACAATAGACAATTGTGCACAATACTGCCTGCCAAAGGCTTTCCTCCAACCCAAGGAGTAATAAAAGTCTAGCTAAGACTTAAAAAATACCATGTCTTTCAAAGACATTATGCAGTGAAAATCCCCTTTAAAAATTTACATAGTGAAAAACCCCATTAAAACAAGAAATGCAATGTGTGGGGGGATGGGAGAAGCAGGTAAAGAAGGACTTTAAAGATCCTCTTACCTGTCATCTCCGTTCCATCCAATTGCAACCCAAATTTCTGACACCAATTTGTTGGGGATAAAATCAGCCCGGGCCCTTTGTGGATGATGGATATTTGCCAACGAATTCAGACCTCTGGAAATTGGAAATGAATAGCAGATACGTGTTCAATAACCAATTCAAATTTTATTCATCCGTCAGTTATATTAATACCCCGTTTTCATAGCAGGATGGGAGGGTGAAAAATGAGCATATGGGCATGACAATGACATTGTTTTTCACAAGTTATGAGCAGCTGTTTCTTATTATAATTCTACGTTATATAACGCATGTATATTTGATCAAAACAAGATATTTACAAATACCAAAATCTTGGACAATTAACAAGAACATTTCAAAATCAGTATGGTCATTCTTGTAAATTATATTAGATAAATTCTTCCCAGAATCGAAGATACAATTCCAAATTTATTCTTGGTTCACATTAACCCTTATATGAACAGCTAGGATAGATAGCAAAATGGATATTCGTATCTACACTCCTCCTATATATCTCCAGAATTTCATAAGTGAGCTCATATTGAGAAAGCACCAGGGGGGTTGCAAAACCCATCCAAGGTTCTCACTTTATCGGTTTTTATGGGTAGCAGTGTTGGTGGTCTCTTTCCTATCAAGCAGTAGCAGGTATTGGAACATTTTTGTTATCAAGTGTTCCAATTTTTCCTTTTTTCTTTTTTTTTACAAATGTTTCTTTTTTGCATGGATACTTGTTTTACTACAATCTCTGTTGTTTACCACATGCTGTTTGCACTATCATCATTCCTGCCTCCACACCCAGGACTTATGAAGACATGTTTTTTAATGCCATACATTGCTTCTATGTTCACTAACAATAAATGTGCACCTTTTCAGTATGTTTCATGCCTATTTATATATTTTTTACTGAAGATCCAAGGGGTTTACCACGAAGTGCGGACTACAATACCTTGATTATATAATTGTTGTTGATTGGGACCAGTCCTGCACCGGGATTCAACTCCACCAATTATTCAGGAATAATGTATATTCCTGACATTTAAATATTCTAACGTGGAGTGTGGCATCATCTGTTTGTGCGATTTATTTCTTATTCTCGGTTTTTTGTTTCATTTTTACAGACTATACTCACCAGAACTATAATTAACTGTAGTAGGTCTGGTTACTATAGTGCTCCTTTAAGTCCAGCAACTCTATGGTCCAGTAATATGCCTAGTCCATTATCTGCCTTGTTAGGATTGCTGCCTCTCATCTGACAGTTTGACTGATCCTGAGAAAAACAGTGCATCAGGTTCATTGGGATCATACAAGCTAGTCATTTTATAGCAGGTGAAAAGTATAGTAACATCCTGAATTATAAAGTGATCCACAGGATCTAGCATTTGTGAGCTGATTGTGGGGTTAAAAGATGCATGGAATGAATGACTGGCACTCACACATACTTTTTTATATATTTATGTATTTCATTGATTATTTCTTTTAAAAAATAAAAAAATATCCTACCAGTAGTCTAGAAGCTTAATTTATTCCTACATTTCCTTTTCTGGCTCGCTGTTTGTCTAGTCAAGGCAAGGAGGAAGAGGAAGCCCATAAGCCAGAGCTTCTCTTGTAAACCAGCAAGTACTTTTCACGTACTGGCCAGAAAGCATTGTGTAAGTATTCTGGTCTGGAACTTAAAGTGACTAGGGATATTTGTGGGGTAGGGCTTCTATTACAAGCAGCCCCCGAAAATAAGCTAGGGCTTATTTTCGGGGGATATCTTATTTTCAGGGAAACAGGGTAGGTAACAGAGAGACTCTGGTAAGGCCAAATATGATACAAATATGATACAGCGCAAATACAAAAAATTACTGTTATGCAACATCTGCATATTTGAACTTGGACTTTGAGGAGTTCTTCTTAGGCATAGAAACTCAAGAAATCATGTTTCCATGTTACAACTCAGTCAGTATCTGGTGTGACCACCATTTGCCTCATGCAGTGCAACACAGCTCCTTCGCATAGAGTTGGTCAGGTTGTTGATTGTGGCCTGTGGAATGTTGGTCCATCCCTCTTCAATGGCGGTGCGAAGTTGCTGGATATTGGCAGGACCTGGAACATGCTGTCGTATGCCGATCCAGAGCATCCCAAACATGCTCAATGGGTCAGATGTCCGGTGAGTATGCTGGCCATGCAAGAACTGTGATGTTTTCAGCTTCCAGAAATTGTGTACAGATCCTTGCAACATGAGGCCATGTAACATCATGCTGCAACATGAGGTGAAGGCCGTGGATGAATGGCACAACAATGGGCCCTTAGGATCTCATTACGGTATCTCTGTGCATTCAAATTGCCATCAATAAAATGCACCTGTGTTCGTTGTCCATAACATACGCCTGCCCATATCACAACCCCACTGCCACCATGGACCACTCGATCCACAACGTTGACATCAGCAAACTGCTCATCCACACGATGCCATACATGCTGTCTGCCATCTACCATGTACAGTGAAAACCAGGATTTATCTGTGAAGAGAACACCTCTCCAAAGTGCTAGATCCCATTGAATGTGAGCATTTACCCACTCAAGTCGGTTACGATGACAAACTGCAGTCAGGTCGAGACTAGTGATGTCCCGAAAGGTTCGCTGGCGAATAGTTCCCGGCGAACATAGCGTGTTCGCGTTCGCCACGGATGGCGAACATATGCGATGTTTGGTCTGCCCCCTATTAATTTATTAATACTAAGTAAAAATTACTTAGTATTAGTAAATCGTGCCCCTACTCGCAATACCGCGAGTAGGGGCATGTCTATTAAACAGTGAGCAGCCTGTTTTTTTAAAAAAAGGGCCCTAAATACTAATAGGGGGGGACCTATTGTCCTCCCCCTGGCCCCCACCCCTGAGCGGTGGGTGGGGGCCCTAAAAATACCAATAAGGTATGGGTGGGGACCCTAAAATGGGTGGGGACCCTAAAATGAACAATAAGGGGGGGACCTATTGTCCCCCCCGGCCCCCACCCCTGAGCGGTGGGTGGGGGCCCTAAAATGAACAATAAGGGGGGGACCTATTGTCCCCCCCACCCCCACCCCTGCGCGGAGGGTGGGGGCCATATTGATAATGGGGGGGACCTACTGCCCCCCCGGCCCCCACGGGGGACCTAATGCCCCCCCCGGCCCTCACCCCTGCGCGGGTGGGGGCCGGGGGGAGGACAGTAGGTCCCCCCCCATTATCTTTATGGCCCCCACCCGCCGCTCAGGGGTGGGGGCCGGAGGGGGGGTGGACAGTAGGTCCCCCCCTCATTATCAATATGGCCCCCACCCGCCGCGCAAGGGTGGGGGTGGGGGGGGCAGTTGGTCCCCCCCATTATCAATATGGCCCACACCCACCGCACAGGGGTGGGGGTGGGGGGGACAATAGGTCCCCCCTTATTTTTCATTTTAGGGCCCTCACCCACTGCTCAGGGGTGGGGGCCGGGGGGGGGACAATAGGTCCCCCCTTATTTTTCATTTTAGGGCCCCCACCCACCGCTCAGGGGTGGGGGCCGGGGGGGCAATAGGTCCCCCCTTATTGTTATTAAGGCCGCGGGGGGGGACAATAGGTCCCCCCCTTATTGTTATTAGGGCCCCCACCCTCCGCTCAGGGGTGGGGGCTGGGGGGGGACAGTAGGTCAGTTGGTCCCCCCCATTATCAATATGGCCCCCACCCACCGCACAGGGGTGGGGGTGGGGGGGACAATAGGTCCCCCCTTATTTTTCATTTTAGGGCCCTCACCCACTGCTCTGGGTTGGGGCCGGGGGGGGGACAATAGGTCCCCCCTTATTTTTCATTTTAGGGCCCCCACCCACCGCTCAGGGGTGGGGGCCGGGGAGGCAATAGGTCCCCCCTTATTGTTATTAAGGCCGCGGGGGGGGACAATAGGTCCCCCCCTTATTGTTATTAGGGCCCCCACCCACCGCTCAGGGGTGGGGGCTGGGGGGGGACAGTAGGTCCCCCCCTCATTATCTTTATGGCCCCCACCCACCGCCCAGGGGTGGGGGTCTGGGGGGGAGGAGAGTAGGTCTCCTCCCCCCCCTTCAACCAGTAAGAGTCCCTGTGGGTTTAAAAATTCGCCTGCCCATTGAAGTCTATGGTGGTTCGCCAGGTTCGCCCGGTTCGCGAACATTTGCGGAAGTTCGTGTTCGCCGTTCGCTAACCGAAAATTTCATGTTCGCGACATCACTAGTCGAGACCCTGATGTGGATGACAAGCATGCAGATGAGCTTCTCTGAGATGGTTTCTGACGGTTTGCGCAGATATTCTTTGGTTATGCAAACCGATTGTTACAGCAGCTGTCCGGGTGGCTGTTCTCAGACAATCTTGGAGGTGAAGATGCTGGATGTGGAGGAACTGGACTGGTGTGGTTACATGTGGTCTGCGGTTGTAAGGCCAGTTGGATGTACTTTCTCTGAAAGCCTTTGGAGATGGACATTCAATTCACGGGCAACCGCTCTGGTTGACATTCCTGCAGTCAGCATGCCAATTGCACGCTCCCTCAAAACATGCAACAACTGTGACATTGTGCTGTGTGATAAAACTGCAAATTTTAGAGTGGCCTTTTATTGTGGCCAGCCTAAGGCACACTTTTGCAATAATCATGCTGTCTAATCAGAATCTTGATATGCCACACCAGATCTTTGAGTTCAGCGCATGAAAAATGGGGGCAAAAACAAAAGTGTTGTGTTTATAATTTTAAGTGTATATATATATATATATATATATATATATATATATATATTAATATTCTACCCTATTGTAACAATGCAATGTTTTGCAGACTCAGGGCATACTTGAAAACGAGAGACATCTCAATGTATCCTGAATGCAAAAATAATTCTGCGTGTGTTTGTGTCACTGGAATGCATTCAGTTTGTAGACAGAGGTCCATCCTTCTCATCCTTGACTGATAGAATGCAGCGTTGATGTTTGACCTACAAATGTTGTTGTAAAATTTGGGTAGCACCCTTTACAAATGTTATGTAGAGATGCAGAAGGATACATTTAAGGCCTGAACATGCCATTATTGGAGACTGAAAAAGGAGCTAGACAAATGAAATAACAAAGCTGACCTTATGGATGCAAGTTCATAGTGTATTGCTTCCCAATGTAAAACAAAATGTAACACCAATTTAACCTAAAACACTAAGATTTGTTTGTGCGTAAAAAAAATTAAAACAAATGATGCATCAGTTGTAGGTTGGAAAAACATTTAGAATTAGAAAGAAAATATGTAATTGATTTAAAGGATTTAAAATTGAAGTGTATTAAAGAAAAGCATTATTATTACAATGAAGCTTAATAACCAATTATAATTTACCTTGTTTATTACACATTTATCTCTATTGCCACTTAAATCTGTGTCTTGGTTTTTAGCCCTTTGTATCTAACATCACACATTTTCTAATTTATAGGCGAATGAGATAAATATATGAAACCATGGGGCTGCAATGAGATAAATAGTCTTCAATATTTATTTATACGTTTTCTTTTTAATAAAATTTTTCCTAAAATGTGAGAACAAAACTGGAACTTACAACAAAAGATCATATGTTATTAGTTCGTTAAACCCAGTCTCTGAAAATATTATTGGATGTGATGAAAGCTTTTAGTTCAAAGGCATAAGCATATAGATCCAGTGTAGCCAGTTCATTCAGCAGAACATCTAAGTGCCATACATTTCAGAAGTTGGAAATTTAATAACATTATATTTTTCTTATCCTGAAGATCAAAATAAAAATATTGAGGTTTTATAATCAGAATGAGAACATAAATATGACCTTTAACATGAGTCAAAAATGAATAAACAGATAGACTTCACAATGATCTGAAGACACCAAATGATCTGAAGACAACAGCACAAAACTTTTGATCTGACTTAAAGCAGCACAGTCATGACCGAATCCAGTGTTTTTTTAACCCCCCTCCCGACTCCACTTCATCTAGCTGTCCCCCTAGTAATCCCCAATTGCCCCTAAGCCCCCAATCTTACCTATTTTTTTCATCTTTATTTTGTGCCCGGACCTAGTTCCTGGGCGCCACCATCTTTGTGTGGGTAAATGAAGTTCCTATGGGACACGTCATCTGCCTACACTAGATAGTGCTGTGAAATTCCCATCCATGCCCAGTTAAACACTTGGGCATGCAAACGTGAATTTCATCTATTTATTCATTTGTCAGAAAGATGAATAAATTAATAGAAATTTCAAACAAATGTTTGGTATATTACAAGGAGGGAGCTGCCGGCTCGCAGCTCCCTCCTTGTAATATGTAAAAATAGAAGTGGCAGGGAGCAGTGCTTGCCACCACTTCCTAAGCCCCCATGTCCTCCCTCACTCTATGGGGGTCAATCCCCCGCATTTTCATTTAGGGCCCCAACCTTTTGCTCATGGATGGGCGCTGGGGGGACAATAGCCCCCCCATTTTAATTTAGGACCTCCACTTGCCACTCATGTGTGGGGGTGAGGGCTCTTTTTTTTTTTACAACAGTGATCAGCCAAAGGCTGCTCACTGTTTAGTAGACATGCCCCTACTTGTGATATAATGAGTATGGGGCAGAAGTTACTAATACTAAGTAATGTTTACTTAGTATTACTAAATTTGGTGAAATTAGTACCATGGGGAATTAGCGTGCTATCTGCTAAGCGCCTGCAAGATGCACGAATCAGATTGGAATGTCATTAATTCAAATGAAATTCCGATCTGAACAAAATCTCGAATTGCGTCCTAACACGAATGAAGAAACTGTTCTCATTCTGTAAGGATGAAATTCTGTAGTTTCGCTGGAGTTCTGTTTAAATGACAAGACGTTCAGAAATACTGACAGGAAGCATCGTGAGATCACAGAGGGAAGGTAAGAATTGTGGGAAAATTTCTCTGACCACAGGAAACGGAGCACACTTTGCTCCTCCGCTGGTCATAGATGTCAGGCGTAGGAAACCTCCATAAGACAAATAGTCCCTACTTTGTCTTATGTTTTAAAGAAAACTAGAGCAGACAGGAAGAAATAAAGAACAAATCCTGACAGAGAGAAGAGGAATCAATTGGGGAAAGGTAAGTTCGGCATCACAGTGCTACTTTAAAGGGGAACTGACATTTCTTTAGAATTTACACCGTTGGATAGAACATTGAAAATAACCTGTAACTTATGTTAACCTCTTATAATGAGCTATTACATTCATTTTAAAATCTATATTAAAGACTTAGAAAATGCATCATAATTCAGTTCAGTCAAGGCAAAGCTAGGACAAACATAGCAAATGAGGAGGAGAAATAGAAACATTGTTTTATTTCTCCTCTTATCTTAAAGGAACACTATGGTCAGGAACACAAACATTTATTTCTGACCCTAATGTGTTAAAACCACCATCTAGCCACACTGGCCCCCTCTTGCCTCTCTAAATATGGTAAAATCTTACTTGTATTCTAGTCTGCAGCTGCTGGCTCTGCCCCTGTCTGTCTCTGACCTGCCCCTGTATACTGACATAATCAGACGTGGTGGTCTCAGCCAATAACAATGCTTCCCCATAGGATTGGCTGAGACAGTCAAGGAGGCAGATCAGGGACAGAGCCATCATAGAGATGAATAGAATCAATGCGTCTCTATGAGTAAAGCTCAGTGTCTGCATGCAGAGGGTGGAGACACTGAATGGCAGTGCTGCAAACTAGGCAGTACTGCCCCAGGAAGCTCCTCTAGGAGTGGCCAGTGGAGTTATCTAAGGAGTGGCCAGTGGAGTTATCCCTAGGCTGTAATGTAAACCCTGCATTTTCTCTGAAAAGACAGTGGTTACTGCAAAAAAAGCCTAAAGGGAATGATTCTACCCGCCAGAACAAATACAATAAGCTGTAGTTGTTCTGGTGACTATAGTGTCCTTGTAATGCTCTCTATATGTTGACTTTCCAGTGCAAAAGACAGAGCCTATAACAATGACAGATAGGGAGCTTAGATGGACGCGTCCAGTTGCCTGATAAAGAGGTGTGGATTTCTAGATGTAATTTTATTTCTGTAGCGGAGCTCTAGTCCTAGCAGTGACTCTCCTCCACTGGTTTATCTAACATACACTCAGGAACAAGTAGAATACTCCAAGGGAACAGCCAAACACAGTAAAATAATCTCAGGAATCTCCCACCTTCTCCCCAGCAACTGGACTACACTCAGCTCTGGGGGTATAACTGGTTTTAATGGAACCACACACAGTCTTTTATGTGAATCCCCAAGGCAAGGGGATTCCAATTACACATTCTAGGGGCAATCCCCACTGAACCTGAGAGTAGACTGAGACAAAACACACAACATAATTACATTAACTCTCAGGTCCAGAACATATACTATGATAATCACCCCAAAACATACAGTTCCCCACAAGATACCCCCTTAAGTCCTATATTCCCGGATAGCCTGGATCTGAGTGCCCAACATATCCGAAACGCATTTAGATTCCATGAACACAGCCGAAACGCCACCGGTGTATAGTTTAGACTGACCGCACACAAGGTGTCTACCCAAAAAGGTTTCATGAGATCAGGCTGTGTTGCCGGTTTCTTTCAGGAGTATCAAATATACGAATAACAATGTATAAACATTTTGTGCGTACATTCATTATTTGTCTCTTGTTCGGGAGTTTGCTCCCCCCAAACGCCACTCTGTTCATTTGAATCCCCAAAAACATAAACGTAGGTGGAAGTCTCAGTGGTGTTCGTGCCAATGAGTGTCCGATTTTGGTTCCATACACTCAACGACCAAACAGTCTCTGTTTATGGCTAAAGATGGCTGCCACCACATGTTTGCACATACGAATGGCGGCCACTGAGCCGGCCGCTTAGAATGTTCGTGTTGTTGCCGTTTGTGGAGGTGTGAACAGGGGTTACAGGGGTTACTGGGGTTAACGAGCGGCACACTCCACATTTGGGTAGTCTGGCATTTAGTAATTTAGAGGTAGGGAAAATGGAACTACAATAGTGAAATACTGTAAGGTAATAATTAAAAAGTGTGAAGGTGTATAGAACCACTCACTTGGTGCTGAGCCTTAACAGGACAGGCTCAGATCACTTGATCAGATGTGTTTTGGTAGGTAACACAAACCAAACAATGGATGGAAATGCTTCTGGGTCCTTTAAAGATAGGAAAAGCCAAGCATAGCGTAATATGCAAATGGATATGAATGAAATGGTGAAAGAGTATATGGAACTGCTCACTGAATTAGAGCCTCTATCTCTGGCTCTGAATATAAAAGTATGGGTACCACTAGGGGGGTACCAAACCCTATAGATGAATTCAGGAACACCACTTTCGTCCGGTGTGTGTTCACACAGCCGCGATCAATTTCGCAATTACAGATCCCCTCTCTGGGTATAAAAGAAGAATACGAATACAGGAACACACACCGATTGATGAAGCCTGCCGGCGAAACGCGTCTCGGACGTCCAGGAGGATTCTACTTTTTTTAATATTCTACTATTGTTTTTATAATTCTATATTGTAAAATAAATTTTACTTTTATTTTCCATCCGGACGAAAGTGGTGTTCCTGAATTCATCTATAGGGTTTGGTACCCCCCTAGTGGTACCCATACTTTCATACTCAGAGCCAGAGATAGAGGCTCTGAATCAGGTGAGCAGTTCCATATACTCTTTCACCATTTCATTCATATCCATTTGCATATTACACTATGCTTGGCTTTTCCTATCTTTAAAGTGATCTGAGACTGTCCTGTTAAGGCTAAGCAACAAGTGAGTGGTTCTATACACCTTCACACTTTTTAATTATTACCTTACAGTATTTCACTATTGTAGTTCCATTTTTCCTTAACTCTAGGTTCTAATACACCTAAAAAGAGAGGGGGGAGGTGAGTTATTCACAAGCATTCCTTTAGCGCTCTACCTTCTGACTGGTGTTGGTTTTTACCACACAGTCTATCGTTACACTCTGTATTTTTTGTGCTAAGCAGTGGAAGAATTGCACATTGGTGGTAGCAGCTCACATTGATTTAAAATTTTCTTTTAAGGGCCTGAGACCACAATCACTACATACCACTCATTTGGTAATTTGTTTAGTTGTCGAATAAGACAGTGTTAGCTTGTGTGGCAAATGATATTTCCCAGACAGCCAGGTGAACAGGGCAAAAAGCAAGGTAATCCAAAGACAGGGGGATCTGTCCCACACATGTATTATAAGCACAAAACATAGGAGACAAAAAGATACGGACTGCCTATGGCAGGAAGAAGGGTGACATCCCAAGGCTCATTCCGCTACACTGCTCCCCCGTGACCACAAGCTGGCATACACAGTCTGATACTTCGCAGAACAGCTTGGGGATTGCTCACAGATCATTTTCCAGTTTGGTCTGTCTAGACAACCCGTCAGCATTTCCATTCTGTTTCCTGGAGCGGTAATGTAAGCTAATGTAGTAAAGTCATATGGCTGCAGCGCTAAACTCCAGCGGAGAAGCCTGGCGTTGTCCCCGTCACTCGGTTCAGCCAGACTAACAGTTGTGATCCGTGAGCAAAGAGAAGGGCTGTCCGTACAAATAGGGTTGCAATTTCTTCAAGGCCCAAGCCATGGCCAGGCATTCCTTCTCGATGGCGGTGTAGCTTACTTCTCGAGGTAACAACTTGCGACTGATGTAAGCTGAATGTTTTCCGCCATTGGGCCAGACTTAGCTCAGTACTGCCCTCAATCCAAACATAGAAGCGTTTAGTTCGATTGGGAGCTGCCAAGACTATTTTGTTTTAACTGTTGGAATGCCTGCTCACAGTCCGGGGCCCAGACTACTTTGCGGGGAAGGTTTTTACAGGTAAGGTCGGTTAGGGGCTTGGCCAGGGCACTATAATTGGGCACAAACTTCCTATAGTACCTTGCTGTCCCCAGAAAAAAGCAACTTCCCCCTGAAGGTTGGCCACTGGGCCACTGCCTCATTCTTAGCGGGCTCAGGCTTCGGCTGCCCGCATCCCACTCGGTGTCCGAGGTACTGTACCTTGGCAATACCTATATTACACTTGGTGGGCTTCAGGGTCAAGCCCGCTTCCCTAATCCTATCTAAGACTGCTCCTATATGGGACAAGTGTATTGCTAAAAATGGCGATATCATCGAGATATGGGCAGGCATAGTCTTGGATCCATCCGGGAGTCAATCCACCATCCTCTGTAAGCTAGCTGGAGCATTTTTCATCACAAACGGCATCACCTTAAATCAGCATAAGCCGAATGAGGTGACAAACGCTGACTTAGGGATGGCTTTGGGGGGTGGGGTGAGTTGCCAATACCCCTTACAAAGATAAATTGTAGTGAGGTATTGGCCCCTAGCCATCCGGTCTAACAGCTCATCTATCTTAGGCATCAGATAGGCATCTGACATTGTCGTATCATACAACCTCTGGTAATCCATGCACAAATGGGTTGTACCATCCTGTTTCAGTACGAGGACTACTGGGAGGCTCAGGGGCTTTCAGAAGGCTCAAAATCCCCCATTTGGAGCATCTCTTGGACCTCCTTATGCATATTTTCCTGTACTGATTCTGGGATTCGGTATGGGGTTTGGTGCAATGGTAGTTGACCTGACGTCTCTACCCAGAGAGTAGCCAAAGGAGTGTACCCAGGTATGTTGGAGAAGGTAGATTTCTTCTCCTCTAAGAGCTGCTGTACCTCAATCCGCTCCTGTGGGTTCAGCCAGTCTCACAATTTGACCTCCTATATGTCACCTGATTGACTCCCGTCCCCTAGGAGGTCAGACTGGTGAAGGTTATTGAAGTACTCAGAGGGAGGGCACAGATTGCTGCCACCTCCTCTGCTCACTCATGGTAGGGCTTCAGCATGTTCACGTAGAACATGCGTCGCCCTCCCGCTCCCGAGCAAGGACAGATAACATGTGGTATCGCACTTTTATTCCACCACTTGGTATGGGCCCCACCAGGCAGCCTGTAGCTTGTCATGCCAGACAGGTTTTAAAATTAAACTTTCTGCCCTAGCTGAAAGCTACGATCCCTGGCACCTCAAATGTACCAAGTGCCCTCACCCACCTCCCAAAGAGTAACTCAAATGGGGAGCACCCTGTGGATTCCTGCGGTACCTCCCGGTAAGCAAACAGGAGGTGCAGCATGAATCTCTCCCATGTAGTGTAGATGGTTTTGGTGAAAATGAGTGATGAAAGCAAAAAACTGAAACCACTTACATGGTCTGGAGCCTATATTAAATTGGCTCCGTGAGGTGCCACCCCTTCCTCTGAGGTGTACCTCCACAACGACAAGGAAACAAAAGGAGAAAGAGACCCAATGGGTGGTATATGTGCAAACAGGAAGATAATATATAAGTGGTAAATGTTATGCTCACCTAGTTAAGAGCCTTAAAATCCTGGCTCTGAGGGTGGTCAGCGATGTGCCAGTATGAAGGGATGGCACTTCCCTGTAAAGATTCCCAGAGGCTCCAAAGACTTCAATGGATAAAGAAAATGTATTGATTCCAAATAAAAAGTAAATATAAAACCAGAAATTTGGAGTATAAAAATAGTAAATAAAAGTGCAAATAAAAGTCCAAATCAGCCAAAATGCATTTCACTCATCTGTGAGCTTCCTCAGTCAGCTGTGATGTAGCCTCAGGGATTTCTTGCTTTTTAAATGTTCCATTACTTCCTCTTTAAGGTCACATGATGTTCAATTGTCCAATCTTGGATGTGAATTTTCTATAGACATTAGTGTACCCTGGTGACCACTGGGATTGAGGGCTCCCATTTGTTAATTTGATTTTAACACTCCTGTTTAATTGTAACTAACCATATCATTGGTGGTTCAGAAATATTTGAAAAAAACGCCAGGTGGTTGGCAGAAATGATGCCGTTTGCCATCCACAACTGGAAGTAGACTTTTTTTCCCCCCCTTGTTGTGCAGCAGTAGCTTCCTTTCCATGTTGAGAGGGAGGTCCTTGTGCCGATCAGGGGGTGGCCGTAATGACGTCACGAGCTAGCGTGCTTCAGCCTCAACCCCCTGTGGATGTGCCAGGACCTCAAAAGAAACCCCATATTTGAAATGGGCATATGGGTGAGCGGCATAAATATGTAAACAATAGAAATATAGAAGGGATGGACAAATTCTATAAAAACAATGTAAGGGTAGAAAATCTTATTGAGTGTACACTAATATTAGGACTCATGGTAGGGTAATAACAGCAGAACTCATATGGGGAGAGAAAAAAGCAGACACACATAGAGAGAACTATGATTAAACCTGGTATACTTTTAGACACAATATAACTTAGCAATAAGTAAAAATTTTCATAGATAGTGTATCTTATTGGTGGGGATATAAAGGGAATAAAATCCAAAAATAATTAAATATAAAATATGTATAAAAACTATATTAAAAAAACTATTTACAGATGCCTCCTGTATAAAGTGTTTAGTATAAGTGTGTGAATTGATGAAATTTAAAGGTAGGCATATTGGTTAATAAACTGAATTTAAAAGAGATTATTTGTTAAAGGGATTATTTTTTAAGAGATATTTTTTAAAAGGGATTGCTTTTAAAATAGATAATTTTTATAAAGAATTTTTTTTAAGAGATATAGACAGCAGGTTAAAAAATGTGCATAGAAGCT
>OW240915.1:169801176-169829042 GCA_933207985.1 Pelobates cultripes | reverse complement strand
TGAAACATAATTTGGTATGAAAAAAATGGAGAAAATAAGATTTTTTGGGATTTTTTTTGTTCTACATGACATTTTAACTGTCAATGTCATAATACTGTTTGCTTTACTGCAATAAAATACACATATTTGTATTCAGCAAAGTCTCACGTGTAAAACAGTACCCCCTATGTACAGGTTTTATGGTGTTTTGGGAAGTTACAGGGTCAAATATAGCACATTACATTTGAAATTGAAATTCGCCAGATTAGTTCGTTGCTGATTTCTTATAGTAGTGGGAATAGGTTACACCCATAATGGCATACCATTTGCAATAGTAGACAACCCAAGGTGCTGCAAGCGGGGTATGTCAGTCTTTTTAGTAGCCATTTGGTCACAAACACTGGCCAAAGTTAGCGTTAGTATCTGTTTGTGTGAAAAATGCAAAAAAACGCCAATTTTGGCCAGTGTTTGTGACTAAGTGGCTACTAAAAAGACTGGACATACCCTGTTTGCAATACCTTGGGTTGTCTACTATTGCAAATGGTATGCCATCATAGGGGTAATTTTCATTCTTGGGCTACCATAGGGTCTCAAAGGCAACGTAACCAATCTGGCCAATTTTAATGTGAAAAAAATGAAACACAAACCTTATATTTGAAGCTGTAACTTTTGAAAACACCATAAAACCTGTACATGAGGGGTACTGTTGTACTCGGGAGACTTCGCTGAACACAAATATTTGTGTTTCAAAACAGTAAAAGTATTGCAGCAATAATATCATCCGTGTAAGTGCTGTTTGTGCATGAAAAATGCAAAGAACTTCACTTTTACTGGCGATATCATTGTTGTAATACATTTTACTGTTTTGAAACACTAATATTTGTGTTCAGCGAAGTCTCCCGAGTAAAACAGTACCCCCAATTTACAGGTTTTATGGTGTCTTGGAAAGTTATAGGGTTAAATATAGTGCTAACAAATTAAATTCCCTATACTTTCGGCATGGGTTGTCAGGCAGGTCCCGCTAATTGTAATTAATTAGGATACCTAATTATGTAAAAATATTACATAAATATATGTGTAGAATTAATATATGTATATATATACACATATGTGTATATATACATATATATATAATTTTTTTAAATATTTTTATTTATATATAGGTGTATATATATAGTGATATATACGTATATATTTATGTATATAGATATATATATTATTTAGTTCTACGTGTATTTTGATATAAATATATATATATTAATATCACAATACAGTTAGAACGAAATAACAAACATCTATATATTTTTTTATTATTTATTTTTAATTATTTTTTTAATTTTATTTTTTTTACGTATTTACATTTTTTATATTATATATAAATATATATATATAACAATAATTATATATATATATTTAATCAGTATTAGTCTACGTGTAATTTGATAGTAATATATATATAAATAATTATATATATTAATATTTAAATACACTTCGTGTATGTGTAAATGTGTGTGTGTGTGTGTATATATATATATATATATATACTTAGATCATATATATATATAATATATATATGATCTAAGTATATTTTATATTTAACTGTAATTTTTTTATTTTTTTTACTAATATTTTATTTTTTTCACAGGAGAGGGGGCAGAGACAGTGTCAGCCAGTGATTTTACATCACTGGCTGACACACAGGATCAGTGATCACAGTGACTGCCTGTCACTGTGATCACCTCCTGCAGATTGGGTAATTGGCCACAGGGGGAGTGCCTGGGTGGTACAAGCACTCCCCCCTTCCAATCTGCAGGGGGATCTTTGTGCCAGTTACATGTGTCAGCCAATAGGCTGACACATGTAACACTGATCGCAGTGACAGGCTGTCACTGCGATCAGAGCGCTCTGAGATCGCAGTGACAGCCTGTCACTGCGATCTCAGACAGTGCAGATCGCGGTCACTGACCCCAGGGGGACTGCCTGGGGGCCAGGTAAGTCCCCCGACCGCGATCTGCATTGCAGAAAGCCGCCGGCCACGTGTGTCAGCCGATTTGAAATCGGCTGACACACGTTAAATACTGATCGCAGTGACAGCCTGTCACTGCGATCAGTGACTGCAGATCGTGGTCCCCGGCCACAGGGGGGGTTGCCTGGGGGGCCGGGCATCCCCCCCGACCGCGATCTGCAGCGGGCGAATAGCGCCGGCCACGTGGGCGGCCATTAAAGTGAGGGCGTACTATTACGCCCGCCGGCGTTTAGAGCCGGCTCCTGCAGGGCGTAATAGTACGCCCTCCGTCCTTAAGGGGTTAAACCTGTATGTTTATATTTCTTGTTGTATATCTTTGGATATGCATAAACTGTTTGTGCATACATTCTTTGTCTCTTGTTCAGTAGTTTGCTCCCCCCCCCCCAATACCATGCTGTTTGTCTGAATCCCCATGAACATAACTGGAGGTTGAAGTCCCAGCGGTGTTCGTGCCATTGAGTGTCCGATATTAGTTCCATACACTCGACGACCAAACATCGCTGTCTTTGTTCATGGCTAAAGTTGGCCGCCGCCACATATTCGCACATACGAACGGCAGCCACCCAGCCAACCGCTTAGAATGTTCATGTTGTTGTGGTTTGTGAAGGTGTTAACAGGGGTTACTGGGGTTAATGAGCAGCACACTCCACATTTGGGTAGTTTGGCGTTTGGTAATTTGTTCGGTTGTCGAATAAGACAGTGTTAGCATGCAAGGTGAATGGTATTTCCCGAACAGCCAGACGAACAGGGTAAAAAGCAAGGTAAAAAAGCAAGGGGGATCTGTCCCACATATGGGACCCAAACAGCAAGACATAATTTTCTGTTGTACCCATGCACCTTGTGATGTCACCACCAACACCAAGGGAAAATTAGTAAAAACAAAGGAGACAAAATTTATAACAGTCTATAGCAGGAATAAGGGTGATGTCCCAAAGCTCATTCAGCTACAATTTCCAATTAACTTTACTCCTCAAAAACGTATAATTAAATATAGGGATATGCAAGCATTATTCTTAAAGTTTTGGAAAGTGACAGTTCCCTATTAAACCTCAAAATATTAAAATATATTTTACTTGTAATAAACATGCACTATGCTAATAGTAGCCCGGCTCCCCACGAAACCCTGACTCCTGCCCAGTCTAGTGCTGCAGACTCCAGCCACTGACTGCGATCCAACCCCTTGCTCAGAGTCTCTTGCTAGGATGCTGTCCATCAGAATAGGAGTCGGTCTTCAGAGCAGGTGGGCAGTGCTTAAGGGGATGCCCATTTTTAGGCTGCAATCCAGGTCGGTGACGGGCCGCCTCGGGACTGGGCTCTCTGAGGGCATATGTCTTTCCCAGAAGCTTCCTCATCTTCTCGATGTCAGCTCCAAGACTGCTAGGCTTCTTTCAGCAGACCATGCCTTCACCTGGTCTCTTGGTGGGCCAGGACGGGTTGGTGCACGTAGTTTGGAGTGCCAGAATTTTGTCCAGATTCTGTCGAAGGCTTTAGCCAGATGTTCCTCATACGAGGTCCCTGTTGGGAGTGGTTGTTGCACGGCAGGCCTCTGTCTTGCTGCCATCTTGGGGCGCACACGGTACAGTATCAGCTTTGCGGGCCCTATTTGATGTTATGACTGCAGCAGGTCTGCACTCCAGCTTCGGAAGATCGTCCACTTCCCCCAGGCACCGGGCACTGTAGGCCGCAGATCAGAATTGGGATGATAGCCCATCAGACCCAGTTGCTTTGTACATCAAACGGTACAGGCAAGCATACTATCGGTCTGTTGGCTAGGTAAGGTGATTTCTGCATCGCTCAGGAGCGATTTAGCCCTAAATTCGTGTGTAGAGAGCAGAAGCTGATACAAGGCACATCGGGCAATCTTGAGTGCCAGGCCCTGCCCCTACTAATATTTATTTGTCTCAAAGGCACAGACAGGAAGATCCCAAGGCTCTCCTCAGCTGAAGGACTGTATGTTTTAGTTAAAATGATTATCACAATCATTTAGCAAGGTTATTGAACATACAAAATAATTTTCCCAATATGAGGAACCTCTAAAAGATGAGTCATATTCTTTGTTTTATAAGACACCCAGATTATGTCCAGAAAAAATTGCTTGTGTAGCCCTTATAGTTTGTAGAAGTAGCCTTTGAAAAACTGCAGAGATGTACTACACTTATATTAAGAGATGTTCCATTCTGAGTAAAGTCTTTTGCCGCCTGGCACTTGTAAGTCTGGAACAGGTAATATATGTCCAACATAATTTCCACCTCCTCAAGAGTCTTTAATTTAGGATGCAGGCTTGTAACAAATTCAAATGTACTGTTTGACATTTTCCAAGATGCCCACTAGTTTTGTGTGCTGAACATGTTTAGTAAGCATAAAGTGTCACTGTAGTGTCAATCTCTAAAAGGCCCAGCAGTCAAAATCATTGCTGTGTAGCAAATAACATAATTTCCTCTTTATAAGCCTGTTGGCATGTGGCCTAGTTAGTACCATTCTTGAGATTGCCTCCAGCAGCATGGGATCCTAAGAGTCCATATTTTCTGTTGCATGCTTTTTAAAATTGTGCAATACAACGTAAACATTTTATTCAGAAAATCTATTTATTTATGTGGTTCTGTAAGGATTATTTTGTGGCAATTGTGAACAACTGACAAAAGAATTGCAATGTTTTGGATTAAAAAGCCAGATAGGAAAAATAGTCATGGTCATTTATGTTTCCCTATTGGATGTCTTATTTTGTCCTCAGTCAGGATTCTTGGTTCAGTAAATACACCTCTGTGTTTTATATAGTTAAATTTGTTGAACTCATTTTATTTCAAGCAAAGAGAACTGTATTTATAACAGGACTTGACAACATTTTAGAAAATAGTCATTCGAGAGTGTAAAATAGCAATAGCAATACAAGATTGCATACAACTGTTGCATAATAGCATTGGTGATATTAATTGTACAACAGTAGATATATTTATGCTATATGATATGTGTCAAAATATCTATGTTACCTCCTTTTTCATAATAGTTTCTTGTTGGCTGATTAGCTGTGGAAAGCACCCAAACAGCAAGACATAATTTTCTGTTGTACCCATGCACCTTGTGATGTCACCACCAACACCAAGGGAAAATTAGTAAATCGAGGGGAGATTAATAGGGTCTGAAAAGATCACAGTAATAGTTATCCTAACCATGTTTCCATATTGTTGAATGCAATTTTTCAGTCTTTGAAATCAGCTGGTTTATTTTGATTGAGTCACGATAACTTAGAGAGAGTATAGTACAGGATGCAACACAATTTTGCCCTTTTATGTTGCAACCATATGGTCATACAGAAACATAGAAACATAGAATGTGACAGCAGATAAGAACCATTCGGCCCAGAACTACAGAACATATACTCGTCTCTCAAAATGACTCCCTAATATGTTTATGTAAATCTATGCCATTATTCAAAAAATTCAAAAATGGAGCATTCATTTCAATGCCTCTATGAGTTTGACAGCATTTCATGTTATATGTCACCCAAGAAATAAAGATTAGCAAAATGGTGTCAGCTGCTTTCCCGTTTGGACACAGCTTACTAGAAAAAAAACTTAAATGTATTTGTTATAATTATTTATTTATTTGAGTCAACTACAACATGGAATGTTTATTTTAGTATTCTATTTCATGTATATATTTGTTGATAATTTAGCTAGCATAGTGTTTATATAGCATGCTTCCCTATCTTATTATAAGGAGGCAGCCAACCAAGCTAGCCTTGGGTCATGTATTTCAGTGCTGCCAGTGCTAAAATCCAAAACATTCCTTTGTGCTGACTGTCCATCAGGCTGCTTTACTCGGGCTATTTGTTGTCTGGAAAGTATCATTTTTTTTTTCTGTAGTAGTCAACCCCAGAAGTATGTATTGATTATCCTTGCTGCTAATCTAGTTAACCGTGATGTGAGCAAAGGCAGACAGCTCTGTTGTTCCAGGTGCAGATCTTATCTTACTGCTTCTTCCTTACTACAGTAAGGTTCCCTACTACAGTAAATCTGTACTGCAGACTAACCAAGGGAGCATATGTTATCCTGTTACTTTCTTTTCTGGGTGCAGTGATTACTTGCTGGTTACTTGAGTATCTTTCTTTGTTTCTCCTCCTATTCCGCTATGGTAATTTTCCCTAATGCTAATATTGTGTTAATGTGTGTGACAAAAGCCACTTTGCCACTGGTTTTTGGAGAGGACTAATGGCCAGCCTTTTACCTTGTGACTATGGCCCCTGCAACAGAACTGGTTAATATACTGAACAGAGACCACCCTGGAGCTTGTTAACACCTATTAACAAATTGGAACGTTTCTCACTGCAGTGTTCTAATTGTTCGTCTGGGTGGCCGCAATTCCTATGAACAACCACGAGGTGGCGGCCATTTTGTTCGCATGAATGCAGGCAGCAGTGTTTGGGCATGAATCTCCTGGAACTAAAATCAGATACAGAAACTTCCGAACACCGCTGGACTTCCATTATCGCCTGCCTTCGTTTCTATTCAGCTTAGAAGGGTACTGTTCAGTGAGATCATTCGTCTGGATGAAGGGATCAAGCTCCAGGGTAAGACTATCGACTCTGTTCGGTAGTTTGTTCATTTGTTTGTTCGTTTGCAAACTACAGAAACTAGACCGGCCACAAGCCCTGATTCTCTGGAACTGATTTGGCATGAAATCATGCGTGCGGTTGGTCAAAAGAGACTTCCATGAATTTCCTGAACCCCTGCTCTGATCTGGGTGATTTTCGGATATGTTGTTCACCCAGATCAAGGCTATCAGGGGATATGTTATGTTTTGAGGTGTTTTCTGTACCTTGTGGAAATTGTGTGTTTTAATGCCTGTGGTTATTGTATGATCTACTTTAATTGTATCACAAGCAGAGGGGAGGGATTGTGTAATGTATGTGGGAGTGTCATTCATTGTTACTCTGTTTCTATTGGCTTGTTAATCTTGTGTCCCGGTGCCCAAATAGGTTGTAAAACTTGTATAAGGGGCCAGTGTACCCCATTAAACCTTGAGTTCCTGCTTGACCCTCAACACGTAGTCTTGTCTCGTGATTGGAGGGGAACTGCTATATCACACTGGGGATTGCTATACTCTGTATACCTCCCTGGGTTCTAATCACTTAGCTCTTTTAAGAGCTGTTCCTGTTATGCTCTCCTGGAGGAGAGGCCTCTTCCACACAGTCCTGGATGTCAGAGGTTGATCCAGGGTGGAAAGAAGATGGTGAGATTTCAGTTGAGCTATGGCGGTTGTGGAGTCTGCAGTGGTTTTGGTGTCCGGTGCAGTGCCTATAGTCCTCGGCGTAAGCTAGGAAGCATCCGTTAATGCAGGGTACACAGTCGGGGTGCCAGGAGATCCATTACAATGTGTGACACGGAAGATGGGACTCCTCGTAGGTGTTCCCTTAATTATACTTTGTCTCGTCTAATGGTTCCCTGCATTCGAATGGAATTGTTCCCTTCTGTCCAGTTACTGAACAGATCCTGTGGGGTTTCTGTTAACAGATTCTGTTAACACCTCGTAATCACCGACCACCCGTGGCTGTAAAACCACAAAACAAGCATTCCCTGTGTGTCTGCCATTTTTATTCGACCCACAACCACCGGAACCCGGTATGCTACTACCCCGGGTCCTTATATCCCCGACAAGCTCACTGTGTAAGCTACCCCTGCGACCACCCCCACTCCACACCTGAAACACACATTAGAAATTATGGGGAACATCACCAGGAGCACTTTTTTCCCCAACAAAACTGACGAAACTGAATACTATGGGCACTACAATAGTATCTCAAGGCGCCATTTGGTTTTGGCTAGGGGGTTTCAGGGCTCTGTGTGCTCTGTCTATAGCTAGGTCTTGTGGCGTTGCCTCTGGGAGGATTGTGAGGAACAGTTCTCGCAGCGTGGAGAGCGGCATATCAGGGGTGACTGTTTCAAAGAGGCCCCTTATTCTTATGTTGTTGCGCCTAGAGTGATTGTTTAGGTCTTCCATACCAGTCTCCAACTCCTCCACTTTGTTTTTCAGTGTAGTGATTTCAGCTTTGTGTGTGTTGAGGGTTTCTAGGGTTCTGGATTGTGTGCCGTTTTGCTGGGGAGTCTGTGCACAGGCTATTTTCGTAGCTGTTTGTAGAGCCTGGCAGGGGGGAGCTTGCACACTACGCGGCCATTCAGCTCCCAGTACTAATCCATTCTTTTTATATCCTTTAGTAAGTTTATGAATATAGCTACATGTTCCATTTATAGATCTTCTGCATTTCTTACAAAATAATCCATTATTGGCTATGACAATCAGAGCTTGGAATATTCTCCACCTCAGCAAGGGATCTAACTGGCAGCAATCAATACTCCTACCATTTCTTAAGAGTTCCCATTCCCATGTTGGAGATGCCTAAACTTCATTCCCGATCTAAACTTTGTCCACTATTCATCTTAATGGCCATTCAATAGATTATGAATGACACACGATTTTCATGTTTACTGCACTGCAAGTGACACATCATAAATTAACAATACCCTTCAATGCATATTGACAAGTTTGTAGATGTATTATCTTCCATTATTCCAAGTTTCTCCCCAGATGAGTTGAACATTGACTACATGAGCAAAAAACAGACTGGATAGGCAGATGAACTACATCCACTACTTGTCTAGACACAAATACTATTAAAGGCCACAAAAACATTGTGTTATCTCTTCCATTTACCCTGCATACAAAGAGTCACATATCAAGTTTATCCCTCTCTATACAAAGCAATAATACCTTCTACCTTTTGCCAGATATGTGGCGAAGGGGAAGCAGACCTGACACACTGCCTCTGTCCATGCATGCGATACACCAATTTTTGGGTGAGTGACACACACGTAAGACTGTGTTTTAACTGGAATTATCAATCTTTACCCTTTTTTACAAATGTGTTCTGACACTTAGGTTAATATACCTTATGATAACAGTTGCTCTTCAGTGCGACAATGATTTCACTGTTTACTTATTGCAACCAATTAGGAACATTTACCAGGAAATTCTTTCAAAGGTGCAATCAATCCTATATTAACATACTAGACTCTGCTCTTGGGGAGAAAGTGAGCAAAAAATATTTGAACTTTCTAGCTGGTCCTCCAACCAAATAATTGGTGAGATTAATAAGGTATCCATCCAGTTGTATTCTGTTGTGTTATGCAGTTATACCTGTGCCTGTGTCTGTTATATACTTTGTTTAGACCTTATTATCACAGTTTGGGGACCAAATGCATGACTAAAATGTGACATGATAAAGGAAAGCGCACTTTCTCTTAAGTTCACTATATTAACTCATAGTTTCAGTTGGTGTTTCATTCCGTTTACATGGTACTATCTTACAATTTGCAACAAAAGACACTCAAAACAAAATCAAAACTGAAATATAAAATAAAAATGGAAACCATGTTTTCTACCAGCGCACTTTTCTCCTTGAATATTGATAGTTGCTATGCATAATTGTTTATTTATTGATTTATTCAGGTGTATGTTCCTGGTGTATGTTATCACTACCAGTGTTTTTAAGCTCCATGTATTAACATCATATTTCAATGCTCTCATTAATTCCAATATATATTCTGGTTAGAATTGCAATAATGGAAGCTTTGTTTTCATATTTGCATTGTTACCTACATACCCAACATAATTTTTTTAATGACATTCAATGCAAGTAACGATGATTTTAAAATATGATTATAAGTTAATTGTTTTAGATGATATGGTGGTAAATTAAACATTTTTTTCGTGTAATGTATCATCTATTCTGTGTTTTCTTTTCTTTTCTTTTTTCAATTTACATTATGTTCCCTCTTCAATTTAAATTTTAAAAAAAACATGAAAATTACTTGTAATCCAGCAGCCACTCCTCCTCTGATGTCATCAAGGCTAATGACTTTTCTCCAATCCATTGCTTTCCCTTAGAGTGACATTGTGGATCTATGGTGCAATCATGATGCTTGACAATGCTCATTGAGATGCATTAAATCCAATTCAGTGTTCTCGATGTGATGACACCGAATGTAAAGAATTTCAGTAAGCATCCCTTGTATTTAATTTACAAGGAAAATTGCTCTATTCTACTCCACATTAAAACTGTAATGTTTTGAATGTTAAAATAATTCAAATATTATTGACTTTAGCTTAAACACAATATATGAACTAAAATAGCTATAAAATAATTGGCATTAAAAAAAAGACCACTTATATTGTATGCCATTACAATTAGTTTCATGATTAGACTTTAAAGCTATTTTCCATTGTAGATAGCATCAAGGATTATATTAATAAAGTAATGTGTTTAACCAGCATATTTGTCATGATCTAGATATTAATTATATGTATGTATACAAATCATTGAAGTGTTTCATTAATGTAAAGTCCTTTATCTCTATAATTACACCTTAAATGATAATTTCTGAGGTGTAAACTTGCATTGCAAAATCAATATTTAATTAATAGCTATGTGTAATATTTTTCACACTTTTCACACGTTAGTACTGAAGTATAGAGCCACTAAAATTATTATTTTTTAATATTTGCTTTTTATTAGCTTTTTAAATGTACAAAAAACAAACAAGTATCAAACAAGTATTTATGATCAAAAGTACAAAATTTGACATCCAGATCAAACCTAACAGTCTCAGCACTATTATCATGCATGTTAGATATTGATATATATATATGCTTAAAAATCGAAAATACATCAACAAACATAACAAACAAAAACCGAAGACATAAAAAAATACAAAAGAATAAATGATGGTCACTATTCAGAGATAAAGTTTGATAACCAACATCAAAAGATAGATCTTCCCAATACATGCCCTAAAAAAAACCAGAGGAAAAAGACATGAGAGATGCAGATATAAAGAAAATACCCAGGGAATTCTCTGAAAGACATAAACCTAAGGCCCAGAGTTATACTTCATACATCTTTAATGTAATTTTTCCATATATTCCATCCATATTTAGTAATAGGGGAACTCTCCCTCTCCATCCTTAATTGAAAAGATATTTAGGTTTTTAGTATTCCCCAAGTTGGGGGCTCACTCTATTTCCAGAGTTTAACAATGCTTTTTTTTTGCAGCTATCATAATATGAGTTGTTATATACCTGTCCCTTAGAGTCAATTTAGGCCATTAAAGATGTAATAAAACTGTTTGGGGGAAGAATGTCATACGAATATTCGTGACATTCTCTAGAATGTTATATGTTAATTTCCAAAAAGCTTTTAACTTCTGACAATTCCACCAGATATGAGTATAAGAACCTTCTGCATGATTGCAACACCAGCAGAAAATGGCATATGTATGGAACATCTTATTAATTTTCTTTGGAACTAAATGCCATCTAGTCAGTATCTTATATTGTAACTCTATAAGATTAAGGCAGTGCATTAATTTCTTAGTTTATGGTATGATTGTATACCGATCGAAAGTACTGATCTCTATTTCAAGATCTATTTCCCATTTATTTTTCATATTTTTTACTGGATCTATTATAGAAGGATCTTCATTCTCAAAAGGGGAGCTTTTCATCAGGGTACTAACATTGTCTCCATATTTTAATAGACAATCCATGCCTGGAATTTCATTGTCTTTTTTGAATATATATTTTCGAAGATAACTTTTAACTCTGAGGTAGCGGAAAACGTCTTTTGCAGGGATATGAAATTCAGAGGCTATTTCTTGGAAAGATTTAATATGGGAACCATTTAAGATATCATTACAAATCTTTACACCATTCTCTTTCCAAGTACCTAGATTCAACTCCTCCATGTTATATTCTAGGAGGCTAATATTGCTCTTACTATGAATAGTATTTTCCCAAGACAGATTATGTTCTATTTTAAATTTAGACCAAAATTTTAAAATTTGTTAACTAAGGCTGTTTTTGTCTCCATTGTTAGCTGAATTCTTATCTATGCCCAATCTTTTAGGGTCAATTTAACAAAGAAGGGAGAGGTCCGATATCTCCAACATAATTTTTTCTATATCCTGCCAAGAATCTTTAGAGTCTATTTTAAACCATTTGGAAATATGCTTAAGAATGGCAGTGTCATGGTATCTTTTAATGTTAGGAATTGATAGCCATCCCTTATCTATATATTTTCTCTAAAATCTTTCTCTTTATTCTTGGCTTTTTGCCAATCGATATATATTCAGAAAAAGTCATTTGTACTTTAATTAAATTTGATCTATGTAAATATGTAGGGAGAGCCCCAAATATATAGTTCCATATTGGTAGCACATAGGATTTTATGAGCCACTAAAATAATTTAAATTTGAAATTCTTTTGATTTGTAATATAAAAGCAGAGCAGATTACTATAAACATATACTCATATTTAATCTATCTATATACTCATCTACCTATTTACTCATCTACTTATCTAAGGATATTTGGTGACTGTGTGCCTATTTATGTGGGTTACTGTGTATGTGACTATGTGCCTGTGGCTGTATGTGACAATGTATGTGTGTGACTGTGTGCATGTGACTGTGCATCTTGCAGTTTGACTGTGTATGTGACTGTGTGTGTGACTGAATATGACTATGTGCAAGATTGTACCTGAGTGTTGTCTGCATGTGACTGTATTTGATAATGTATGTGTATTTGATCATGTATGTGTGTAATTGTGTATCTGAATGTTCGATGATGTGTATGTGACTGTGTGTGTCTAGCTGTGTGACTATAACATATATTATTGGGTGTGATTGCATGTATGTGTGTGTGTGTGTGTGTGTGAATGTGTGTAAGTGATATATTGTATTTGTGTGATTGTCTGTATCTATGTGTTTGTTACTGTGTGCCTAGGCATATGTATGTGACATCATGTGCATAATTGTGTGATTATGTTGTGGCAATGTGTGATAGTGTGACTGTGTCTGTGACTGTGCTTGTGTTTGTGTATATGTGGCTGTGAGTGTGTCCATATTTGCATGTATGATTGCATGCCTATTTGTGTATGCATGTTACTGTGTACATATGTAAGGGAACAACAAAAGGATAATCAGTGTTTGGAAAAAGACACAAGGTAAAAGAGATTAAGATATACACAAGCAGGTAAAAAGTGTTAACACACACAAGGTTAAAAAATTGGTTTAGGAGAAATGCACAAAGCACATGCAGGTAAGATTGGGACATTTACAATTGTTGGGGGGGGGGGGAAGGGGTAACATACATAACTTCCTCAGGGGCCAAATGACCCAAGAACACCTCTTAGTACCAAATAAAGTGTTCTCAAATTTCTAATTTGACTACATAACATTTTATCCAGATTTCATTTTAGTAAAGAAGAGAATTATAAATCCAGTTAAAATTCAGTTACTTTAACCAAATTATGTCAATGCAGACCAACTTGGACTATATTGAATACGTATGTATTGTACATCCAACAACCTGAGCACAATTCAGAAACTAAGGCTCAACTAAAGAGAGTTTGGGAGATGAACTCCACTTATGTACCCTAATGGTTTCCAGCATTTGCTAATAATATAAGAGTAACATTTACTGACTTAAGATCATATCTTGTTGGGTTATTCACAAAATTCCAAATTGTAAGAAATTAAAATCAGAATGAAAAATTGTAGTAAAAATTGTAAATTTTGAAAAAATATATATACCTCACATATTGGCTCCAATTTAAGATATGGTTTTACATGTAAACACAATGTAACACCGGTTTTATATCCTATCTATAAAGCTCTTTCTAACACATTTAAAACCATTTGTTGATATTGCTTCAACCATCAAATTACCATTAACCAAAAAAGGGTGAACAGTATTATATTGTTATTGACTTTGTTAACCCCTTAAGGACACATGACGTGTGACATGTCATGATTCCCTTTTATTCCAGAAGCTTGGTCCTTAAGGGGTTAAACTACTATAACTAATGTAATCAATTTCCATTTTCAAGTCAAATCTTCCTTGGTACAGAAATGTGAGAATTTTCTGTGTACTGGAAAGGGTAGTTGTGAGTTTTCTTCATATCATATTTGTGTATGAGAGAATGATGATTTGTATTAAACAAAAACATTTAATTATTATTCTTTACTTGTATTCATAGAATTATTTATTGTGTGTTAATTGCCTTAGTTATGTATAGTTTAGCACACATTGTGTTTGTAAAGTTAAATAATTTAACTGTCTACCATAATTAATGCATTAATGTAATGCTTCTTTTAGCTACCCTTACAGTTATAAAGTAAATTTTGCACGTACAATATTAAATATAAAAGTTATTACTATGTTCTTTTTTTTCTTACTTTTAAGAGATTAGTCACTAGACATTGAAAAATTGGTCAGCGATGAAAACAAGATATGATATTAATATTATTTATTCTTGCCACAAACATAAATTACCTATTTCAAAGAATTTACATTTCATGTTGCATAATTGAAAACAATATAAGAAAATAAAATAGACATTAATAAACTCAGTCACTGCTCTGCATATACAATGTCCTGACTTTTCCTTTCCCTGAGATTAATAATTTAAGTTCATTTTTAACCATAATTATGTACAGATCTGATTTTTTTTATGCAAAATAATATGATGCAGACATTCTCCAGAGTTAGGAAATTAATGTGGTGTATTTTTTTTTTTTTGTTTTTTTTTTTTAATTGGCTTACTGAATGAATATATCCCCAAGGATACTTTATTAATTTGGAACAATCTTTTCCATATTGTAATATATTCTTCTGACTTTGTGCTTTACCTACTTTGTAGCAAATTAATCTATTGGTGTAATATTCTCTTAGAACTAGTACATTAATCTGATGCAGCTGTCGGTGCCCAGAGTGAGTAAATACATCTTGTACTGTCTTGCCCCCATATTGGAAAAAAAATAATTTGGTGCCGCTGTGTGTCCCTAAGGTTAGCAAATTAATCAATAGTACTGTCTTTTCCCAGGGTTAGAAAATCAATCTGGTGCTGTCCTTTCTCAATGCCAGCAAATCAGTCTGGTGCTACTGCTTATCCCTGTGGTTAGTAAACCAATAAGGTACTGCATTTCTTTAGAAGCATTAAATTAATACCGTATTAGAGTTTGCAGTTAAATATAAAGCTTTTTCCCAGTCTATGACTAGAGGAAGGATAGTACAGTGTTTGTCTGTTTGCAGAAGTTGGACATTATTTTGACATATCGTTCATACACACAAGCTTAGCCTATGGTTCCTCGATCTTCTGAGGATACTTATAGCCTGATTTAGATTGATCCAATCTAAGCAGTGTGTGCATATTTTCAGTATGCTCTTTTTTGTATGAAGAATGAGATTTAGGCATCAGTGGATTTCTTTTGCTACTTAATACCTATGGAAACGTATGCTTCAATTTCTTCCACATAGATTCCTCATATTCCTGACAAAAGAGATACATTACTTAACAAAGCAATGATAGCCTCCATGCACTTTCCTCTGTAGCAATTTTCATGCAATACTCATGGACTTTGTGAGCAAAAATATCTTAAAGCACAGAAACCATAAATATGTATTATGTGTTAGTGTAATGTACAATAACAATGTTTATAATACTATCAATACTTTCAATACTAACAATTTTTCATATAGAAGAAAAGTGGCATGATATTTTAATTGTATTTAAAATCTAAGAAGTATAAATAGCTCTATTTAATGTGCAGTGTGCTGTTCAGGGGTACATTAAAAAATTAAATTACGTGAATTTCTATTTATTTAAATAATATATTGTTTACATTTTGCATCTGTCTTTTGCAAAAATATGGTAAGGCATCATTTATTTTACATTATTTCAGAAAGTTTCTGAAATATTTAGTAGAAACAGAAATAAGATTTTAAAAATCAAAGAAAAAGTTGTTTGTGCACTATCCCAAATCCTTATGCACATTTAAATAACTGGAGGATTTTAGTATCACTCGGTTTTTAGTATCACTCTAGTGGCCACTTAAGTGTAAGCTCACCTGTCACACCAAGGCTAACCTCTTAGGCAAGTCCTACACAAACAATTCACTTTGCTTCTTTCAGCTTCAGGTTAAACGATCTTTAATGAGACAGAGAGGGGTATTTTTTTAAACTCCTACAAATGTACTAACCCTTAATAGGGGTGCATGGGGTGCATGGCAGCATTGTAAGATGGCTGTGTAATAGAAAAATGAAAATGGGAGTTTGAGCACAGGACTTATTTTTGTACAGAAATATAAATTAATCTCGAAAAGCAGGTGTGACAGAGAATATAACTTAATGGAATATATGAGAATGAATCTTTCTATAAAGACTATTTTAATTTAAAATTGTATCTATATATTGGTATAATGTCTATATATATTAAAGGGAAACTATAGGCTAGAAATACAGAATTGTATTTCTAGCCTATAGTGCCCTCCTTGCCCCACCCGCCTCCCTAAAGTCGACCTAACAACTGGAAGTGCTTTTAGTGGCCGTCTGTTTTTTTTTAAAACATTCTGTATTTATTGGTTGAGTTTTGCATAGAGTCTTTTGTTACAGAAAGGAAGCGTTTCACAGGGTTAAACATATGCATTCGTCTTACAGTCTAGCAACATCGTACAATCAATTCGTAATTAACTGTGCTGGAGTCGTACACTTACACATTTTTGCATTGTTTTAGTAATTGTGGCCCTATTATCCAGGTGTTCCTGTGGTCATGTAGGTCCCTTCTATGTGGGCGTTCACAGCAGTGTTTTATTTGTTTTGTGACTCTTAGTTTTTATTTGGAGGGTGACTGGACTGTGAACTTGGAAGGGTATTTCTTTCTATTTTTATAAATACCTTAGTCATTGAATAAAAGCATCTTCTCTTTTATACAATACTATACTTCCCACTCTGATCTATTTTTGTTTTTGAGATCATTATTTAAGAGTGAATTGGTTGTTTCAATTAAGGTTACCACCTTTTTTCAGGGGAGTACAGACTAGCAGAGCTTGTCCATCAATAGTTTAAGTTCTTTTGGGCTGTAGGACCACCTCTTACTGTTTGTGCATATATGGTTATTAAGGTTATTAAGTCACTTTATGTATGTACTCTTTACTGGGTCATTAGAAAAAACAGCTTAGCCAATTTCAGAGTTCTGGTTCCTGTCCTTTCTGCTGTGAGGGGAGGAGCTAACCCATAAGTAAATGCTGCTATGTTTGATCAGGAAAAGTACATATCCCCAAAGTTATATTCTTTAACCACATAGTATTATCTTTTGATCAATTTTTCCACCTCTTATATTTAAAATGTATCCATTTTGAATTTCTTTGTAGTCTAGGTAAAAGTATCATGGCTAGTTTTACATTTCGGAAGCAAGGGGTATCACTATGTGCCAAATTCTTTCATCAACAGTGTTAAATTATTTCAGATACGCAGGCTAGCTTTGTACTGCTTGACTAAAAAACTTATATTGATGGATATCAGTTCATAATGCATCTAACATAAAAAGTAGATTTCATCATTTTAGAAACCTACAGATAACTATCCTTGTAATGCTTTAATAAGATTATCAAAGAACTGTCCATTACTCAAGATACAACCAATTTCCTGAATAGAAGACAGTTTGACCTCAACTGTAAAGAAGGTTTACATTTTCCATTAAAGCTCTCATGTTACATTTGTCCATTTACGATGATGAACACTTGGAAACATGTTTTTAGGACATGGGGAAAGGTGGGGGGAGGCGTCTGCAATAGCTCTGTACAGCACTGTTCAATATTCTCGAGAAAAAACAAACCATACAAATATCCCCACATCGTCCATAGTACAAATTCAATCTGTATTTTGCTAAATTAATTGAGGTCAACAATTCAATGGAATTAAACCGTTTGTGTTCATTCAACCTGCAATCTATAGGGATTTTCGAGAATAAACAAATAAAGAAATCTATGTTATTTAGATTATTTCCTATCTGTTTCCTTTTTCTTACTGAAATAAGGAAACTATAATCTTTATAAAAGAAGAAGTCTAGATCTGTTACAAAATTATTTACTGTAATCTATTTAACAATTACATTAAATCAATCATAGAGAAATATGTTATTCAGCTTATGACATTTACGTATAACAATCATGTATAGTACGTCAATTCCAAACATTGAAATAATGAAATAGCTTTCTACTATTTTTTCCAGTGCTTTCAAATATATTTTAAAATAAAGTTGCAATGCACAAGTGGCTTCAGCTCTTGTCATTAGCTTGCCACAGGTTCCATGTATGCACATCTCTTACCCAACATCCTTTGGAATTCAGAAAACCACATATATATTAAACATAAACTAATGCCAAATTGCCTCCAAATTACTATGTTTGTGTATTCTGAAATTTTGGGTTGAAAAAGAACAGAAATGGCATATATTTGCATTCTAGCCATTGGAGCATAAAGCAGGAAAATGTTTCATTCATATTCCCTCACACCATGAATATCTCTTGGTGAATATCCTTGCAATTATGATATTCTAACCTTTTTTATATTGGTGGGAGAAAGCATGATCTTGCACTTTTAAAATATAGTTATAACTCTTAAAACACAAATAAATGTGACTAATTTTGTTGCTTTACTAAATGTATCATTACACTTTCTCCAGCTATTCTACAAATTATTGCTTAGAAAATACTTTTGAATATTTTTTTGTGATATTCAGCTTTGTTACATAGTTCTAACCCAGTGTATAGCAATATAGTGCTACAACTGAATTGTAATTTTTAATCTCATCTAGTGTTGATGGCCACTGATATATTTCATTTCAGACCGCAAAGCTCTATTTTGTGAATGCTTCTATAATATTCAGTAAACATATGGAACATACCACACTGATGACCAAGAATACATATGTAGATAGAAAGATAAATGGTACTAAATAGTTTGAAAACCATATATATATGTGCAAAATCCCTGGGGGATTACAAACAATGTCTGATACTGTAACACAAAAGTGGGATCCCCTTAACCCACACCAATAAGTTGAAAACACAAATATATACACAAGGTGGAGTATCTTACATATAGTTTAAAAATAATGTATACAAAAAAATCCTTAAGGAATATGCTCCTCAAAGTTTGATAAAAAAGAGAACTGAGCCCTAGTGCAATATTGTCTGTATACTAGTATTGGAATAGATAGGTATATACAGGTACACTCACAAGGGGGGAGCCAGTAACATTTTGGCTCAAAATATCAGCGTTTGGGTTGTAGTCGCTGCAGCTTTTTGATTGTATCCACAAACTCAGGTGTTTTTAGAAAAGTCCTTTATTTATCCATAAAGTACACAAGACATATAAAATAAGTGGGGAATAAAAGAGTAAAACGTTCTTACAGTCTTTGTGGTAAGTCTTTTGATACTAAATAGTAAACTCTTTTCAAATAAGTTTTATTGAGAATGTATTTCAAAATATTTTACAAGAAACATTTTACAGAGAAAAGCAAGGGTTGTAAAAAATGTATAAATAATAAAAGAAAATAAGGAGGGAGAGTAAAAAGGGGGAAATTTCAATCCATAAATATATAATGAAAAAAATATAATTGCTGGACAGAATGTAAGAACTAAATAAACAACATAATAAGTATGCACATATTAATTTGTAAAGGGTTTACCAATACTTAGTCAGTGGTGTAGGTATTAACCTGTTCAATGAAAATTATAAGTCAGTGATAGGTCCAACCATATGGAAAACCATTACAAAATGATCTATAGGTGGTACCTGACCCCACCCAGAATGCATAAAATGAGTACAAATATCTCTAATAAATTTTGGCATGGATGTGAACATATTGGTACATTATCTCATTATTGGTGGTACTGTCCCAAACTTCAGCAGTCTTTCAAATATGTTTACTTATTAATTAAAAAAAAGTAGGCCCATCAATTACAACATTATCACCATAATTGGGTTTATTTAAAAACATTCCTGAAAACAACAATACAATTGATATAATTACGATAGGCAACATCCTGATAGCCTCTACATCAACTATACCTAGGTACTGGAAGTCACCTATCCCATTTATTATGTGCCTATTGCTAGAAAACAAACATTATGAAAGCCATCCTCTATATTAGACCAATGAAAAGATGATTAGAACAAATGGGCATAACATGGGCATAAAATGTAAAAAAAGTATATTTTCTGTAAATAGTAATCTCTTATCACAATAAAGAAGAACCATAGCACACAACACTACACAATAGTAATCCATAATTCTCTAAATAACTACACATGCTTACAGAATATATAATGTTTGTAATACATCTGTTATGCACATAAATTAGGCATACCATTACCATAGAGAAATGTAGATCCTCACTAAATGTGACCTTCACAATATACAGATGTAATGGAAACTGGTCACCCCAACATTTCACCTACTTATAAATTAAAATCTACTTTTCAAACTTCCGCAACTGCTTTAAAGGGAAATACACTTTCTGGTTTTGTATGATGACATCAGGACTAAATGCCTTACAGGGTATGGAAAGCCCCAGTGTCCAAATTACATATGGAAAATATGACCTATATACAGTACAATATAGAGGAATACAAAATGTCTAAAAATGTCCAAGTGAATGCTCTCCTGCACAAATTCACCCTCTTCAAAACACTATCATTCTGTCTTGCTTTTGGTGGTGATAATGTATAATTTGAAATGATGGATGGACAAAATAGCTTTAGTGGCAATATACTTCATCGCTTCATCGCTGTCTCACACATCATACATCTGCCACACTTTGTTAAAAGTTGTTGTTTGAGCTGTGAGTTTGTCCATCAAATAATTGTCTTTCATTTTCAGTAATATGCTATGTCTCTTACGCATCGTCATTTCCAGCCATGTCTGTGCCAGTGCCCGTCTCACTGTCAGTGCGATTTTAGTCAATAGTTTCTGATCCTTAGTTAACAATCCTTCCATTGGTTTAGCCAGCAAGTAGGACAGTGGTTCAATTCTATTTGCCCACCATCAAGTTTCTGCTCATTCCCAGTTACTGTTTCATGCTTGGTTACATCCACACCAACTAAATTTTTTTTTGCTAAGCAATTTATCATCTTTATTTTAACTTTTACTGTTCATATACTTGCATGATTACTATCAAAGTCAGATGCAAGGAATTTTGCTATATAAATAATATCAAATCAGAGTCCTTCTGTTTTTTTATACTTTTGACTAATTGAAACTACTCTGGCTAGGGACACCAAAAGTCGGGATTTTTGCAAACAGGATGTCAATAACATGTTAATTTATTAACTTGAAAACTAAAAAAATATATACTGTGTCTACAATTATGTGTTTAATCAAGCAAATAGTCTGAAGGCACCAACTTAATGCAAACTCCCTAAAGAGGCTCATCCTTAAGCAGTAAGTAGTGCTAGATACTACTGATCACAAACATAAAATATCGTCCATGGCTGTTCTTTCTTTCCCACACAACTGTAGTCACACATATATTGGCTTTTTTAGTTTTGGAATAAAAGCTAAATTTTACTGAAGGCATGTTTGCCAATATCTGATTGTTGGTGTTCTTCTCAGCATTTTTGTTAGCACAAAAGAAGAAATTTCACTAAGTTCCGAGTGTAAACTATGAAAGCATAACTAATAGAACAAGACTTATACATCCTGCAAGGCTGCTTGCATTATTACTTTACAGTATAGGTTACATTGGTAGTATCTACAAAGTATTGAAAATAAACAAGACTTTAATGTTTAGTAAAACTAATTTTCAATAGATGTCAGTATACAAAGAGTCAATGAACATCTGACATGTTTTAATTATATCCCTGTTTAACCCCTTCACTAGTGAGCACTTTTTGATTAAAAAAATATTAACAAAACCTTCCTTTGAAGCAAGGAATACATGCACAGCATACAAACATGCCATTTTTGTGTATAGATTGTTTTGCAGATTATCTTAAACATTAAAACTTTTTTGTTCATCCTTGATAAAATATTTGGGTAATGAAACCCAATAGGCTGTATACAGTGTCCTTTATCTTCATTACATATTACATAGTTACATAGTTACATAGCGGAAAAGAGATTTGCGTCCATCAAGTTTAGCCTTCCTCACATATGTTTTTGCTGTTGATCCAAAATAAGGCAAAAAACCCAGTCTGAAGCGCTTCCAATTTTGCAACAAACTAGGAAAGAATTCCTTCTTTACCCCAAAATAGCAGTCAGATGTCTCCTTGGATCAAGCAGCTATTACCCCACTAATTAGAAATTATATCCCTGTATGTTATGTTTTTGCAAGTATTTATCCAATTGCAGTTTAAACATCTGTATAAACGATGACAAAACCACCTCTTCAGGCAGAGAATTCCATATCCTTATTGCTCTTACTGTAAAAAAAACTTTGCCTTAGATGAAATCTCCCTTCTTCCAGCCTAAATGTGTGACCTTGTGTCCTATGTATAGCCCTGTTTATGAATAGATTTCCAGATAATGGTTTGTACTGGCCCCAAATACATTTGTATAATGTTATCATATCCCATCTCAAGGCGCTGTTTTTCCAAACTAAAGAGATTTACATTTTTTAACCTTTCTTCATAACTAAAATGCTCCATTCCTATTATCAATTTTGTAGCTGGTCTCTGCACTTTTTCTAGTGCCATGATAGCTTTGTTTAGAACAGGTGCCCAAAATTGCACAGCATATTCAAGGTGTGGTCTTACCAGTGATTTATAAAGAGGCAAAATTATATTTTCATCCCGAGAATTTATGCCCCTATTTATACATGACAAAACCTTACTGGCCTTAGCAACGGCAGATTGACATTGCATATTGCTGCCTAATTTGTTGTCTATAACAATTTCCAAATCCTTCTTGTGTGTGATTATCCCTAGTTCACTACCATTTAAGGTGTAAATTGCTTGTGCATTCTTAACCCCGAAGTGCATAACTTTGCATTTCTCTATGTTAAATTTAATCTGCTATTTTAGTGCCCAGTCCCCCAATCTATTCAAATCCCTCTGCAGCAAGGCAATATCCTGCTCACATTTTATTACTTTACAAAGTTTTTTTGTCATCTGCAAACACTGATACATGGCTTTCAATGCCCATTTCAAGATAATTTATAAATATGTTAAATAGAAGCGGTCCCAAAACAGAACCTTGAGGGACACCACTTATCACTTTTGTCCAGCTTAAAAATGTACCATTAATGACAACTCGTTGTAGTCTATCCTTAAGCCAATGTTCTACCCAAGAACAAGAATATTCATCTAGACCAATTTCTTTTAGTTTGAAGACTAACCTATTGTGAGGAACCATATCAAATGCCTTGGCAAAATCCAAGTAGTTCACATCCACTGCAACACCCAGATCTATACTTCTACTTACTTCTTCGTAGAATGCAATTAGGTTAGTTTGACATGACCTGTGTTTCATAAAACCATGCTGATTATTGCTAATAACACAGTTCTTCCCAATGAATTCCTGAATATTATCCTTTAATAGCAGTTCAAATAATTTCCCAGTCACAGAAGTTAAGCTCACATGTCTATAATTTCCAGGCAAGGATTTTGAACCCTTTTTAAATAAAGGAACAACATTTTCCTTCTTCCAATCCTCCGGTACAATACCTGAAACAAAAGAATCTTGAAAAATTAAATACAGAGGTTCACTTATTTCCTCACTTAGCTCCTTAAGTACTCGTGGGTGGATACTGTCAGGCTCCGGAGCTTTATTTACATTAAATTTCTTTAATAGCTGTAGCACCTTGTCTCGAGTTATCCAATCACAAGTTATCTGCAAGTTTGTTGCAGAAATCATTTGCGTATCTCTTGCCATAGGATCCTCATTAATATATACTGAAGAAAAATAGTTATTTAAAATTTCTACCTTTTCCTGGTCTTCATTAGCTAACAGACCCATCTCTGTTTTCAGTGTACCTACACTTTCATGTTTTGTTTTTTTAGAATTGATGTACTTGGAAAAAAAAATGTGGTTGGTTTTGCATTCTTTGGCTATCAATTTCTCATTTTCTAGTTTAGCCACTTTAATTGCCTTTTTGCAAGTATTATCGTCTTCCTTATATCTTATATAGGATGCCTCTGATTTGTCCGATTTAAATGCTTTAAATGCCCTTTTCTTATTTTTAATCTCTTGTTTTACTTCTCTACTAAGCCATGTTGGTTTTAATTTGTTTCATTTATATTTATTACCCAATGGTACATACTGAGAAATGTACCTTTCTAATATTTGTTTGAATAGTTTCCATTTTTCCTCAGTGTTTTTATCACTAAGGAGTTTATGCCAGTCGATATGTTGTAGAGCTGCCCTAATCTTATTAAAAATAGCTTTTTAAAAATTAAACGTTTTAATATACCCCACGTGCCTTTGCTTTTTTGAGTTTATTTCAAAAGTTACCATATTATGATCTCTATTTCCCAAATGCTCCCCTACTTGAATGTTGGTTAAAAGATCAACATTGTTTGTTATAACGAGATCCAGACAAGCATCCTTTCTAGTTGGTGCCATTTACCACAGTTAAAAAACGGATTCCCCTTGCTGAAGTACTAGTCCCTCTATCCCAATTTATGTCCAGTTAAATTCTCCAATAATTAACGTGTTACTCTGATTTGCAGCTTTCCCAATTTGCTCTAACAGCAGCTCTTCCTCATTAATATTTACATGTGGTGGTTTATAACATATCCCAACCAATAATTTATTATTATTCTTATTTCACAAAGGATCTAAAATGTTAGCAAAAAAAAAACCTAACTTACAGTAGATGTGACAAAAATAGATCAATAAAAATTGTCATGCAATACTGAATACATTGCTTATAGGTAATTGCAAGGACTCTGAAGTCATTACTAGCAGTACTGCTAGTACTAGTACTAAAACTTGTAACCGCATATAGCAATAATATATGCATTTGAGCCTAACACCCTTTGTACAGCACTATGGAATCTGATGGTGCTATATAAATAATACAATAATAATAAAAATATTATTATTAATAATAATAATAATAATAATAATAATGTCACATACATAAAATACAGTTAAAACATATACTATGCCTAAATAAAGCAAAAGTATATAAATGTGATATATCAATATTCATCAATCTCTGGATGGCTAATGTAATGTTGATAGTGAAATGGTATAGTCCATTGACTCCTACACCTTCCTCACTGTAAGAATAATATGACCTATTGAAACTTCCTGTATTTTTTTAAAGCAAGGGGTGAGCAAATGTACAGACATTATACCGATGGCGGTTTCTGGCAGACAAATATGTTCCTCTATAGGCTGGTAATTCTAACCAGAGTATAAATGAGGACGAGTAAGATTTTATGGACAACATTTCATATTGAAAATACATGAATGATGATTGAAGGCTAGGGGAAATTCACTAAACCCGGATTTTATTCACAGATCAGGTTAAAAATGGAGGGTAAAAGGGAGGAACAGGAATAATTATGATGGTACCTGTTAAGACACCCCTGGTGATTTCCAACTGGATGGCTACTCACTTCCTTAAACTCAACCTGTCCAAAACAGAACTTCTGGTCTTTCCTCCCTCAAGTGTTGCTACTCCCGTGTCTGTCTCCCTTCAAGTCAATGGCGCCACCATCACCTCTACCTCCCTTACTAGGTTTTCTTTTTGACTCTGACCTCTCCTTCACCCCTCATGTCCAGTCGATCGCCAATCTTGCCACTTCCATCTCAAAAACATAGCTTGCATCCACCCCTATTTAACACCAGACGTGACTAGGGTGCTGGTCCATGCCGTTGTTCTTTCTCACCTTGTCTACTGCAATCCCCTTCTCAGTGTTCTTACGTGTTCCCAGATTGCACTGCTGCACTCTATAATAATTGTGATGGCAAAGCTCATTTTCCTGTCCACCTGCACCTCCCACGCCTCCCCCCTTTGTCAGTCCCTACATTGGCTTCCAGTTAGATATAGGGCTCAATTTAAGATTCTGGTGTTTGCTTACAGGTCCCTACATAATGCTGCTCCAATCTACCTGTCCTACCTAATACACAAGTATATCCCGTCGAGGCCCCTGCGCTCTACCGAAGACCTACATCTATCCTCTGTCCGTACTCCCACATCTGATGCTTGCCTCCAAGACTTCTCCAGGGCTGCACCTTTTCTGTGGAATACCCTTCCCTTCTCCAATAGACTTTCACCCACTCTCCACTCCTTTAAATAATCCTTGAAAACACACTTCTTCAAGAAAGCATATCATTTAAACTGTTAGCGGGTTTTCATTCCCCGTCCCTCCCCTCATGACTCCTCTCCTGCAACTGTAAAAATAACCTACTAAGTTCTCAGTGAATACTTTTCTAGTAACCTTGTACCCCACTCCCTCTAGCATGTAAGCTCATTGAGCAGGGCCCTCAACCCTTCTGTTCCTGTGCGTCCATTTGTCTGGTTACAATTATGTGCCCTGTTAGTCCACCTATTGTACAGCGCTATGGAATTTGCTGGTGCTATATAAATAATAAAATAATAAATAATAAAATAATAATAATAAGGGATCTGCTGCTAATGTCTTGGTGCCAGATACCACAGGACACGTTCAGGTGTCTTGTGGAAAAAATGCTTTGATGCATCTGAACTGCTTTGGCAGCACCAGGGGGACCTACCCAACAGGGCCGGACTGGGAATTAAAAGCAGCCCTGGAAAAAAAATATTTACCAGCCCCATAATGCGTCGCGCCAGCATAGTGTGCAGATACAGAGTTAGAACAGATAACTTAAAATTAAAAAGTACTTCAACGTAAAAAGCGCACTCATAGGCTTCAAAATAAACAAAAGTGCAGATTTATTTTAAGCAGACGTGCCTTTGCATGTAATCAATGTTTCAGTCCAACTACCTTAACATATTAAGGAAAACTTGTTAATGGGACTGAAATGGTGAATGTATGTAGGGCACAATTGTAAAAAATGTTTATTTTGAAGTCCTGTGGGTGTGCTCTTCACTTTAAATATGTTATTGTGCTGGAGTATGAACCTAGCAACAAGATTGGGCCAATATCTGCTCATTACATATGGTACATATTAATGAAATTTCTCTGTGTATTATGCATATATAAATGTACATTAATATGTGTAAATATAATATATATATATAACTAATATACACATTAATATACATATCATATACCAGTGACGGATCCAGAACCTGAGCCTGGGAGGGGCACTTGTAGATTATTTAAAGAAATATTCCATGCACAATAACCACTACTCCTCTGAGTAGTGGTTATGGTGCCAGGAGTGTCAGCACCCCCTCCCAGAGTAAGTAGTCAAACCGTTTAAGAACAGTTTGACAACTTACCTGGAGTCTGCTGGGGAATGGGGCTGTAGTAGGGTATAGGAGCAGTGGTGCAATGTGTGTGAAAGGTTCAGTGTGTGGGTGTGGGGGGCAGTGTGTGAATGTGTATGGTGTGTGTGTGTGAGAGCAGTGTGTGAATGTGTATGGTGTGTGTGTGTGGGCAGTGTGTGTATGGGGCTAGAGTTCACTCCTACTACTGCGACCACCAGGAAGTGGTGAGAGTGAACTCTAGCCCGTAGCTCCAGGGCTAGAGTTCACCCTTGTGAGAGCCGGAGCGTTGCCCCGGGTCCTCTCTTTCTCCCCCTCACTGCTCCTCTGTGTCAATGTCTCCCTTCTCCTTCCCAGTCTCTCTCTTCCCCCTCTGCCTCTTTCACCCCCTTCCTCTGTGTCTCTCCCTCCTCCCCATCTCTCTCCCTCCCCCCTTTCCCTGTGTCTCTCCCTCCTCCCCATCTCTCTCCCTCCTTTACCTGTGTCTCTCCCTCCAACCCATGTCTCTCCCCTCTCCCCATCATTCTCCCTCCAACCCATCTCCCCCCCTTCCCTGTGTCTCTCTCCCTCCAACCCCCCCTTCCCTGTGTCTCTCCCCCATCT
>OW240915.1:169499301-169776811 GCA_933207985.1 Pelobates cultripes | reverse complement strand
CTTGCAGCAATTACCTAGCCAGTCTCACTGTAGGATCAATTAAACAAGCTAACTATCTACCACTCAAAGTTAGTGTAAGAACACCACCTAATTTCCAGAGATGGTATATATTTCCCTACAGTGTTACCCATTGACTTGTATTCCTAAGTCACACCCTCTTTTTAATACCACTCACAATGTATTGGGTCTGAATACCCTGGTAAAGAGATATTCTCTCTTTATAAGAAACATAATTTATTATGAATAAAATCTAAAAAAAAGTGAGTAAGAGAAATTAATATTGTTTATTTTTTTTAGTTCTGCATGGCATTTTAACTTCGAATGTCATAATACTGTTAGATTTTCTGCACAAAAATGCACATATTTGTATTTAGCAAAGTCTCACGAGTACAACAGTACCCCCCATGTACAGGTTTCATGGTGTTTTGGAAAGTTACAGTGTCAAATATACCACCTTTCGTTTTTTATTTTACACACATAGAAATTTGCCAGGCTGGTTATGTTGCCGTTGAGACTGTATCACAGCCCAGGAATGAGAATTACCCCATGATATCATACCATTTGCCGAAGTAGACAACCTAGGGTATTCATTATGGGGTATGGCCAGTCTTTTTTAGTAGCCACTTAAATATAAATGCTAACTTTGGCAAGTGTTTGTGACTGTTTGTGTGTTAAAAATGCAAAAAAACTATTTTGAACGCTAACTTTGGCTAGTGTTTGTGACTAAGTGGCTAATAAAAAAGACTGAACATACCCCATTTCCTAGAACAAAAATATTCATGTTTTAAAATGTATCACAACAATGATTTTATTGGTGAAAGTGTCATTTGTGTGTGAAAAATGCAAAAAAAAAGTCCCTTTCACTGACAATATCATAGTTGTGATACGTGTTACTGTTTTGAAACACTAATATTTGTATTCAGCGAAGCCTCCCGAGTAAAAAGGCTCCCCCACCACCACCACCATATACAGGTTTTAAGGTGTCTTGGAAAGTTACAGGGTTAAATATTGTACTAGCAAATTTATTTTCTGAACTTTCTGTTGGGTTGCCAGGCAAGTCCCTCAAATTGTAATCAATAAAATTACTTAATTAAGTAAAAATATTACATAAATATGCACGTAAAAGTTAAATATAGATAGATATTTATATATCTGAAGTCTACATGTATATTTATGTAAATATGTTTATAAATATATTTATATATTTTTATTATTTTGTATTTATTTATATACATAGCTCTATATATATGAATATAAATATATATATATATAGATATATATATATACTACACAAGATCCAGTGCACTCACCTATCCACTAAACAGCAACTTCAATGTTGAAAGATTTTATTTTATTTTTATTTATTTTTTTAAAAAACACCTAATCTAGGCAAAAATATTGGGGGTTTAGTTAAATTATATGATCATACATTGCACAAGCCTGCCACAACTTCAATGTACCCCATCTTTGGCAGGCCCTACTCTAACAGCCTAATGTCTGCTCTCATACACCATGACACAGACACACACACACATCATGACACAGACACACACCATGGCACAGACACACACACACACACACCATGACACAGACACACACCATGACACAGACACACACACCATGACACAGACACACACATACACACACCATGACAAACACACACACACACACACACACCATGACACAGACACACAACATGACACAGACACACACCATGACACAGACACACACACACACACACACACACCATGACACAGACACAGACACACACACACCATGACACAGACAAACACACCATGACACAGACACACACCATGACACAGACACACAAACATACACTCACACTGACAGAATGACACATATTACCTGTGGGTGACCAGCTGGGTGTGCTAGTGGCCGCAGGGGGAGGTCTGCTGGCTGGGGGAGCTGTTCCGTCTTTGCTTCCCTGCCCTTGCGCACAGCTTAATGAGACCGGGGCTGGAATATGACGTCGTATTCCGGCCCTGGTCTCATTAAGCTGCACGCGAGGGCGGGGGAGCAGAGACAGAACAGCTCCCCCAGCGGCCGCAAGTGAACCTCCCCCAGCAGACCTCCTCAGCGGCCGCCAGCACACCCAGGTGTCTGCCCGGCTCCAGGTGCAGACAGCCCACTGAGAAATTTTGCGGTATCCCGGTGGGAAAGTCTGGCCCTGTTGTGAATTGTATAATTTGGCCCCCAGCAGCACCCCATTTATGCATGTTCAGATGAGTGCAGCCACACCCCCTTGTTTCATATATATATATATATATATATATATATAAATATATATATATATATAATTTCATTCTAAGTGTATTTTGATATAAATATATATTATTGATTTATTTATTTTTATTCAATTATATATATAGTGTAGGACCTCCCAAAGATGGGGTACATTGATGTTGTGGCAGGCTTATGCAATGTATGATCATATAATGTAACTAAACCCCCATTATTTTTGCCTAGATTTGGTGTTTTTAAAAAACTAATAAAATCTTTCAACATTGAAGTTGCTGTTTAGTGGATAGGTGAGTGCGCTGGATCTTGTGTATTGTATTATTTGGCCCCCAGCAACACCCCCATTTATTCATGTTCAGGTGAGTGCAGCCAACCCCCCTTGTTTCATATATATATATATTCGTGTGTAATTTAATAAGTGTATTTTGATATTAATATATGTATATAATAATATAAAAATACACTTAGTATGACATTATATATACATGATATATATAATATATATATATATTTATATATATACAGTTGCAAGAAAAAGTATGTGAACCCTTTGGAATGTTATGGATTTCTGCACAAATGGGTCATAAAATGTGATCTGATCATCATCTAAGTCACAACAATAGACAATCACAGTCTGCTTAAACTAATAACACACAAAGAATGAAATGTTGCCATGTTTTTATTGAACACGCGCGGCGGCCATTTTGTTGGTTTCTTGTCGCCGGACATGCCGGCGGCCATTTTAAATCACCTTACTCCGCGGTTTCGTCGTTCCATGGAGGCTGCATGCTCCCTGCTCCTGCCATCCACACAAGACCCTGGTATTCTCTCTCCTGCTCTGTTCTGTGCTTGGATTAAGCAATCCAGCACCTTACCTCTTTTGATCTATAATTTTATATAGCCTTTTCTCTGCCATCATGCAGTCTACCAGTGGTGATTTAGCTGACCACCCAATTCCCCCTAGGGGCTCCACAGGCTCTGATTCCCAGGCTGACCCTAGCCTCATAGGGTCTGAGGAGTTCCAAAGCCTCCTGGACGCCACTATGTCCAACTCCATTAGCAAGGCCAGCTCCTCTGCCATGGGAGCTATGTCCTCCAGTATCTCTCAGTCCATCTCCCAGGCCCTTAGGCAGGCCCTCCCTGCCCAACCTGGGCTAGGACTGTCTCCCATTTCCCCTGAAGGGACTACCGCAGGACGTAAGGCGCTTGGCAAGCGCAAACACGCTACTGACCCCCCAATGCCCAGGTTAAGTCTGGTTTGATTGACACGCCTCAGGCTGTCGATGATGGCGCGCAACAACCGCGCAATAGAGCTACTGGCCGGGCTACTGCGGCCAGAGTGTGGAAATGGGCACGGGCCCATGATTTATTGTCTGATTCAGACGAGGATGGGGAGGAAGGGTCAGATGACCAGTTCTCAGATCCCTATGGGGACAAGACCTCAGGAGACGAGGATCTCCCGGGAACACAATTCCCTTCCAGACCGGCTCAGGCTAAAGCGCAGTCGGGGGCTCCTGAGACAGAGCCAACCCGTGATGTTAAGGATACCCTGGCATTTGACCTGGATAATCTTAGACACCCTCGCTCCGCTGAATGGGAGCCCGCTGAGCACCTAGCTCAATACCTGGCCCTCAGAGTCCGTAAATCCCTCTCACAAGAGGGTCGTAACAAACTGAGGGTGGAATGCCCCCGCCCTATCATACCCGATGCAGTGGCAAAAACCCCTGAAGTTGACCCACAAATTGTGCAGTTCCTGGCCAAGACTGGTTGGAAACCCAAAAAGGGCCTAGACTACTCGCTGTGCAACTGTCAGGACAAGTTCCTCGACACTCTGGGCCCAGTCACCAAGCTGTATGAATTGCTGGAAACAGCTCAATTGAGCGGGGCACCCTTAGACTTCGAAGTGGCGTTCGGATGGCTCCAACGCCTGGTATGCATGATCGGCAACGCCAATACGGCTATGTCGATAGAGCGCAGGAAGGCCATCCTGCTAAAGATTGAGCCCAAGCTGGCCCCCCAATGAACCCGGTGCCTCTGCAAAAGGCCTACTATTCGGAGAGTCCTTCGTAAAGGACCTGGGCTCCTATGTCAAAACCTTTACGGCTTTGGACAAAGCCCAATCCTCCATCAAACGGGTATTCAGCCCGAAGGTTTTTGGCAGGGCCGGTAGAGGTAGGAGCCATCTACCTGGCTGCAACCCCCGGGGCTTTTCCAGACCGGGAAGAGGCTCCTTCAACCCTCAGAGGCCGAACCAGGAACGGTCCTTCACCCTGTTCTTCCTCTCACGAGGACTGCCTTGGCATACCTGCGGCAGTCGAGGAACACCCACGGGAAAATGCCCTTATGGTGAGTACCATTTTTCCCCATTCTTCCCATATATATGTGGGGGGCAGACTGGCCCTGTTCTATCGGGCTTGGACTTTGATCACGTCTGACAGTTGGGTGTTACAGACGGTAGAGGGTTAACACCTAGAGCTGACTGCTCTCCCCATTCAGGCCACTCCCCCAAGGGCAATTCACATGCCAACATCACACCTCGATCTCATCTCTGCGGAGATCAGAGAATTACAGGCCAAGAAGGCCATAGAGGAGATCCCTCTAGACACCCCAGGTTTCGTGAGCAACCTGTTTTTAGTGCCAAAAAAGGGAGGCGGGTCCGCCCGGTTATAAACCTACGACACCTAAATGCTTTCGTCCAATACCAGCACTTCAAAATGAAAGGCATTCATTGCCTCAGAGACCTGCTCCTTCCCGGAGACTGGATGGTCAAACTAGACTTGCAGGATGCATATCTGATGGTCCCGATAGTGGCAATACACAGGGACCTACTCCAGTTCTGCTGGGGAAACAAGAAGTGGCAGTTCACATGCCTTCCCTTCGGTCTGTCCTCCGTCCCCTGGTGTTTCACGAAGCTACTCAAACCAGTGGTGGCCTTCCTCAGATTACACAAAGTCCGCCTCATCATCTACCTGGATGACATTCTCATACTCTCCGGGACGTGGTCCCTGCTGCTAGAGCACTTAATGTGAACCCTACACCTCATCCAGAACCTGGGCTTCCTTGTAAACTGGAAGAAATCGGTTCTAATCCCCTCGCAACAAATGGAATTCCTTGGATTCCGAATCGACTCAGTTCTACAGATCCTTTGCCTCCCGGCGGAAAAGATGTCCAACATCAAAAAGGAGATAAGGAGACTTATGCACTGACCAGACATATCACTACGCCAACTGGCACCGGTCATTGGCCTGTTGGCAGCCTTTTTCCAAGCGATTTTCCCAGGCCCGCTCCACTACCGAGCATTACAGAGCCTGAAAGCGACCTGCCTACGAAGTGGCCACTCGTACGAATCTCACATTACCCTGGACATGGAATCCAGGGAGGAACTGAACTGGTGGCTAACCCACATGGAGGCATGGAACGGCCGGGCGATCTTCGGGTCTACCCCGGACCTGGTGATAGAGTCGGACGCCAGCTTACATGGCTGGGGTGCGCGCTGTGGCTCTATATCCACAGGAGGCAGATGGTCCACGGAAGAGTCCTTCTTACACATAAACTCTCTGGAACTGCTGGCAGCCTCGTTCGCCATTCGCAGTCTCTCACCCAAAGGCATCTCATGCTCGATCCTACTCAAGCTGGACAATGTCTCGGCGGTGCGATACATAAATCATCTAGGGGGGACCAGGTCCCGCATCCTAGCAGTTTTGGCCCGAGACTTCTGGAATTACTGTTTACAGAACAATGTGTCCGTTACCGCGGAACACATCCCAGGCCTGGACAATTACACCGCGGATTGGAACTCCCGCTACTTGAGGGACTCGGGAGATTGGAGACTTCAACCGAGCGTGTTCTGCAAGATCTCATTCCTATGGGGACCTTTGAGCATGGACCTGTTTACATCCAGACTAAACACGCAACTACCGAGGTTCTGCAGCTGGCGACCAGACCCGGAGGCCATAGCGACCGACGCATTCCTCCAAGATTGGTCCAAAGGCAGGGCATACACCTTCCCGCCTTTCAATCTAATAGCCCGTTGTCTAGCGCACCTCCGACGCTTCAAGAGCTCGTTGGTCCTGATAACCCCATGCTGGAGATCCCAACCTTGGTTTCCACACCATCCATCTCTGCTGACCAACCCGGACTGGGAGAGCCACTCCCTAGTGGAACAAGGCCTTCTCAGCCTCATGGCATGGCTCCTTTCCAGGGACCCTGGGAAATCACAGAGGTTTCGAGCACAACTATGCAACTCCTGGCAAACGCATGGGCACCTGGAACACGGCACGCATACACTGCGGCATGGAGACAGTGGGCCAATTGGTGCTTGGAACAATCATTGGATCTGGTATCAGCCCTTGTGAAGTCCTGTTCGAATCAGGCAAGGCCTTCCTGTTCAAATCAGGCAAGGCCTTCCGCACGGTCAACGTATTCCGTTCCGCCATATCTGCTGGACATGACCAGGTGGACGGGCTCCCACTTGGACAGAACCCTCTAATCTGTCACCTGCTCAAGGGAGTCCGCTTCTCACGTCCCCCTGCATCCAGATATGGATCCTTCTGGGACGTCAACTGTGTGTTCAGACTCCTAGGTGACTGGCCCTCTAATATAGAGCTGTCCCTTAAACAACTATCGGCAAAGCTACTTATGCTGTTCTGCCTCTTATCCTGTAAATGGGTATCGGACGTAAGAGCCTTGGACTGGCGGGCCCGCACGTTCACTCCAGAGGGAGTGTCGTTCGATATCTTACGGTGAACTAAATCGGCTACTAAACATGTTTTCTATCAGAGAATCATGAGTTTACCCAACTTATGCATAATATCATGCCTGAAGGAGTACGAGCCTCGCACCTCTACACTGCGGCCGTTCAGCGATGGACCCCTGTTCATCTCCCTGAAGAAACCTCATCTACCTGTATCTACCCTGACACTAGCACGTTGGATCAAATGGCTGCTAGCTACGGCCGGAATCGATGTCTCAGTCTTCTCATCCCACTCCGTCAGAGGCGCCATGGCCTCAAAAGCATCGGCGGCTGGATGTCGCTTGGAAGACATTTTGAAGGCTGCGGATTGGTCTACGGAATCCACTTTCCGGAATTTTTACTTTAGACCTATACAACATTTTTCTGATAAGATTATAGCTCAGCTTTAAAATAGCATAATAGGAGCCTCCGTGTCTTTAATAAAATTCCTAGATTTTACTATTATCATGACGTAAAGTCATGATTTTGTTAATGACACGGAGGCAAGTATTATTCCCTCCCTCCCTCCCTGGGTTGGAAGTGGTGGGATTTTCGCAGCCATACAGGTCTAGACCGAGTCAGGACTTCTCCTCATACTTTCAGGGGGGTCTTCCTGGCCCCACTTTTTCATACTATACGTCTAGCCTAAGTTGACTTTATCTGTAGGGTGTTGTGACACTGTATTTCTTTCAGATGTAGATGACAATAGTTTTGAATTATGGTTCTGCCTGTTATCTATCGAGTTTTATGTCAGAATACTATGACGTTTATGTTTTCTCTCAGACGTAGAGGACAATAGATATGCTGGGATATGTTACAACCAGTTATTAATCGAGATTTTACCATATTTCTCCTCTTTTTTAGCCTGATTCCACACGTCAAAGGGACTGAAAGGAGCTTCAAGGTTGACTCCACCTTTCCCCTAGGAAGAGATGTTCAACTTCCCAAGGTTACAGTTTCCAGTTCAGAGTTCTTGTTCGGTTTTGACTGGTCTTCGGATCGCTACAGAAAGAGGAAGAGGAAGAGAGTGCTACACCTTATATACTGCATGGGGGAGGTTCCCTTATGTAGCACTGTTGAATATGTATATATGTTAATGATATGCTATTTTTCTCTTTTATACTCATTTCTCTCTTCACTGCTGAGGGAAAATTAAAGAAAGAGAAGCATAATAGGAGCCTCTGTGTCATTAATAAAATCATGACTTTACGTCATGCTAATAGTAAAATCTAGGAATTTGTGTGTATAACCCCCTTTTAACTATTTACATTAAAGGGAAGTTTTCATTATCTTTCTTCTTTTGTGATCTCCCCGAGCCTAACCTATCCTAAGGTCACCCCTCTATAACGAGGCAACTACCACTCTGCAGGACACTCTGTCATTTATCCTGTCCTTTCTCCTGTCTCCCTCCTTATTGTTTATATATATATATATATATATATATATATATATATATATATATAAAAATTGTCCCAAATATGTAGTTTTCTGGTCAATTCTCAACAATTTATCATGATAAAAGATAAACATTCATGCAAAAAAACTTTCAAATTTTCAGGTCCTATTTTTGATTCATTATTCAAACTAGTAGAACTAGTCAAAACTAACAGCAGTAACTAATGTACTGATGAGCAGAAATATATATTAATTAAAATTAATGATTCTGCTTATGTTTGATTTTAGTGAAAATTTAGTCTTGATGACTACATGAAAACAACCTTCTGTATGTACTCTTTGGTTAAATTAATCACAATCTAATATTTAAAAAAAAAAATGTTTTGAGTAAACTCAAGAAATTACAACACATACAATGAAACCGTTTTAAATATGAATCCGTTTTTGTCTCATAAAATATTCATTCTTTGCATGTGACTAAAAGATGGCAATCCATCTGGCAATAGCTGGAGCCCATCTGGCAATGTCTATTTAGATTTTTTTTTTTACATTTTAGAATGTCACTTTTTCTCTGCTAAAAATATAAACATACTGTACAAAGAAATGATTGCATTCCTCTTTATATGTAAGTTGGAATATTTACATGTATATAAAATATTTGGCTACTGTATATCTCTGAATATACATTTAGTTTTATTTTGAAATTAAATGTACAATTGGAGTACCATGGAATAGCAAATTTTAAGCCAAAATAGCTGAACAGCATGAGGAAAGTTTTGTAACCCATATATTTTGTTCTTAAATCCCATGCTATGCCAGTTTTAATGTAACTCAATTCTCAATTTATGAATAAACCTTAATTTCAGAGCAGATTGTTTTTTAAATTGAATTTTTAGCGCACTACAAATTTGTTTTTTAGCTCAATAAAAGTCCTTCAAGGTTGTTCAAGACAAGACAAGTTTTATCCATCCGATGACAATGACTAAATTCTAGTTGTCCTGAGCAATCGCCTGAATGCATTTGGCGTCCGGGTTAAAATCAGTGCTTTCACATCCAAATCCTACACAAAGGAAGATTCACAAAGCATTGATATTAATAAAATTCAGGGCTGAATTAATCAGTTAGGATACCCATTTGCAGATTGTCATTCGCTTGATTTCCTGCAAGAATCATATTACATCTTGCTAGCCAGCCACCACAAATAAAAAAGCGTATGTGGGTCAATAAGATCTCATATTACTGGATAATGGAGCAGGTGGTGGAATACATACTAACATGTTAAAACTAGCAACTGGGCCTTCATTTCTGTGAAACTATGAGGAGCTACATAGTCCCCCCCCATGACCCCACCCATTGCCATTGGGTGTGGAAGTTTTAAATAAGTAATGATATGTGGACAGACTACACTCCACCCCCTGGTCCCAACCAATGGCCAGCAGGTAAAGACTTGTAATAAACAGGGGACCTTTTTTATGTGGTATTGGTTAGCAAGTGCAGGTGGAACCCTGTGATAAAATAAACATATTCCATGTAGCTGGTGGGGGCATATTTACTAACAAGCTATAGGGCAATAGGGCAGCCATAGGGCAGCTATTTCTGCCCAAGCAATCCCAGCACTTGCTAGCCTGCTGCCACACGTAAAATTCCTACATATTACTACATATTACCTCCCTATGCCACCACCTGCCATGCAGCATGCATAAACCTAGCAACTGGTCAGATATTTCTGTGAAATAATAGGGAGGGACATAATCCCCCCCATACCTCCACCAGTGGACATTGGCTGTAGGAGTTTTAAATAAGTAGTGAGGGATGGAGAGATTACAATCTATTTCCTGGTCCCCTCTCATTGTCTGTAGGTGGAGACTTGTGAGAAAATGTGATTAAAAAAGTTGTAATGTAACCATTGGTTAGCAAACGTTGGCTAGTCACCACTTACTTAAACCTTGCACCCACTAAGGTTTTCTTTACTAAATATTTGTCTGATGGCTGCTAGCGCTTAGCAGCAGGCAAATAGTTTGGAGTTACAAAAATTACAGTCATCCAGCAGCATTCAGCCTGACCCTCAAAATCTGGACATTATCTAATAGCATGAGCAATATCCAAATTTTGCAGTCAGAATTGCCCTGTATGCAGTTGGGTGACTTGCCACTCTGTTGTTGTGCAAACCCCAATTTGTATGTTCTGTAAGTTACAGTACTGTGACATTAATCTCACAGATTTAAACATAATTATTTGTAGGAGGTTTGTCAGTCCACTGCAAAATGACAATCAATATATGACAACATATTTGTGTCAACATTTCTTCAATATTATCACATTTAATATTATCAAAACAAGCACCAAAAATAGCATCCTCCTATATTGGCAAATGCCAAAATAGCTTTCTCCTATATTGGCAAATAATGTTGCAGCTGCAAATGATGCTTTTAACTCAAGAACACATAGCATTACAATTTGCTGTATGAGTTAGTGATCTTGCTGTATGCTGTGAATATAAACCTGGTGCAAAATGGAAAGAAAGTACATTAATATTAATTAATAATTATGGTAGTATTTATCACAATAAAGTAAGGTATTATAATTATTTATCCCTGAAAATTGGCTATCAATATGCTCCTTTCTCTTTCTATCATTGGTTGGCAGATACCTATTATTTTAAAAAACCTCAGTTGTCCGAACTTAAAGTTAGTGTGCGGGATGATGAGATGAAGTAATACTTTGGGTGTAAGTTTTATCCAACTATCGATAAAATTAGAAAAATACGTGTTCTCTGATTGTCAGTCCCCTTTGCAGCCATAATCTTCAGTTTTATTTTACCAAAAGCAAAAACATTCAGACATTTTGTCACTTTATGAATACAGAGCATTAATCTCAAATCAGAAAATGGTATCCTTTGTCCTAAGCTTATTGGTTGCTTCCATCCTCAGACTATATGTAATTTTAGAGTGCAAGCTAACAATGGGCAGCAATATCCAGGACCAGAATACAAACATAGGAGTTGCAGTTGACTCTAGGTGTGGCATTCGAATTGGAAGCTGTTCTTGTGAACTTATATCATATGGTCAAAAGAGCTCTCAATGCAAGTGAAACAGGCCATCCTTAGGCTGCAAAACAGAAAATCCATCAGAGATATAGCAGAAGCATTAAGAGTGGCCAAATCAACAGTTTGATACTTTCTGAGAAAAAGAAAAGAACACACTGGTAAGCTCTGCAACCCAAAAAAAGCCTGAATATCCACAAAAAACAACAAACAACAATGGTGAATGCTCATAGGATCCTTTCCATGGTAAAGAAAAACCCCTTTACAACATCCTGACATCATTCTGTACTAGAATTATGGGTAAAAAAGTATGGAGAAGACTTGGAACAGCTCATGATCCAAAGCATATCACATCATCTGTAAAACACGGTGAAGGCAATGTGATGGCATGTACATTTTTTCCAAAACAACTTTATCTTAATGAAGCAGTTTTAATGTATAGACCATGCCCTTGCATCATCACTGCTCAATTCCCTGCATGTGACTGCACAGCCTTCCTAAAACAGCACTGTCACTGTCTGGTGGCTTTGCAGAACTAGCAAAGACCCCAGAAGGGGACATCGCTTCTGGGGGCCCGGTGGCCAGGGTGGGAGGTAAAGGTGAGATTTACTTACCTGAACTGGTCTTCTATCACCAACTAGCTCTGGTGGATCCTCTTCAGCTCCTTGCGCTACAGCACCAGGAGCCAACGTCACTGTGTGAGAATACAGCATTGAGGTGTATGGAGAATCCAACGAGACCACATGATCCACCATAGACACAGTTAATTCCCAGCTTCCATCACTGGTGACAACTGGGGGGATTGACACTTCTAGATGGTGGTAGCTCTGCCATGTGTCTAGAATTGTCAGGTGTAGGAAATTTACAGAGACAAAGTAGAAGACAGTGCTGCTATAATTAAGAATTTATTATCTCCTGCACTTTAAATAGATTGCTAGACCTTGCAGGAGCCTCCTTGTGTGATTAAATTTCAATTTACAGAGCAGGAGATAAAAATAAGTTAAAATCTTCTTGAAAATAAAACTATTTATTTTCCTGCAGGCTGTGTCAGTTAAAACCAGGGGAGGTTGACTATGGCTGCAAGAATAAAAAGAAAAAAATGATTTAACTCCTAAATGCATGATTTATAAACCAAAACCTCCTAATTATGCTAAAGGTGCTTTGGTGACTACAGTGTCCCTTGAAGGTGTTTCGTGAAAAAGAGAATTAAAAAGATCATTAAGGACAATGGCAAATGTGATTTTCTTTTTCATAAAACCTATTTTACCATGTATATTCCCTGCAGGAGGATAAAGTGTAATTGTTAAACACATTTTGTTACAGTTCCTTGTATGTTTTCACATTATTCAGTTCTATAGGGTATGTCGGTTGATTACAAATCATAATAATAAAGTAGAAGAATATTTCAGAATGTCAGACTTTGTTTTTTTGGTTTTGTTTTATAAAAACAACATAAAGTTAATAAATTAAGTATGATGATAAAGGCAACCAGTAGGTGCCAAATTGTTGGGGTGACTGGTGGCTTGTTATAGTGTGCAATAATAATAATAATAATAAAATAAATAATTGAGTAATATAGTGACATCTATAAAAAACATACTTTGATTGCTGTTAACTAACATGGCCTTCAATAATGCATTTTTCTTTTCTCTAAATACAATCATAGTCTGGCTAATTTGTTTACCAAGCACTATAATTCTTTTAATCATAATACCTGTTTCTTTCAGCAATGTCCAAATCTTGCCTGGCACAGAATGAATATATTTTTTTTAGTATTCAGTCGCATGCTGCTGGTTCCTTGAATCAGTTGTTGCTAACAGTAGTAAGTCTCCCAAAAGCCTTATTTTCTTAGGTCATGTGTCGGTAAAATTAAACTGAAACATAATTATTACATGCAGTTATAAGGTTGTGACAGATGTGGAATATATGCATGGTGAATGGTGCAAAACAATTTTCAGTTCAGAATTTGTTAGGATCAGATGTTCAAAACTATTATACCTAGTTTCAAAATTCAAATTACATAAGCTTCAGTATACCGGATATTGTACACTGTAATGTTTGACAGAACTTATTTTCTCAAACATTAAAGGGACTATGAAGCTGCATGAAAAGAATGTATTGTAGTATGTTATATTACCTATGCATTATATATAATGTAAGTAAAAATTGTGTATTTTCTTTATATCAGGCTTCTAAATATGTTAAAAAGAGGTATAATCAGGGATGGGGCATGGCCACCATACTGAGCAGTCACATTCAGCTTGTGCTCTGTGCAAAAATGCCAAAATTAAGTAATTTTACTGCCAAAAAACGACAATCTTAATATAATTTGGGCTTTGATGGTGATCAGAATACACACAAGACTTATTTTGCAGCTTCTTGTCACTGGACCAGCAGCCAGAGCCAGGTAAATGCTTGTGGCCTACCAGAGGATGCAGGCATGGGAGAAACGGCCGATCTCCCTGCTGACCATCTTGCTGACACAGGTGGACACAGTCAGGCACCATGTTATCTCCTCTGCCAGTGTGGGTTATCTTGGCAAATGCTCTCAATACCTGGCTATACTTACCAACTGCTGGTGGAGCCAGGCCTATAAGCACACCTCTACTGCCTGTAAACTACCTCACTAAAGGGGTCAAGATGGCGGATGGAAAATTGGCTGTGGCCTCACAAAGCCCATCGGACACAATCTTGATGCAGCTGGATGCCCTCTTCAGAGACTTCTGGCTGAAGTTAAAATACAGACAAGAACAGGACGCCTTAGAGAGACAGCATGCAAACCAGGTGCATGACTCATCCCCTGAAACTCTGCATCCTACGAGAGGCATTACTCAGATGCGCAGACCCGCTATCAGAATTCGGAGGAAAGCAGAGAAGAGACACCGTCCGGCTGCTGCCGGTCTATGTCCCGGGATGCCAAACACATACTATCGCACTCCCCGGCTGAGAGCCCAGAAGGGAAAACCTCCCAAGCAAATCTCACCTCGGAAGGTGAGACCTCATTCTGCAGATGAGCCTACAACCCCCTGGGACTTTGCTCATGGCACCAAATGCGATCGGAGCAGTGGAAAGTGGTAGTGGGATCTTGTGACGGCTTGGGGCTAGTGGAGAGGCCAGGGCAGGATGATTGGGACTCCATATGTGCCTCTGCTACTGAGAAAGGGTTTCGGTTGAACGATGAACAGTGGAGTCACGCACAGTTCCCTCAGAGTATTGTTTACCTGTTTATATAACCTTGAATGCTTTCATGCTTGACCTTTCTGTGTTGTGTTTATTTTTCTTTGACTTTGAACTGAGCGATAGCATCATAAAGTGCAAATGTTTACCTGTACAGTCACTATAATAGCTTGCCAGATGTAGGAGGAATTTACTCTTTGCCTTACCTGACTGAACCTAAGATGTAGCAACAGCTCTGACTGAACCCCAGCCAAAGGGCTGGGGCCTTGCAAGTAATATGAATCCATTGTAACATTTAGCAACTGTTATAGCCTTTTGAAAGGGATATGTTGTAGTTTATTATTGTATAATTATTGTAGTAAATTTACATTCTGATAGAATTGTTTACTTATTAGAATTAAATTAAATATACATTTAACATTACAACACTTTGTGTATTTTCTATCCACATATTCGACCATAATACCACGAACTATAAAAAATATTAATGTTGTTATTACTTATTGCTTAATTATTATATATTAATTAAAATATTAATATTCATATTTAAGTCACGGCCACAGCAATTAGGAAGATAAACATCTCACCAATAACTGAACTTGAAAATTATAGTGTCTGTTTAATAATACACAATTACAGTTACAACAAGTAGAAAACATTTAAGTTGTAATTTTTGACAATGTGGTTTAGTATTTTTATAGTATGTAGGCAAAGTTTCTCTTCTAAGTTTTTTCCAAAAGTAAATACCAATCTTTCCTATTAAATAAAGTCATGTATAGAGATGAGAGAACACCTGGATGTTCGGGTTCGCCGGGTTCGGACGAAAAATCTTCAAAAAGTTCGAGTTTAGACTCGAACTTGACCCAGAACTCCATTGAAGTCAATGGGGACCCAAACTTTTGGGCACTTAAATACCTCTAAAAAAGTCCTGGAAAGGGCTAGAGGGCTGCAAAAGGAAGTTTAATGGGGGTTACCGTATGACAAGTGCCCTGCAAACAAATGTGGATAGGGAAATAACTTAAAATAACATGAAATACATAAAAATTTAAAATAATAATTTTGAACTAGGAGGAGGAGGTGGATGTTGAGTAGGAGGTTGAGGAGGCGGTGACCGTGGCGGTGTAGGTGGAAGCGGCGGTGGAGGAGGAGGAGGTGGCCAACACTGTTTTATATTTGTTTTTTTAATTGGGGTAGCCCCCAAAATATTGGGACATATAAAAAAAGAAAACAAAGAATAAGTGCACTTGAGTATAACAATGGCTGGGTGAGGCTGGCATAAATGTCTATACTGCACAAGGTACAGACAAGTCTGGTGTGATCCACGCCTGGTTTATTTTAATAAACGTGAGCTTGTCCACGTTGGCTGTGGACAGGCGGCTGCGCTTGTCTGTGATAATGCCCCCTGCCGTGCTAAACACACATTCAGACAATACACTGGCTGCAGGGCAGGCCAGCACCTCCAATGCATAAAGGGCAAGCTCAGGCCATGTGCCCAGTTTGGAGACCAAGAAGTTGAATGGGGCAGACCCATCAGTCAGTACATGTAGGTGTGTGCACACATACTGTTCCACCATGTTGCTGAAATGCTGCCTCCTGCTAAGATGTTCCATATCAGCTGGTGGTGCTGGTTGCTGTGGTGTGCTGACAAAGCTTTTCCACATTTCAGCCATGCTAACCCTGCCTTCTGAGGTGCTGGTAGTACCCCAGCTGCGTTGGCGACCTCTTCTTCCTCCTCTGCCTTCGCCTTGTGCTTCCACTGAGACCCCGGTGTCAGTTGGGAATGCCCTCAGCAGCGCGTCTACCAGCGTGTGCGAGTAGTCGCACATCTTACGATCACGCTCCAGTGAGAGAATTAAGGATGGAACGTTGTCCTTGTAATGGGGATCCAGCAGGGTGGCCACCCAGTAATTAGCACAAGTTAGAATGTGGGCAACTCGGCAGTCGTTGCGCAGGCACTGCAGCATGTAGTCACTCATGTGTGCCAGGCTGCCCAGAGGCAAGCTGTCCTCTGTGGGAGGTGTATCGTCTGTGTCCTCCGTATCCCCCAGCCATGCTCCAGTGATGCCCACGAGCTGCGTTGGTTGCCACCCTGCTGTGAACACGGTTCCTCCTCCTCCTCCTCCTCATCCTCCAGAACTGTGTCCTGGCTGAACAATTGTGTACCTGGCCTATGCAGGAACCCACCCTCCGAGCCACTTGTGAATGACTGGCCTGATAACCGTGGAAATTACCCCTTTTCCTCCTCCTCTTCCTCCTGTGGCACATCCTCTTCCATCATCGCCCGAAGGATTTTTTCAAGGAGACATAGAAGCATGATGGTAAGGCTGAGAACGGCGTCATCGGCACTGGCCATGTTGGTGGAGTACTCAAAACAGAAAACACAAAATGGCACACAGGTCTTGCATGGAGGCCCATTCATTGGTGGTGAAGTGGTGCTGTTCCGCAGAGCGACTGACCCGTGCGTGCTGCAGCTGAAACTCCACTATCACCAGCTGCTGCTCGCACAGTCTCTCCAGCATGTGCAAGATGGTGTTCCACCTTGTGGGCACGTCGCATATGAGGTGGTGAGTGGGAAGGCTGTAATTACGCTGCAGCGCAGAGAGGCGAGCAGCAGCAGGGTGAGAACACCGAAAGCGCGCACAAACAGCCCCCTGTCTGATATATTTGGGTAGTTTTTCAGGAATTTCTGCACCACCAAATTCAGCACATGCGCCAGGCAAGGGATGTGCGTCAAACCGGCTAGGCCCAGAGCTGCTACGAGATTTCGCCAATTATCGCACACCCCCAGGCCGGGCTTGAAGCTCAGTGGCAACAACCACTCATCGGTCTGTTGTTCCATGCCCGTCCACAGCTCCTGCGTGGTGTGGGGTTTTTCCCTCAAACATATGAGTTTTAAAACAGCCTGCTGTTGTTTCCCCCTGGCTGTGCTGAAGTTGGTGGTGAAGGTGTTACACTGACCGGATGAGGAGGTGATAGAGGAGGAGGAAGAGGAGTAGAAGAGGGAGGCAACAGGAGGCAAAGAGAAATGCCCTGCAATCCTCGGTAGTGTAAGGAAATGCGCCAAACTGCTATGCACCTCAGGCCCAGCCGCCACTATATTTGCCCAGTGTGTAGTTAGGGAGATATAGCGTCCCTGCCCGTGTTTACTGGTCCACGTCTCAGTGGTTATGTGGACCTTGCCACAGATGGTGTTGCGCAGTGCACACCTGATTTTGTCCGCCAATTGGTTGTGCAGGGAAGGGATGGCTCACCTGGAAAAGTAGTGGCGGCTGGGAACCACGTACTATGGGACAACCACCGCCATCATGTTTTTAAAGCTTAATTTCTCAAATTATAAATACAATATATCAGTGAAAGGATTCAAGATTAAATTTTTTGAAGGACCTGGTGATTTTAACCTTAGGAGAGGATTTAAAAGCCTTTATTTTGTGCACGCAGTACACTAAACAGTGATCACTGAAACTATTTGGGAGAACACCGCTCTCCTTGATTCTATCAGGAGAAGTGGAGAGAATCCAATCGAGCAGGGTATGGTTTTGGCTTTTAATGTTTATACGAGTTACGTAGGAGATTAATTGCATTAGCTGCAAAGTCTTAAACAGCGTATGTCATATATATAATCCCATATACACCAAACATAGAAAACAAATAACAAATATACTATATCAGTGTGTACACCATACTCAGTGCAAATATGAAAATCAGATAATATCACCATATGATGAACTGTAATAGAATGGTACCTAAAATATAAAAATAAAAGACAACATAGTGTGAACTGTATCATATAACAAAGTGGTGAACAGATATTGGGCTACCACTCACATTCTCCAGAGCCGTACCAGGCTCTGTATGACAGATTCAAAAGTGCCAATAAAGTCTAGAGATCCCACTGACATTAGTAGAAGATGGCAATGAGACTCCAGATAGGTTATATTTTTCTGTTTTTCTATCCTTAATAAAGGATAGAAAATATATGTGGCTTTTCTCTGATAATCCCCTTTGGATATGCAAAGCAGTTGAACATTTTTTATGGACTCAGAGTAATTTAGGAACAGATTATATTTATTTTAGATGGCATCAAACTTATTCTCTGCAATAATATTTTTTGGTTCGATGACAATATTTTTTTTACAGATAAAGGAACCGTAATGGGAGAAAGAAAAATATTTTTTTGGTTTGGAGAAGGGTTTCTATCCTTGCAAATATTGTTTGGCCTGCAGGAAAACTCTTTTTAATAAACAGACAAATTTTGCCTCATACTCCACTAATCGTACTTTCAAAATTCACCAAATACTTACCTGTCAGTCCACCAATGTCATATACCTCCTCTGGTGCCCATGTGGTCTCCAATATATTGGTATGACCACTAGGGCTTTTAAAACTAGTATTGCGGACCATATTGGCAACATCCAGAGGGAGCATTTTGTGGAGAAACACAGAGGTGACCCTTCTATGTTATACATGGTTGTATTTAAAAGATATAAAAATTGGAGGGGTGGAAATAATGTAAAAGAGCTGGCAAAGGTAGAAAGCAAATGGATTTTTGATCTGAACACTCTGTCCCCAAATGGATTAAACCTTGACTTTGAATTTATTCACTTTTTATAATTTTTATATTTTTTATAAAAATGTTTATATTAGTAATTTTAATTGTTACATGCAAATTATATATAACCCCCCTTTTTTCAGCATATTAAATTACCATTAAGGGCTTCCTATCCTGTGTGCCAGCTTTTCTACAATCTTATACTTCTTTAGGTATTTGTAAAAATAATTTTTATACAAATATATTTATATGTTTTTTATGGCTGTATCTTTATGGTTTTTTAATCTATATATGGATTTGGACTATTATTTTATATTTTAAACTTACAGTGTATTTGTGCAATAAGATTATTATTGCAATATTGTGGCTCTCTCTGATACTTGAGAGATTTGCCACTGTTGGGACTAATTATCCATTATGACCGTCAGGTTCCAGCGTGCGTTCCACTTTGCCGGATGCGGAAGTGATGTCAGATGAAAAAATGGAAATTACGCTACGCTAATAAGAAATCACATTCAGGTGACCGGCAAAGAAAGAATGTATATAAGAAGACATTTGGGACTCAGAAACCAGCACTGGAAAAAAGGCTTATTGCTGAAATGTATTTGCTGCATTTGGGTTTATCTGTTTGTTTTTATACTCACTCTTGGTTACTTATTATAGGGGTAAGTGGAATTCCAGTCTTTTCTTATTATATTTTATTTATATGCTGGGTTCCACGCTCATAGTACCTTGAGATGTTGTTTTTTTAATTTCTATAATAAATTTTCTTTATAACCTATCTGGAGTCTCATCACCATCTTTTACTAACGTCAGTGGGATTGCTAGCCTTTATTGGCACCTTTGAATCTGTCATACAGAGCCTGGTATGGCTTTGGAGAATGTGAGTGGTAGTCCAATATCTGTTCACCACTTCATTATATTATACAGTTCACATTATGTTGTCTTTTATTTTTATATTTTAGGTACCATTCTATTACAGTTCATCATATGGTGATATTATCTGATTTTTATATTTGCACTGAGTAGGGTGTACACACTGATATAGTATATTTGTTATTTGTTTTCTATGTTTGGTGTATATGGGATTATATATATGACATACGCTGTTTAAGACTATACGCTGTTTAAGACTTTGCAGCTAATGCAATTAATCTCCTACGCAACTCGTATAAACATTAAAAGCCAAAACCATACCCTGCTCGATTGGATTCTCTCCACTTCTCCTGATAGAATCAAGGAGAGCGGTGTTCTCCCAAATAGTTTCAGTGATCACTGTTTAGTGTACTGCGTGCACAAAATAAAGGCTTTTAAATCCTCTCCTAAGGTTAAAATCACCAGGTCCTTCAAAAAATTTAATCTTGAATCCTTTCTTAATGACATCAAGAACCTCCCATGGCACAGATTAAACATTATCCCAGATCTAGACTGTGCTGTTGAATTCTTTCAGTATGAACTCCTACAAATTTGGAATTTGCATGCCCTGCTTCGTAAGGTAAGGGTAAAAGGAGCACATATGAACTGGAACTGGACCTCATCCAAATGTACCAGTTTCGGGATTCTTTGTGGTCAAAGTTCAAGCGTACTGGCTCTATGACTGTGCTTATAGACAATGGCGGAATATATGCACAAAACAAACAAAATTGTCCAAGGCCCAATATTTCTGTGAAAATCTGAAAATAACCTATCAAACCCTAGAAACTTTTGGAAAGTCATAAATAAATTACAAACTCCCCCAATCCACTCCCAACCCTCCAGTATCAAAGTGGATAACCAAACCCTGCAACTTCCCTTAGATGTAGCAAATGCCTTTAACAATTATTTTGTCAGATGCTCTACTGCCCTGATTGCCAAGCTAATAAATGACACACATCCTGAAACTACAAATGTGGATCAGGCACCACTAAATTTGCAAAGGCCCAATATAGACGAGTTCATTTTTAGACCTGTACCTATTAGTGTCATTAAAAATCACCTAAATAATCTAAAAATGAAAAACCAGTCTGGACCTGATCAAATCCCAACAATGTTGTTGAAGCTCAGTGCGCCGGCAATTGTTAAACCTGTCGCAATCCTAATTAACGAATCCTTGGTGTCTGGATACATACCCAAACTTTGGAAGACTGCGAGAGTAGTGTCTATCCATAAAAGTGGTGACACTACTTTTTTTCTAACTATCACCCAATATCATTGCTCCCGGTATTGTCAAAAATCGGAGAAAAATGTGTCCATATGCAACTTTGTGAATACTATCAACAATCAAACTATCTGACAAACTCAAAAACGCAGGTATTGGTAATTGTTCGCTAACCTGGTTTCAATCATATGTATTGGATCGCTCGCAATATGTGTCCATTTCTGACAGCGACTCCCAGTCACGTGTGGTGTTCCCCAAGGTTCCATTCTCGGCCCCCTACTATTTACATTATTTATAAATGATCTGCCTAATGTCTACAAATCCTCAAATGTACACATGTACACAGATGACACAGTAATCTATGCAAGCGAATCCAATCTACCGCAGCTTGAGGCTGTGCTCCAAGACCAGTTTACAGAGATAGAAAAGTGGATCGCAAAAAACAAACTCTTCTTAACACTGACAAAACTGTCACAATGATCTTTGGAACAGTAACTAAATTACACAAATTACACAATTTCCACCAAAACAAATTCAAATGGCACACTGACCACAGTCCATTCTTTCAAATACTTGGGTATGATTTTAGACCCCAATCTATATTTTGGTCTCCACATAGAAAAGCTTGCATCTAAACTTTATCCAAAATTAGGTGCCCTGTACAGAAACAAATCCTGCCAAAGCCCTACAGTAAAGGAAACTATTGTACAGCAAATGCTGATGACAATCATTGATTATGAGGATGTAGTATTTGCATCTGCATCGCAATCCCACATTAATAAACTCAATACATTGCATAACTCATTTTGCCGATTTGTGCTACAATGTAATTACAGGACCCACCATTGTGACATGCTAAAAGAGCTAAATTGGCTGTCGCTGGAATCCAGACGCACCCTTCATCTTTCCAGCCTTGTGTTTAAGAGCTTTTCTGGGAAAATTCCCACCCTACCTGAACAAAATGCTCTCTTCAGCTGTTCCCACCTCCTATAACCTCCGATCCAGTCCCAACACTTTATTTAGTCTACCTCAATACAAAAAGAAAGCAGCCCGGTCCTCCTTCTCCTACAGAGCACCGCAATTGTGGAACGACATCCTGCACAATTTAAATCTTTCCTAAGCCTAAAGTCCTTTAAGAGATCCCTCTCTACATACCTCAAAACAGAATGCAGATGTCATGGTTGATTATATATTTCCTACCTGTTCTATGTTAAATTTTGTATATATTGTGTATTAATATTGTTTTTGTATTTTATTGTACTCTAATGTAACAATGCAATAATTTGTGGACCCAGGGCATACTTGAAAACAAGAGAAATCTCAATGTATCTTTCCTGGTAAAATAGTCTATAAATAAATAAATATCAGTCACACTGCCTGCAAAGTATTTTAGGTACATATAAGGTTTACATTAATACTGTGAAGCGCCTACACACTATTTGTTTTTACTATACGCTTTAATTTTATCAATTTTGTTTTTATATTTATTCATATTAAATTATGGTTCATGTATGAATATTTGATGTAAAATGAAAGCCCTGTTTATCCTGATGAAAATAATATATAATAAGTGTGGGTACACTTAATGCAAAATAGGTCAATTATGGTTGAACATAAACAGACATATAGCACAAATTCTAGGTTTTGTTTTGATTAGAACCTGTAAAATTGCCCCATCATTAAAGGGTTAAATGTGACAACCTACTGGTTGGTTTGCTTGGAGAGGAACTCAGTTGCAGTGGAATGGCAATCCCTTGCAGGTGCAGGTGCCTGACAGTGATACAGTAACCTGGGAGATCTGTGAGGGCATGGGTGCCTTTATTTACAGAGGAAGCAGAGAAGCCAGAAAGGTGCAAGCAGGAAGTGGTGTCAGGTGGTCAGATGGTCAGGGCTTGCAACAAATAAGCAAGGTCAAGGGTCAAGTGAGGGTCAAAAGTCAGAAGATACACAAATAGAGAGCAGGACATCAGAAGCCAGGGGTCGGAAACAAGAAGAGTGATCAGGGTCAAGCCAGAGGGCAGAAGCCAAGAAGTATTACCGAGAATTCAGAAACACAGACCAAGATCAGGAACACAGACAAGGGCGAGGATCAGGAAAATGGACAAGGACCAGGATCAGGAACACAGAGAAGGACCAGGATCACGAGCAGGAACACAGGAAGTGAAGTACGCCAGGAGACTGGAAGTATGGACCAGAACAAGTGCAGTGCTTAGCTATTTAGAGAAGAGTCCCTTCTCTGGCTTTTTAAGAGAAGCAGGGACTCGGTGCCATGCCACAGACCCTTCCCTTAAATTACTGGACAGCCCTCCCAAGCCCTTCTCCCAAGCCCTTCTCCCCGTTGTTTGCTTCATGCCGAGCAGATGTTTGTGTGGATGCCGCCATCTTGCCATGGCAGGCCCTCGCTCACCAAACACACCAAACACCAGAGCCAGGAGGAGGAAAGGAGAGATGGGCGCTGGAGGCTCCCTGCATGCCACGGGTGTCAGGCTCCCGCGGGCGGCTGCGAGGGGAGGCTGCACTCCGCTCGCAGTACTCACCCTCCAGCCGTCCGCGGTCCCCTCCGCCTCGTGGGTACGGCGAGCGGCATCCTTCCAGCCTCGGATGCCGCCCGCCGTTCCCTCCACGTCCCCCAGCGGCAGCATGCATGACGCTGCACGCTGGGAGACCGCCCAGGTTTATACACGCCGGGGTCAGTCACCTGACCCGGCGTTAAAGGCAAAGTGCCACAATCACAGTGGGAGGTCTAAATATCTCCCACGTGTGATTGTTAATTCTGATTGGAAATCATCCAATCAGAATTAACCTGATGGTTTAAATACTTACCTTTCCTGTTCCTCCTTGCCCTGTTGTGGTCTTTGCTTGCTAGTATTGCTACTTACCTTGTGCTTCTGGTTACGTACTCTCTGGCTTGTTTATCTGACTCTGTGACTTTCTCCTACCCTTTGACCTCGGCTCGTTTTACGTTATTCTGTCTTCTGGTTCCCCTTTACTCGGCTTGTCTCCTGACTATTCTGTGTGTGCTTAGCCCGGCCACTCTAAGGTCCGGTACGGCACCTTTTTGTGTGTGTGTGTGTGCCAGCGTGTTGGGTTCCCCGAATCGTGACATTACAACAGGGCCATAATGGAACCTGCTGACATACCACAGCTCCTAGTTAATCAAGAGGCTAGAATGGATGGCTTAGACCACCGTATGGATCAGTTTGCTCAAGCTTTACAAACCATTCTGGCTCGTACTGCACACTTGCAACCGGCCGTTCAGGAGGCTGCTGCTGCTGTGCCCGAACCCATTCCCACTCCAGTACCTGTTCCCGCTCATGTAGTTCACATGACGCCGCCACAGCGCTACAGTGGTGACCCAGCATTGTGTCGTGGTTTCCTCAACCAAATCGACATCCATTTGGTGATGAATCCACGCTCCTATCCCACTGACAGATCTAAAATTGCCTTTTTGATAAACCACTTGTCCGGGAGAGCTTTAGCATGGGCCAACCCCATTTGGGAAAATACGTCTCCTATGTCCTTTGCTGATTTTCTGACAGCTTTCAGACGCACGTTTGATCAACCCGGTAGGGTTGCTTCTGCTGGCAAGGCTCTGCTTAGGGTCCGACAGGGTAACAGGTCTGTAGCAGATTACACTATCGAATTTCGTACTCTAGCAGCTGAAGTGGTTTGGAATAATGACGCCCTCGTAACAGCCTTTCAGGAGGGTCTGGCCGCTTATATACTGGATGAAATAGCATCCAGGGAATTACCTGCTCTTCTAGATGATGTTATAGACTATGTGATTCTTATAGATAACCGTATTAGAGAGAGGCGTAGCCAAAGACGGTTGGATACACGGGTGTTACCTGCTCTACCCAGTACTTCCCTGCTAGCGTTACCCGCTCCTGTGCAACCATCCCCTGAACCCATGCAGTTGGGTGCTACGGGGTTAACTGAGGCCGAAAGAGCGTACCGTAGAAGGGAGGGGTTATGCCTTTATTGTGGGAAGAGGGGGCATCACTGTAAAGCCTGCCCTAAAGTACAGGGAAACTGCAGCACCTAAGGCCTAGAGAGGGGTCGGCCTCGGGTGTTATGACTTTGTCCCCTCATATATCCATCTCTAGACCGTTTATTACGGTTTCTCTCTTGGTCAATAAAACCACTATAACAACCAAAGCCCTGATCGATTCAGGTGCGGCAGACAACCTTATGGATGAGACCTTTGCCAAAACCGCAGCCCTGAATTTGATCGAAAGGAGACACCCTTGGCCGTTGAGGCCATAGATGGTAGACCACTGGAGAAACCTCTGGTGACCCATGAAACCCAGGAAATAGTTATGTCTGTGGGTGTTTTGCACAAAGAGAAGTTAACCTTCCAAATAATTGACTCCCCAACAGCCTCCATCATTCTAGGTTTTCCCTGGTTAGTTAAACACAACCCTGTTCTTGATTGGGGTTGTTTAGACATACTCTCCTGGGGGGAATCTTGTCAGCGAGACTGTGTGGCTCATGTACGTCCTGTCTGTTTACTTAACGTACCCATGGCTAAACCACTCTCGGTTTCTGTGCCCTCTGTTTATGCAGACCTTGCCTTGGTTTTTGAAAAGAGGGAGGCAGATAAGCTACCTCCACATCGTGAGTATGATTGTGCCATAAACCTCTTACCGGGCACTATGCCTCCTAGGGGAAAGGTCTACCCTCTTTCTGAAAAAGAGAACCAAATCATGGAGGAGTACATACAGGAATCCCTAAGAAAAGGTTTTATTAGAAGGTCCTCCTCTCCTGCTGGTGCTGGTTTCTTTTTTGTGGCTAAGAAGGAGGGTGATTTGAGGCCATGTATAGACTACAGGGGTCTGAACAATATAACGGTTAAAAACGCCTACCCTATCCCCCTCATCACTGAGTTGTTTGATCGTGTTAAAGGTTCTAAATTTTTCACCAAATTAGACCTCAGGGGGGCTTATAACCTTGTCCGTATAAAGGAGAATGACGAGTGGAAGACAGCGTTCAACACACGCAGTGGGCATTACGAATATCTGGTCATGCCTTTTGGATTGTGTAATGCTCCTGCCGTGTTTCAGGACCTCATAAATGATGTCCTTAGGGATCTATTGCATGTCTGTGCTGTAGTGTACCTTGACGACATACTTGTGTATTCTCCTGATTTGAAGTCACACCATAACCATGTTAGGATGGTGCTCAAAAGGCTATTGCAGAACGGACTCTACTGTAAGTTAGAAAAATGTTTATTCGATCAGACCTCTGTGCAATTCCTAGGATATATCATTACTGAACAGGGTTTCAGTATGGATCCTGCTAAATTGGAAGCTATAATGTCCTGGCCACTTCCCCAAGGACTAAAGGCTATCCAGCGTTTTATAGGATTTGCCAACTATTATAGGAAATTTATAAAAAACTTTTCACCACTCATATCTCCCATAACGAAGTTGACAAAAAAAGGTCTACATCCTAGGGTTTGGACTCCTGAAGCCCTTAAGGCCTTCGAAACCCTCAAGAAGGCATTTGCCTCTGCTCCAGTGCTGCACCACCCTGATCCTTCTCTTCCCTTTGTTATGGAAGTAGACGCCTCAGAGTCAGGTGTGGGAGCCGTACTGTCACAGAGGTTGTCTTATGACAAACCCCTCCATCCCTGTTGTTATTTTTCTAAAAGGTTGTCGGATTCAGAGAAGAATTATGATGTTGGGAATAGGGAACTATTAGCTATTGTGTTAGCTTTCAAGGAATGGAGGTACTTATTAGAGGGTTCTAGACACAAAATTATGGTTATAACAGATCATAAGAATCTATCCTATATTGCTGATGCTAGAAGGTTATCTGCCCGGCAGGCTAGATGGTCTCTATTTCTTTCACGCTTCCAATATGTTATCACCTATAGACCTGGTTGCCGTAATGCCAAAGCTGACACCATCTCTCAGCAGCATGAACCAGTAGAATTTGTTAACCCGACTCCTGAACCTATTGTACCTGAGTCTCAGATAATAGCTGCTACCCGTTTGGTTGTTTCTTCACCTTTCCTTAACAGTATTAAGACATACCAAACCCAGGCACCCCCTGAGACGCCGGTTGGTAAACTATACGTTGAAGCTAATGACAGAAAAGAGTTGTTAACTTTATTTCACACAGCCAAAACTGCTGGTCATCCGGGGGTTACCAAAACCTACAAGGGCCTCCTTCAACAGTTCTGGTGGCCTTCACTCAAGCGAGACGTAGTGGATTTTGTTCAGGCTTGTCAGGTCTGCACGCAATGTAAGTCCCTTAATGTGAGACCCCAGGGTTTTCTGATGCCTCTATCTATACCCAAGAAACCATGGACCCACTTATCCATGGATTTCATTGTAGAACTGCCTCTTTCTGATGGTCAGACGGTGATACTGACTGTGACGGATAGGTTCTCTAAAATGGCGCACTTCATTCCGCTTAAGAAACTGCCTTCTGCGGTTCAGTTAGCTCAGGTATTTGCCAAAGAAGTGTTCCGATTGCATGGGGTACCCCAGGATATCGTATCTGACAGGGGCCCTCAATTTGTCTCTCGGTTCTGGAGGGGCTTTTGTGCTGAGATGGGGGTATCCTTGTCGTTTCTTCCTCCTATCACCCGCAATCTAATGGTGCGGCCGAACGTGCTAATCAGTCTGTGGAATTGTATTTGCGCTGCTTCACTAATGCGCACCAGAATGACTGGTCTCGCCTTCTTCCGTGGGCTGAATTTGCCAGGAATACGGTGTCTCATTCGTCTACTGGCTTAAGTCCTTTTGAGGTTGCTTATGGGTTTCGTCCTTCTGTCCTTCCCGGTGCGTTCTCCGACAAGGGAATGCCCGCCTTGGACCAGCACCTCGCCTCTTTGCGGAAGACGTGGGATCAAGTCCATGTTGCGCTGTCTCGTTCAGCAGCTGCTCAGAAAAGGTTTGCTGATCGCCGTAGGGTTGCGGCCCCTTCCTATGTTCCGGGTGATAGGGTATGGTTGTCCTCCCGGAACCTCCGTCTCAAGGTTCCCTCGATGAAATTTGCCCCCAGGTTTCTTGGTCCCTTCAAGGTGTTACGTAGGGTTAACCCCGTTTCCTACTCCCTTGATTTGCCTCCTTCCATGCGTGTCCCGAACACGTTTCACGTCTCGCTTTTGAAACCCTTGCTGTGTAACCGGTTCTCTCGTCCCCTCGGGCGGCCCGTTTCCCCTCGAGCTGTCTCTGACGACGTGTACGAGGTGGCTACCCTTCTCGACTCTCGTGTTTCTAGGGGTCAGCTGCAATATTTGGTGGACTGGAAGGGGTACGGCCCTGAGGAGCGGTCCTGGGTTTCAAGCTCCGATGTGCACGCTCCCTCTTTGGTCCGCTCCTTTCATGCCCGCTTTCCTTTGAAGCCTTCCGCTTCCCACCCCCTGGGTGGTCTTCGAGGGGGGGGTAATGTCAGGCTCCCGCGGACGGCTGCGAGGGGAGGCTGCACTCCGCTCGCAGTACTCACCCTCCAGCCGTCCGCGGTCCCCTCCGCCTCGTGGGTACGGCGAGCGGCATCCTTCCAGCCTCGGATGCCGCCCGCCGTTCCCTCCACGTCCCCCAGCGGCAGCATGCATGACGCTGCACGCTGGGAGACCGCCCAGGTTTATACACGCCGGGGTCAGTCACCTGACCCGGCGTTAAAGGCACAGTGCCTCAATCACAGTGGGAGGTCTAAATATCTCCCACGTGTGATTGTTAATTCTGATTGGAAATCATCCAATCAGAATTAACCTGATGGTTTAAATACTTACCTTTCCTGTTCCTCCTTGCCCTGTTGTGGTCTTTGCTTGCTAGTATTGCTACTTACCTTGTGCTTCTGGTTACGTACTCTCTGGCTTGTTTATCTGACTCTGTGACTTTCTCCTACCCTTTGACCTCGGCTCGTTTCACGTTATTCTGTCTTCTGGTTCCCTTTACTCGGCTTGTCTCCTGACTATTCTGTGTGTGCTTAGCCCGGCCACTCTAAGGTCCGGTACGGCACCTTTTGTGTGTGTGTGTGTGTGCCAGCGTGTTGGGTTCCCCGAATCGTGACAATGGGAGTCCTGGCAAGGTAAGCTGTGACATTAAGGATGGTGGAAGTTGTACAGGTTCTGACCAAAGCAAAATTAAACCTAATTTCACTATATTTTAAAGGAATACTAATCAAATATGCACGCAGGTTTACACTCCTGGGAAAACATTAAAAAAACAACATCTAATACAGTTTTGCTTCATAACTAACCCCAATGACTTTTTAATTTAAAGTCACCATTGTGAAAGCTGTGTTGTAAGGTATATGCAAAGGCAAGTCAGAAGGAGTTTCAAGAATCTTTTTATTGACGACAATATTTGGTTTATCGTATTCACTGGACATAAAAAAAAAAAAATCAAGCTGAAAATCATTACATTTTTCCCAATATGTAGACTTTCTTTAAATCCTCTTTTACATCTACTTCAGAATATATTATATATTTTTCCCATGCTTTGTGATAGCTGACATAGTGTGGGAAAGTGTATATTAAAGGCTTTCCCTGCTGTCACTCTGAGACTGTGATGAGCCATGGGTGAAGATAAATGCATTTCATGGTGGAGTGTTTTTTATTATTTTCAGTGTTTTGTTGGTTATTTTAATATTTTTTTTATTTTTGTTAGTTCCATCAGGAATTCTGTTTTTATTTGGCCTTTTTTGGGGGGACTGAACTACAGAATAATTAGAAGAACAAGAAGGATTATCCCTCCTCATCATTATTAGGGTGAGGGAGTGTAGGTAGGGACTTGAATTTACTATAAGGGGGAGGACTGGGCACCTCTAGACAGCTAGGGGTATGACTTCTGACTGTGGGGAGAAAAACTAAGTCCCCTCCCCTGCTTAGTAACATTAGGGTCCCATCCCATCACTCATGATTGAGGGTGGTAGGGAAATGAGGTGCTCCTCCATTTACTATTATAATTAAAGCACCCACCCATCGCTAATGGGTCGAGGCCAGGACAGAACACTAGACCCTCTTCCATGAATATAATAATAGCGCCCACCCAATGACCATGGGGTGGAGGGAAGGGGGACATAAGCATGTCCTCCTGATTTTATTTGTTAGTTTTCCCCCCACCCAATGCCTACATGTGGCAGCACAGTGGGTGGTCTGGCTCCCACCCCCTCCCCCAACCCAAGTTATTTCACAGGCTCCATCAGAAGCCATCACACACATTTTCTAGTGACTGTGCAGCAATTGCTTGTGGGGGCATATGAAGGTTTAAAATTTGGAAAATTCTATTAATCAACTAGGTTACTACTGAAAATATTTGCTTAGCTACATAGATAAAAAAAAACAGAAACAGTGACAGGAGTAAATAATATTTATTATACAAAGTAAATAACTTATGAATGAAAATTAAATATATTTACACCAGAACTCTTATGTATTCCCTAGGTAGGTGCACAGTTGACTTATCTCTATATCAGCCAGCTGCCACTTGCTACAGTACCTGTTGCAACAAGTAGTGAATATTTAATGTCTGGCAAATTTACAAGAAGCAACTTGGAGTTACTGGAGTTGGACTAACTGACAGCCACTTCTAAAATGACAGCTATCAACAGCTCCCATTTTTCTCTAGCCCTGTTGCTACTTTTATCACCTGTTGCTGAAGTTACAAATTGACTAAATGATAGCACGTGTGTAGTCTTGCTATTGGTAAAGTAGTGATAATAGATTGTCAGTTTCCCTTTGATGAGCATTTTGTTGGTTTGGCATATCTAATAATGTTGTTAGTATGGAGACTTTACACCAAGAAACTTATTATACTGAAGATGTACATTTATGCTAATTTCTGATATTGTGAGCCAGACTAGTAAGGAATATGAGTGTAGATCTCTTTTTTCTTACTTATGCTGGTTTTTATGTGCAATAACAAATTAAGTAAATATTTAGGATTATTTCTTTACTTTTTCATACACTCATAGCGTTTTATAGATGCTTGGTTTGAACGCAGTTAAAATGTCATCTTTGAAAAGTAAAACATTATATATGCAGTGTTAAACTAATGACTAAATGAAAATGACCAGCAGTGATAATTTGGACATAATAATGTTGCAGTCATCATTTAAGAAACAAATTGGTAGACATCCTTTAATTCATATACAATATATGATGATGTGGACTGGGGTGAATTTCAGCTTGCAATAGCAGAATTAAAATTTTACCAATGACTAGTGGGTGATTGGGAATTTTGAGCATGTGTTGATGGATCATTGTGAATGTAGCAATTGACATTGCACTTCATTTTTTCAGACACTTGCCCAATCGATTTCTTTACAGAATCAAAGAGGCCTATTGCAATTATCGACATGTATGATGTTATCATTCCTTACATAATTTGAGGCTGAAATACATTACAATTGTAAGCATTATTCATGTGTCAGGTCTATGTGAAAACATTGTCATAAAACAGAATTGAACTAACATATTATGTATTCAGTAGTTGTTGTCTTGACAGTTATTTTGACATGCATGTCAAAATAACTGTAATTATATGCAACTGTATTTTACAATAGCCCATTGTTTCTGTAGTCAGCTAAATAACATCCATGTTATGAATGTAGAAAGGTACTGATGAACTGTCATGTATACTCATTAATGGTATTTTATTATTTTATTATAGTAGAAAAAGAAAGAGGAATATAACAGCCTTTCAGACCCTTTAAGAGCCTTTCAGGAAGTGGGTCCAGAAACCCTCAGCAACAACAGTCCCTAGTGTAATTTACTATGTATATATATATATATACTGTCATGAATACTTCGGGGAATGGTTATGTGACTTTTGCAAGATAGATAGAAGAGATAGAATGAAATCCTTAGTTTCGCTTCAGAACACATTCCACCACAACAGCTACCATAAAGATAAGCTCTTCTTCACAAAGTCACATGCACTCCCTCAGCACTTCCATCCAATCCATTAGAGTTATAGAATTTCTGCTTTCTTACCTAGAGGCACAAAATTCTCATGCACCCCACGATTACTTTAAAAACTTAAAGCGATCCTATAGTACCAGGAAAACAAAGCCATTAATGGGGACGTCCAGTGTCAGATAATGGAACAAAAGTCTGGGCAGACTTAGAGCTGCAACGTAAACATTGCAGTTCTATGGAACTGCAATGTTTTACATTGCAACACTAAATGCAAAAGGGTCACATCACCCAGACTACTTGAATTAACTGAAGTGATCTGGGTGCTTACAGTATCCCTTTAATAAAATGGCATACACATACAAATTAATGCACTTTCATAGGCACACACATATAAAGCAAAAATAGAATTAATCCATTTAGATATGCTGCTCACTTGAGGCACTAAAAGTGAAAGTAAAATGTGTACTAAATACTGTCAGACCTCAGCATGCAATTAAATATAACATATTGGCTCAATAAGAGAGACCCAATAGTCTCTATCTTTTAAAGAAATACATTAAAATAAAAAGTGGAAGCCCCAAGATTACCAGGAAACACCTCAAAAATCTCCTCTTCCACTCGTCATATAGTGAGGAGGAAGGAAACTCTATAGGGCAGAGGTGTATTGAGTGGATAGCAATGCTATCTTTAGAATAAAAAGAAGGGGAGATACAGCGCTAACTCCAAAGGCAGCAGAATATGTTCTGTTACTTAGATACCCTAATAAACAATGAAGAACAAGGAAAAAATACAGAAAGAAAATAAATATATATATATATATATACAACATTGATATAAAACATTTTGAGATATACCAATAAAAAAGAGTCCCAGCAGAAAAAAGTATTTTTTTGGAGGTGAGAACCTTTTGAAGGTAGTGATTTTTTCTTGGTCAGTCTGTTATCCTTCTTAGTGTTCATGTAAACAAAACTTTAGTGCAGATGAGGAATTCTGTTGTTGATGTCTCATGTGAAATAAAACACAAAATAAACCACCAATAGTTTAATCCAGTTTATACAATGTTTTAGGTAAAATTAACCCCTTAAGGACACAGCTTCAGAAGCTTGACTTACGCTTAATGACACAAGCAATTTTTGCATTTTCTTGCTGTTTGCGTTCAACTGCAATTTGCATCTCTCTCATTTATTGCACCGACACATATTATATACTGTTTTTTAAAGGACAGAAAGGGCTTTAATTTTATATAACATATATATATATAAATGCTTACTTATTATAAAAAAAATACAGAAAAATGCAAAAAAAATGAAAAATATTGTTTTTTTTTTACAGTTTTTGCAATAATAATGTGTGCATAATTAGTGCAGGTTAAGGAAAGTAATTAAAAATAAATGTATTTATTTGTTGTGATTTACAGAATATATAATGTGTCTGGGATTTTAAGTTTTTTTTGGTAGTTACAGGTCACAAAGCACAAGGAGTAAAATAAACTTTTAATGTGGAGCGATTTTAGAATTTGGTATGTTTGTCTTGTAAGCTTAATAGCCATAAAAGAAAACAAAATTGCCACACAAAAGTATATATTTATATAAAGTAGACATCACGGGCTATTTACCTAAGGTTGTTTTGACACTTTCTACGTAGCCATTTCACCGCCAACCTCTGCTAAATATTGGAGTAAAATTGTGTTCTTTTTGGTTTTTGGCACACAAACTTATAACAGAGAAATTCTCGTGTATATTTTGTAAAGTTGGTGTGTGCTATTCCTGTACAAAGTTTTATTTTGTGTTCAGTTACATCTGCTGAGTAAAATGACACCCCATATGAATGTCTTTGGCACTATTTCGTGAAGCTACAGTGCCATATAGGAGACCTGTCCTTTACAGTATTCACAGTAGAATTTTGAGAGATGGATTTAATGAGCCTTAGCTTCCATTTGGGGTATTATAACAGTTTGACTGTTCAAAAAAACCCCACAAAGGCCTACCATTTGTAAAAGTAGACACTCCAGGGTATCTTATAAGGTGCATATTGTGCCTTAACATGCCCCCATTTTTTCACCAATATATGCCAAAGTATGTGGTAAAAAATAATTTTGTGCATTTTTTACATACGGATTGCATTTTTGCTGGGCGTTTTGTATATTTCATATGTGCCACTAAGTTCAAACCTCCCAAATTATGCTCAGCTAAGTCTTTTGAGTAAAAATACACCCCCAATGAATGTCTTTGGCACTATTTTGTGAAGCTACAGTGCCATATAGGAGACCAAGCCATATCCGTTTTTACCAAACTTTGAATTTTGACGCTGGGCCTATGTGCAATTTCCAAGCATCTTCGCAGGTTTTAAATTCAAACTACCCCACAAAGGCCTACCATTTCTTAAAGTAGACACCCCAGGGTGTTTCAAAAGGTATAGTTTGAACCTTAGCGTGGGATCATTTTTCCGCTAGCTTGTACCAGATGTAGTGGTAATAAGCGTTTTTTCTGCCTTTTGACATACAAAGTGAGTTTGCACAGTATATTTTGCAAACCTTATGTGTGCTACGACTGTATAATACTTCATATGTTGCTCAGCTATGTCGGCTGAGTACAGCAATACCCCCGTATGTACCTTTGCCAGGTATGTGTGGACATCGGAGGGGCACATTTGGGACACAGCCATTCCAGTTTTTTTCAAACTTTGAATTTTTATGCTGTGCCTATGTCCCATTTTAGAGTATTTTACCAGGCTATATAATCCAAATTCCCCATAAAGCCATACCATTTCTTAAAGAAGACATCCCAGGGTATTTCAAAAGGCATATTTTGAACCTTAGCGTGGGATCATTTTTCCGCTAGCTTGTACCAAGTGTAGTGGTAATAAGCATTTTTTCTGCCTTTTGACATACAAAGTGAGTTTGCGCAGCATATTTTGCAAACCTTATGTGTGCTATGACTGTATAATACTTCATATGTTGCTCAGCTATGTCGGCTGAGTACAGCAATACCCCCGTATGTACCTTTGCCAGGTATATGTGGATGTTGAAGGGGCGCATTTGAGACGCAGCCATTCAGTTTTTTTCTAACTTTGAAGTTTTACGCTGTGTCCATGTTCCAATTTGGAGTAGTTTAGACGGTTGGTTATTGAAACTTCCCCACAAACACATACTATTTATTAAAGAATACACCCTGGGGTAATTCAAAAGGCATATTTTGAACCTTGGCGTGGGATAATTTTTTCTCTAGTTTGTTCCAGGTGTAGTGGTAATGAGCGTTTTTAAAATGTATTTTTTTACTTTTTATAACTTTTTTACTTTTAAAAACTAGTTTTTAAACTTTTGTTTTGCTTATAAATTTTTTTTAAACTTTCCTAAACTTTCTTAAAACTTTTTTACAGATTTAACATTTTTCTAAGCTTTTTTTTTTACCGTGTTAACCCCCATTTTCCCATAACTCCCACCCACCCCAGCTAGCAAAATATATAGTTATAAAATATTTAAATTAATTAATTAAATAAATTGAACCCCTGAGGGTTAAAAAAATAAATAAAAGTTAATCCTCAGGGGTTAAAAAAAATTAGATCACAGTATAATACTGTGATCTCTATTTGATCGCTGTAGGCAGTGATCGACTGGCAGGGAAGGGGTTAATTTTTATTTGGACTAGGTAAAGTGTGTTTTTTTTGTTTTTTTTACTTAAATGTTATTAAAACATTTTTTTAAGCTTAATTTTTAACTTTTTAAAGTTTCTTTTAAAACTTTTTTTAACGTTAACCCCTAGTTAGCCTAACGCCAAATCCCCCAATTCCCCACTAACTTCCACCTACCCCAGCTAGCTAAATATATAATTAAAAAATAATTTAATTAATTAATTTAATTAATTTAACCCCTGAGGGTTAAAAAAAAAAAATTAACCCTCAGGGGTTAAAAAAAAAATCAGATCATAGTAAAATGTAATCCCTGCCAATTGATCACTGTAGTCAGTGATCAATTGGCAGGGAAGGGGTTAATTTTTTATTAAAATGGGTAAGGGGGGGGACTTTAAATAAACTTTATTTTTTTAAACAGCAGGGGGCAGGATCAGCACTGATCCGGCTCCCTGCACTTCACACAGAACCCGGAAGTGCAGGGAGCCGGTAGGTGAGTATAGAGAGCACATGTGCTCGCTCAGACTTGCGGTCAGAGCGAGCACATGTGCTGGGCAGACTGACCGGGTGCTCCCGGTATGCCTCTAATGCAGAGGCATACCGGGAGCACCATTAACCCCGCGATCGCCGCGATAGCGGCGATCCGGGGTTAATTTTACCGCGTGACGGACGAGGTCCGTCACCCGTCGTTAAGGGTCTCCCCTCTGTGACGGACCTCGTCCGTCACCCGTCCTGAAGGGGTTAAGATAAAATACACTCACAAGGAGAGAGCTTCTATAAAGCTCTTAGATAGGGCTGTGAGCGGTACATTCCACACTCAAAGATAAATCTGGAGCAGTCCTCTTTTGATGTTCACAATGTAAACGGCATATGAAAGGAATAAAACAAGATATATTGCTCACTGTTTCAAACAATATTGATGTTTATATACAATAATGTTGTGTGTGTATATATATATATATATATATATATATATATAAATATATAAAAGCAAAAAAGGATATAAGCAAAAAAGGATCAAGGGAGCACACTAGGTCTTCAATTTAGTGAGGCAAAGTTATTTAATGTATCATAAAAAATAAATAGGCTGTGAAATACATGAAAATCGACGTTTCGACCCTCCTGGGGTCTTTATCAAGATCACAGTGGTCTTGATAAAGACCCCAGGAGGGTCGAAACGTTGATACATTAAATAACTTTGCCTCACTAAATTGAAGACCTAGTGTGCTCCCTTGATCCTTTTTTGCTTATATACATCACGCAGGATTGTACCTAGGCACTTATATATTTTTTTTTCAGATAGTAAAGGAGGAGTGACTTGCTTATTTATTTTTGTATATATAATATATATATATATATATATATATATATATATATGTGGGGAAGGGGATTACTATATAGATAGATAGATTTAAAAAGGGTTGTTGCTCCGTGGGTCTGGGCTGTGTATTTGTGATAAATTTATAGTATTGTGTTGTTGCCTTCTAATAAATACCTTTTAATGTAGACGAACCTATATATATATATATATATATATATATATATATATATATATATATATATATATATATATATATAATTTGGTGATACAACACACACACATAGCTTGGAGGTCAACTGAGCTTTTATTCCACAGGGACAGTATGTATGCAGTTCCCCATGCAAGGGGTTTACAAACTGGTATTGCAGGGGTGTTAATCAAGGGGACTGTGTGGGAAACTGACCCTGCAAGGTTATTTCCCACCATGCCCTGCTGTACTGGAGAGATAATCACCCAAGAATGTACTGTTAATTGGATTATCTCTCAGTACAGCAAAATACTGCATTTTATTTAAAAATACCCAACTGACATAATATTCATGACATTTAACAGAATGACCCCTTTTTACATAGCTGGGATCTGAGCGCACCATTTGGTGAAATACAGCTCAGATCCCTGCACAATGAAACGAACGCTGTTCGAAGTACAATTTTGTATTAACAGGTATTGAAATGCACGAACAGACTGGTTACGTTAGAATACCGAAAGAACCGGTTTCCCGAACGGCCTGGAAGCCCAGCGGTGTTTGTGTCATTGAGTAGCCAATTTTAGTTCCAGGCACTCGACGACCAAACAGCGCTGGGCTTTTGTGAACAAAGATGGCCACCGCCATGTGTTCGGTATACGAACAGTGGCCACACACATAATACCATAATTGGCTGCAGATACATTGTATCTACCGTTAAATGGGAGACACACAACCTCCTTTGGGTGGTCTCCCATTCGATATATTATTCGTTTCACGAACAGTGTTAAAAGTGAATGTGAATGCTGGTGGCTATCGTGCCGCAAGCATACGAATGCTATGGATCTAATTATAAAACGAAATACAAATACAGACATATGCAGGCAATCTTAACCCCTTAATGACCAAACTTCTGGAATAAAAGGGAATCATGACATGTCACACATGTCATGTGTCCTTAAGGGGTTAAAGCAATAGAATACTATACATAAAATGACCATCTTAAGTGGTTAGGTTTGCCACACACAGCAACCCTAACTTTACCTTAACGACCTGGGGTTTGGAGATGGTACCTTTTTAAGATACCCATGATGGACCAGGAAATGGTCTGTCTCTTGGCCCCTTATTGTTTAAGCCTTTTTAAAGTCCATGAGTGGCCAGCAGGCACAGTGACAGGATCTAATGGGAAATCTAAAAAAATAAAAAATAAAAAATTATACCTACCTTTCAACGCATTGTTTCTTCAATCTTTTGTCTTTGGCTACCAAAAGATCACCCAGAAATATCAATTATATGCCAAAGCTACTGTAACAAATTGAAGAGCCTGACCTGCTTTTATGGGGATTTTACTATACAACAGTTCGGGACGTTTAAAGCATTCATCATACGAATGCAAACTACCGAACACCGGACCACCCTGCTCCCTAATTATGGGTAATTTTACCTCCCTGATCCGCAAATACATTTTGCATAGAAAACCCACGAACATTGTGAATGCTTTCCTATGCGACCGGCTGAATGCGCACGCAGCTCTTGCCGCGCGTGCGCATTCAGCCGTAGGGGAAGAACGGAGGAGGAGAGCTCCCCACCCAGCGCTGGAAAAAGGTACGTTTTTACCCCTTTCCCCCTTCCAGAGCCGGGCAGGAGGGGGTCCCTGAGGGTGGGGGCACCCTCAGGGCACTATAGTGCCAAGAAAACGAGTATGTTTTCCTGGCACTATAGTGGTCCTTTAAAGATTCAACTCATTTACTAGAACATTTAGAGGACATTGGTTTTACCCTGGTTACTCTTGTCAACCTAGATGTACACTCCATTCATACCTCAATGATCATGATAAAGGTATAGTAGATATAGATTGGACCTTGATTAGGGAATCCAAACAGTCTGGTACAAGGACAAAAAACAGTACTTTCTTGACCTACTCTATTCTGTTTTAAAAGATATTTATTTTTTCTTTGGTGCTACCTATTATTTGCAGAACAGGGGGAACACTATGGGCTCAACTCTAGCCCTCAACTATGCCAACCTCTTAATGAGCAGATTTGAGAGTGAGAAGATTTATACTTTTTACTCATATCTGTATCCTGTGGAAGAGTTACATTGATTATATCTTAATGCTTTAGGGGGGCTCTCAAGCCAATCTGCGGTCCTTCCTTGTTCCGTTGAATAATTTGGATCACAACATCTAGTTCACTACAAACATACAGGAACAGGAAATACCATTTCTGGATGTCCTTGTTTATAAATCAGAGACGGGACAAGACACAGAAATCAATGCAAAAGAAACCGATCATTATAGCCTCTTAAGGTTTTCACCCACCAAAACTGGTTTGCCCTATAACCATTTCCTAAAGACTAAAATAGTTTCTCACTACAATACATTAGTGGATATACTGATGACCATGAGAAATAAATTCAGACAAAAAAGTTACCTGAGATTCAAGTAAAAATTACTAAGTATTAGTAAATTTTGCCCCTGCCTGAGCCATGGGTGAGGGCCCTGAATTATAATAAAGGGGGGACCTAATGTCCTCCCCCCTGGCCCCCACCCCTGAGCGGTGGGTGGGGGCCCTAAATACCAAAGGGGGACCTAGGGGTGGGGGCCAGGGGGGAGGACATTAGGTCCCCCCCTTATTTTAATTTAGGGGGAGGACATTAAGTTGCCCCCTTATTCTAATTTAGGGCCCCCACCCACTGTTCAGGGCTGGGGGCCAGGGAAGGACATTAGGTCCCCCCTTATTAGTATTTAGGGCCCCCACCCACTGCTCAGGTGTGGGGGCCAAGGGGGAGGACATTAGGTCCCCCCTATTCTAATTTAGGGATGGGGGCCAGGGGGAGGACAATAGGTTCCCCCCCTTATTAGTATTTAGGGCCCCCACCCACTGCTCAGGGGTGGGGTCCAGGGGGGAGGACATTAGGTCCCTCCTTATTCTAATTTAGGGCCCCCACCCACTGCTCAGGGGTGGGGGCCAGAGGGGAGGACAATAGGTCCCCCCATCATTTTACTTTAGGGCCCCCACCCACCGCTCAGGGGTGGGGGACAGGGGTCCCCCCTTATTTAATTTATGGCCCACACCCACCGCTCGGGAGGGGGTCAGGGGGGAGGACATTAGAGTTAAGTAGTACCTCCTCTCTGGGTCCAGTATGTAATGTTGCTACACTGGGTTTACATGTGCCCTTGGATTAAATAAATAAATATAAAAAAATAAAAAATACATTATTAAGGGTGAGTCAGTGGACAGACTATAGCGAGGGGAAGTCGGGGAGGGGGGACAAAGGTAAGCAATTGCTTAGAATTTTTGGAAATTGGTTCAAAGTCTTTGTGACACTTGCAAGTATTTTGGCCAGAAGGTTTCCTGAGAGGGCACTGTTACCTCATTTGCGGTGCCTACAAGGTATATGGAGGTCAGTGCTTGATCAGTATGACTAGCCGTGCAAAAGAAAATGTTGATTTGAGCTCAATTGGATTTTGGAGTACAGGACGGCTTTAGTTGCTACTTATGACTCAGTGTAGCCCAACCACTTTCCACCGGTGCTCCTGCAGAAGTGTCAGCAGGTCACAAGAAGGGCATCTGTTGGCTCTTTAATGAGTCACTGTAGGTGGTATAGCAGCTGTCGATTTAAGCATGAGTTTTCCCACTGTAGGGGAGCAAACCCGACACTGCATTGTTTCAAGCTGTATAGGTCCCTCCCAAGAACTTCGTCCAAGAACGGCGTTTCTCAGAGCGAGGACCCAATGAAGGTAGAAAAGCTGCTCACATGGCTCGTTTGGCACCCCAAGTGTAAGGATGCTTCAATTTTATGAGAAGAGGCATTATTTGCGCCTAAAGCAACACAAGATAAAAAAAAATGTGCTATACAAAATCTAGAAGTGTGCAAATTCACAAGTGCATTAAGTGATAAGTCTACTAAAGAAACTTAGTAATAATTTCCTAAAATTGAAGTATCACAATATTCCTTCCAGGGATACATAGGAACATAATGCATAAAAGAGAAAAAAGGAAAAAATATAGTATAATACTGTATAGTGTAAAATAAATAAATGGATGAAATAAAACTCACAAGGAGAGAGCAGTAAGAGTCTGCTCTAACTTCTCTGACTTTAGTCCTAAGTACAGGACTGGATATTGGCAGGTAATCAGGACGGCAGCTGAATATGAAAGTATGCTTTATTTCCACATAAAAGTAAAAGTTCACATGTATGTGATACAGCTCTTTATCCCTTGTAGAAGTTCATGCCCCTCAGTAGAACAATCTGTCAAAGCTGTGGCTAGCACTAGTGGTCTTTTAAAGTTGTCAGCACTGTAGGGAGTTCTTCTGGGAACTGGAGCTTCGTACGACCACGTTATGGCGTGATGGCGTCGTACGCACAAAGACGTGATGACGCGTTTAGCCTGGGCAGCTTCCTCTGATCACGTCACAGTCCAGCCATCCTGTTCTTTTAAAACTACCATAATAGGCAAGGTTTGTAATGGTCTCTTCATCATTGGTTCTTCTTAAAAACCCAAAGTCCGAGTGACTGCATATTTTGATGCAAATATACAAAGTCCACAATTTTCTGGCATATCAATTAAACACTGATCTGACAAAAATCATAAAACAATGAAGCGTCCCAGATATTACATAAAAATACATAGTATATATATATATATATATATATATATATATATATATATATATTTACTCCAACCTCTGGCACTCACCATCAATGAAGAACAAGTTAAATAATACCTGGGTGCTTCCAGCACACAAATAGATAACAAAACAAACGGAGCACTCCTGAGGAAATATTCCAATCGTGTATTTCAAAAGATAATCAACGTTTTGACCCTCAAGGGTCTTTATCAAGATCAACAAACAAGCATACAGTGTCTATGTTTATATACAATCATAAGTAAGTGACTTACCAAAGGTGTGTGATGTTACCCGTCTGTGTTCTGAACCCGGAAGTGACTGTGTCTGTGCGCATGCGTATTCGCGATGGTCCCATGATGCGTGAAGTGACGTCATTACGTGCCGACCCCATCTCTACATATTTAACCCCATGGTGGTCAGTGTGAAGTGTGCACCTCCTGTGGTGTGAAGTTAAAATAAGCATAATGGACTGGCCCAATACTGTAGTATTAAGAAAGCAGAGGAAGAATCCATCTGTCTGGCAGAAACAGATAGAAATAAGCATGCAGATAATATATATGAGAAAAGCAATTGAAAAGATCAAAAATGCCACAAAGAAGGGGAACTAATATAAATATTTGTAGTGTGAAAAAAATATGTGTAATGTGAACAAACCAAGACCCAATAAAAAAATATAAAAAATATGAAAAAATGTGATAGAGAAAAAATGCAGTGCATGCAAAAGTGATAGTGCCTAATCAGGGTGTTGTAACACCAGATCCACAGAATAAGGACCCATTATGTCAATAAGAGCTAATAAGTAGCCAAAATGAGGACAAATATATTAACCAATGTATAGGTCAAATAAGAGGTTCCTCTGAACCCATAACAAATATAGTGTTATGTGCAATAATATAATAACCGCAACAAATAGTGACATATTGAAATTAATACAAAGATAAAACATGAAAACTCTTCCATATACTAATCTAAAGCATTCTACACTGTATAAACAGGAAGACCAAAAATCTATCTGGTATTATAATTATAGTGACTAAACTGAGACAGGAGCCAATCTGTACATCATCTGTATGAAAAAATGCTAACTAACAGAAATAATTTGGCAAGGTTATACCTAAAAAATAAGGAAGATAACCAATGTCTGTCTTAAGAATATCTAAAAGTAGGAGGATACCAAAAAAATATATAATGCTGTCTAGAACCAAGCTACGTTAGCCAACTGACGGGCAGACTCACTGACTGTAAATAGGATAGAAAAACTAATAATGGCACTGAAAGGTGCCAACCTAATACCCTATACAAGGGAATCCCTAAATCCTCTCACTAGAACCATATATAAAAGGTAGCTTAATCAACACTCAAACTTTATAGATCCACAATATCAATAGGTACTTCTCTAAGGGACCTCTCCACATCCAAACCATCAGGACCGTTAAAAAATAATAAAAATAGAAAATAAAGAATAAAAAAATATAAAAATAAAAAAAATAATAAAATGCATAAAAAGTATGTATGTAAGTATGTAGAGAAGAAATATTGAAGATCACAGGCTCTTGGGGCTTCTATATAGTGGTTCTCAGGATCTGCTCAGTGTCTCAACCCTTATCTTGATTCCAAGAATGGGTTGAAAGAAATATACTCATTTAATCCAAAAGCTCCCTTTTCTCAGCCCTGCTCTTTGAAAATAATCTGCATGACACCTGCTCTAAATACCCTAAAGAAAAGGACTACACATACTTCTCCCCAGTTCATCTATCCTATTCTCATATAGACCTGTGTGTGGTCGATACAACAACACTACCTAATGTTAGGGAGGTGACTATAGAGTTGAGGACTTGGTCAGATCATGCGCCAATGATAATCACCTTAACGGCACTTTATCCTTCCAGAGGTAGGGGGAAATGGAAGCTAAATGAAAGCCTCCTAGACATAGCGCAAGTGTTGCAAACAGTCACAAATTAAGCCGTCTCATACTTCCAAGAAAATGCAACAGACGATATCCCAATTAGCACAGTTTGGGTAGCGCATAAGGCTGTGATGAGAGGGATTTTTATTCGTGAGGGATCGAAATGGAAAAAAATAACAGCAATCACATACAATAAGTTAATACGTGCACTGGAGACCCAGAATAAACTAAACCCTTCTCATATTAGATCTAAGAGGATAAGCGAAATCCAGAGCAAATTACAAGCTTTATCCTTGATAGTAACCAAACGATGGATGAGAGCTTTAAAACTCACACATTACACCCAAGGTAATAAAGCAGGCAAACTCTTAGCAAACAAACTCAAAGCTAAACGTCTCCAATCAAAAATACCCTATATCCACTCCAACTCCAAAGGCAAATTATACAACCCAGAAGACATAGTCAATGAATTAGCACAGTATTACCTTAACTTATATAACCTTAAAGATGACAAATCCACAGCCCAACCAAATACCATGGAGATCCATTCCTTTCTAGAGGGTGTGCTATCACTCCCTCGATTGACCCAAGTTCAAAGTGCAAGTCTTGACAAACCATTTGCCGAAGATGAGGTCATGAGAACTATCCAATCCATTCCAAAACACAAAGCCAGATGGGTTGTCCAACTATTATTACCATCGACTTACATCCACATTGGTCCCTTATCTCACCCTACTCTTTAATTATATAAAAGACTCAGGTACCATGCCCAAAGAAATGCTGGAAGCCCATGTAGTAACACCCCCAAAACCAGGCAAACAACCAACTACCTCCGGAAACCTCAGACCCATCTCCCTATGAAAGATACGCAAAACTATGGGCATCTATAATTAAACCCTTCCTCACAGACTTAGTATCAGAAGAACAAGCAGGCTTTGTCCCTGGAAGACAAGCAGGGGATAACACTAGACACTTCATTAATCTAATGAATTGGGCAAAAAAAAGCAAGCAGAAGGGAGTCATCCTAGCCCTTGATGCCGAAAAGGCGTTCACTGGGAATATATGAAACTGACACTCACCAGATTGGGATTCTCTGCCCCCACCTTAACCGGCATTCTAGCATTATATCAAAACCCTGCAGCTATGGTGTTCAACTCCAGGTTCCTATCAGATCCTTTCACCATAAGTAATGGCACCTGTCAGGACTGCCCACTATCCCCCATCTTATTCATACTATGCCTAGAACCCCTTATACACCACATAAAATCACATCCTAACATCAAAGGACTCGACACTCCAGCTGGGACCCCAAAAAATTGCACTATTTGCAGATGACATACTATTATTTGTCACAGATCCTCACTCATGAATTCCTCACCTAATGGACTTACTAACACAATATGGGACAATCCCCTACTATAAAAATAACTTGTCAAAAACTCAGGCACTGCCAATTGGGATCCCCGACTCTACTACACAATCACTAAAACTAAAACATCCATTTGAATGGAGATCCACATACCTGGGCATGAACCTAACCAAATCAGAAAACCAGCTAATACAAGTAAACCACCAGATAGTCCTCCACAAACTACAAACCCAACTAAACTCTTGGCAGGGGCTGGAAGTGTCATGGCTAGGCAGGATCCACACCTCCAAGATGATGGCACTGCCTCATGTGCTGTATCACAATACCGATAACACTGCCAGACAAACTCATTAAAAGATTCCAAAATGTATTCAATAACTATATCTGGAAAAAGAAACCCCCAAGGATTGCGATACATTTAACATGGCAAAGGCCTATGAAGGGCGGCTTGGGAATCCCTAACGTAAAGACATATTATGAAGCAGCTATTTTAGCACAGGGTCTAGGAATTCTGACGAGCAATACCCTGCCCTGTTTGAAAAAAGCTAGAAGATGATTGCATCCACCCTGCCACAATAGATCACATGCTTTGGATAGGCAAGGAGGGCACCTCACAGAAAAAATAATATTTATCTAGTACAAAACTAATGATTCAGGGATGGGCAAGATGGGCAAGCACACTCACAGGGACAGCAAACCTCCTCAACTTTGCCTCAATTGAAGTTCTCAACTCCATATCAGAGGACATCTCTATTAAAAACTGGAAACACAAAGGGATAACACATATTTACCAATTATTTACAGCACAGACTATTAAATAATGTCCAGATTTACAATTAGAATATAACCTATCTCCTAGGGATATTTTCACATATTTAAGAGTGAAACACATTTTACAAACACAAAACATACAAAGCTGCAATGAAACCCAGTTAACTAAATTCGGGCTACACAGCAGGGCCGCCATCAGGGCATGACAACCGTGACAATTGTCACGGGCCCGGCGGCCCTGGGGGGCCCAGCCGCCTGGGCCCCATGTGGATCAGCGGAACTGCCGCCGGTGCATCTGCACCGGGGCCCACACGCTGATGGGGCCCATCAGGTGGCCCCAATCATTTAGGGCCACCCAATGGGCCCTATTATCTTCAGGGGCCCGTTTAGCGCTGTAATAGCTCGACCGGGCCCCTTTAAAAAAAAAAAAAAAAATGCAGCCGGAAGCAAGTGCTGCTGGGAGGAAGTGACGTCCGGTAAGGAAGAGAGGAGGGTGGCTGGGGATGAAGTGTATGTGTGTATGCCAGTGTATGTGTGTGTGTATGCTGGTGTATGAATGCCAGTGTATGTGTGTCTGAATGCCAGTGTATGAATGCCAGTGTGTGTATGCCAGTGTATGTGTGTGTATGCCAGTGTCTGTATGCCAGTGTATGTGTGTGTGTATGCTGGTGTATCAATGCCAGTGTATGTGTGTGTATGCCAGTGTCTGAATGCCAGTGTATGTGTGTCTGAATGCCAGTGTATGAATGCCATTATGTGTGCCAGTGTGTGTATGCCAGTGTATGTGTGTATGAATGCTGGTGTATGAATGCCAGTGTGTATATGCCAGTGTATGTGTGTGTGTGTGTATGCTGGTGTCTGGAATGCCAGTGTATGTCTGAACGCTGTGCGTCTGAATGCCAGTGTGTATGCCAGTGTATGTGTATGCCAGTGTATGTGTGTATGAATGCCAGTGTGTATGCCAGTGTATGTGTGTATGAATGCCAGTGTGTATGCCAGTGTATGTGTGTGTGTATGCCGGTGTATGAATGCCAGTGTATGTGTGTGTATGCCAGTGTCTGAATGCCAGTGTGTGTCTGAATGCCAGTGTATGAATGCCAGTGTGTGTATGCCAGTGTATGTGTGTGCCAGTGTATGTGTGTATGAATGCCAGTGTGTGTATGCCAGTGTATGTGTGTGTGTGTATGCTGGTGTATGAATGCTAGTGTGTGTGTATGCCAGTGTCTGAATGCCAGTGTCTGAATGCCAGTGTGTGTATGCCAGTGTGTGTATGCCAGTGTATGTGTGTGTGTATGCTGGTGTATGAATGCCAGTGTATGTGTGTATGCCAGTGTCTGAATGCCAGTGTATGTGTGTCTGAATGCCAGTGTGTTTATGCCAGTGTGTATGCCAGTGTATGTGTGTGCCAGTGTGTGTATGCCAGTGTATGTGTGTATGAATGCCAGTGTATGTGTGTGTGTATGTGTGTATGAATGCCAGTGTATGTGTGTGTGTATGCTGGTGTATGAATGCCAGTGTATGTGTGTGTATGCCAGTGTCTGAATGCCAGTGTATGTGTCTGAATGCCAGTGTCTGAATGCCAGTGTATGTGTGTATGAATGCCAGTGTGTGTATGCCAGTGTATGTGTGTGTGTATGCTGGTGTATGAATGCCAGTGTATGTGTGTGTATGCCAGTGTGTGTATGCCAGTGTCTGAATGCCAGTGTATGAATGCCAGTGTATGTGTGTGTATGCCAGTGTCTGAATGCCAGTGTATGTGTGTCTGAATGCCAGTGTATGAATGCCATTGTGTGTATGCCAGTGTATGTGTGTGCCAGTGTGTGTTTGCCAGTGTATGTGTGTGTATGCTGGTGTATGAATGCCAGTGTGTGTATGCCAGTGTATGTGTGTGTGTATGCTGGTGTATGAATGCCAGTGTATGTGTGTGTATGCCAGTGTCTGAATGCCAGTGTGTGTCTGAATGCCAGTGTATGAATGCCAGTGTGTGTATGCCAGTGTATGTGTGTGTGTATGCTGGTGTATGAATGCCAGTGTATGTGTGTATGCCAGTGTCTGAATGCCAGTGTATGTGTGTCTGAATGCCAGTGTATGAATGCCAGTGTGTGTATGCCATTGTGTATGCCAGTGTATGTGTGTGCCAGTGTGTGTATGCCAGTGTATGTGTGTATGAATGCCAGTGTATGTGTGTGTGTATGCTGGTGTATGAATGCCAGTGTATGTGTCTGAATGCCAGTGTCTGAATGCCAGTGTCTGAATGCCAGTGTATGTGTATGTATGCCAGTGTGTGTATGCCATTGTGTATGCCAGTGTATGTGTGTGCCAGTGTGTATGCCGGTGTATGAATGCCAGTGTATGTGTGTATGAATGCCAGTGTATGTGTGTATGTATGCCAGTGTGTGTATGCCAGTGTATGTGTATGTATGTATGCCAGTGTATGAATGCCAGTGTATGTGTGTGTGTATGCCAGTGTGTGTATGCCAGTGCATGTGTGTATGTATGCCCATGTATGCCAGTGTATGAGTGTGTGTATGTATGCCAGTGCGTGTATGCCAGTGTGTGTCTGTATGCATGCCTGTGTGTGTCTGTATGTATGTATGTATGTATGCCTGTCGGTATGTATGTATATATCAATATGCAGTATGTATATGTATGTTTGTCAGTATGTATGTCTGCTTGTATATGTGTGTGTGTCTCAGCATCTCCCTATGCATGTGTGTATGTCTGTTTCAGTATTTGTATCTGTTAGTGTGTGTGTATTCCTGTGGGCGGGATTTGGAGGCAGGCTTGAAGGGGGGCCCAGACCTTGAGCTGTGTTAGGGGCCCCAAAATTTCTGATGGCGGCCCTGCTACACAGCATAGGCAAAGGCACCAAAGCCAAACCACTCTCTACATGCTACAACACCATAAATGACGCAGATCCTCTCTTACGCCACAGCTATATTAACCAATGGGAAGAGGAACTGAACGTCTCGATACCTCTACCTATCTGGCATCAAGCTATACAACTCACCAAATCTTCCTCACAAAGCTTATTCCATTGGGAAGTATACTGCAAAATTTTAATGAGATGGTACCTTGTCCCGGTTAGACTGGCCCATATGTACCAAACCGCTTCACCTCTGTGTTGGAGATGTGGAACACAAATGGGCTCACTTAAACACCTCTTTTGAGACTGCCATATTTTAACACCATATTGGCGACATGTAGAGAAAATTCTCCAACGCATCATACCAATTTCCATTCCGTTCACAGCGGAATGCTACCTTCTACACCTCTCTCCAGCCATATTCTCAGCAAACCAAAGAGTGGTTGCTTTACACATTCTAATGTTGGCGAAAATCAATATAGCAAGCCACTGGAAGTTAGCAAATGTACCATCAACAGTAGAAATTTGGAATAGGGTAGATACCACTTATGAATATGAACGTATGGCAAGCAGGATTAGGGGTAAGGTGGAACTACACACAAAAGAATGGGCCAGCTGGGCTGCACATCGGCTGACTTTTAAAACCCTACACACGCAAACAACACAACCTAGGTAGCTGACAAGAAGCTGGTATTCACCTCCCAACTGGTATTAGGTGCAACTTATTGCATGTATAACTTATTGAATGCTACGATATATTGGAGATTAATGCAAGCCTTGTAAACTGTTCAAATGTTCTGGTGCTCTGCCCACCATGTACGATGATATTTATTGCTCACCCCTCCCCACTTTTTCTTTTTTCTGTATCCCAATGTTTGTTTTGTTGATAGGTCTTTCAACAAAAATTACAATAAAAATAAGACATTGAAAAAAAAATATTATATTTATATTTTTTTTATTATAGTTATTCAGTTCCTTTTTGGAAGGGGTGGTTTTGCGGGTAGCGGTTTGTTCATCTTTTCTGCATTATCTCAACGATTTTTGTTTGTGGGTTCATCAGGTTCTCAAGTTTGTACAGACTTGTTGTTCCACTTTCATAGGGTTATGGTGGATTTTGATGTTCAAGGCGCTGAGGAGAAAATGGAGGGCTTTAGTACGATTATTTCTTCCTGGGGATTAAGATACAATTGGTTAAAAAGGTGTTTCACTTGCCGGAGGACAAACTTCAGGTTTTCAATCTGGTGGATCAGGTTCGAGGGGCTCCCTACTGGCCATTGAATTCTATCTGTAAGTAAAGCCAATGGGGCATGCTTTCAGTCACTGACTTTCCTTGGCTATGGTTGGTATTCATCTACCTTTTAACGTTACTCGTCTTTTGGGAGTTTGAAGTTTTGTTCTTTATGAGTTACAATGCTCAGACATTTTGCACAGTTATACAGTGTCTAACTTGGTTTTGAGCTGTTCACGAAGGCTTCAACTTGGTACCCTTTTCTGAGGGCTACGATGCATGGGCCACTGGCGTGGTCAGATTCCTTTTTGGTGCTATTCCCGATTGCAGTGTAGTTTAAGCTCTGGGTCAGGGTCTTGTGCCAGGTGTGTCTAATGCATTGCTGACTTTCTTTCTCACTTCCAGCAGGATAAATTTCCTCAGGCAGAGGCTTGTGGATTGCCCGAAATGCTTCTGGAACCTTAGTTTTGGAACTTGACTGACTTGATTGGGAGATCCCTGGCTCCTACGTCTTTGGCAGCAAACCGGACACTATGGGATCAATAGATTTGTGTGCTAGGAGAATTTGGATGGTCTTCTTCAGAATGTAGGTTGTCTTGTATTTGTGCACTTGCTGATAGATGTAGGTTGGATCCTATCTGCTATTTACATTTCCACGTTTGAGGCAATCCTGTTCCGGGTCAACTTTTCAGTGTGTTTTTATGCCGCTCTATGGGTCGGCAGATTGGTGGTTCCAAGTTCTAGACCTCAGTCACACATTTTTAGGAAGGATGTTCTTTAGCTTAAAAATTAAGTGGATTTTCTGATTTGGCAATCTAATACTGATCAAACAGTTAGTGGTAGAGTGTTTACAATTGGAGCAACCACTATTTGAATATTCTTCCCAGTGCTGAGGATTCCTTTTTGTTGCATGCATATTGGTTGGTTCTTATCTGTTCATTGTTGAGTAGATGATAGTGGTTACTCAACTCCTTCATTCTGCATCGGTCCAACTATGTAAGTAAGCAGGTTAGGTCTGTCAGACTCTTCCATATGGCTGCTGTGTCAGTGAGAATCGACCAAGTTTCGATTGTATGTTTGGCCACACCTTTTATAAGTGCCTGGATATAGTTAACGTTCAGTTTATTTCTTTATTTCTAGTTATTCTCTATATGTTTGGATCCTTGCACATTCTTTTATTTATTGGGCAGCTGTTCAGGCAGACCAGAGGTCGTATGACCAGAATCTTGTGATTCCTCATCACCAGGTCAAGGTTAGGTGGTGTGGGATCAGTGGGTTGTGCTGGCATCAATTTTTTCTGGAGTAATCACTTCGGTGGGATGTGATGGAACCTGTTGTACTTCTGATTCTGCTGATCCACATTGGTGGTAATTACCTGAGTCAAGAGTGCACAATGTCAAAGGGGTAGATGTTGCTTCAACATGTAGATGTCACTTCAACATGACAATATCATACTTCATACAACATTGAGGTGGATTGGTGATTTGTCATGTTGAACTAGAAATAGATAACCAGAATGTTATGCATACTGATTTGGTACATAGTACTCATAATGGTTTGGATACATTTAATATGGGGTTGCAATCAATATATAAAACAGACGCTGGCTTTGGGGGACGTATCCCCCCTTCCCATAGTCGGGTTGGGGGTCTGCGGTGGCGGGTTTCCTATGCCAGCAAGTTTGGTAAATGAATAATGCCCTAATGGGCTTGGGGAGTCGTTGCCTGAATTTGGTTGATGATGAAGGACAGGCTGAAGAGGCTCTGGAAGAAGTTTAAAATGTACTTGTCTGCTAGGTAAATCCAGCAGCTGACAGTATTTGATTGTGCTGATTTAAATTAAGCTGTGGCAGTTGCCCTTACCCACTTAACATGGTGTTGCATTACTTATTGGGAATGGAAGGGTAACAGGATTTGGTGATCGGAGTCAGAAGTCAAGCTAGTTCATAAGGTAACAATGCTCCTAGCACACCTGTCTGCTAGTTACTATAGTGCCGGTACCAGTATTATAGCATTTATTGCAATATATCCTGGTACAAGTCAATGTAAGATGCGTGAAGCAAAAATTTCTAATAGAGCTGCTTAAGAGTTAAGGTGATGAACACCATAATTATTTTTGAACACTACTATACATAAATTGTGAAATTCTGAGACATTGTGCTATGTATTACTGTTTTAAACATTACTTTCTGTTTTAGTTTAATACACTGTTATTTTCTCCTAGTGTTAAGGAAACGCTTCATAAAACTGAAATGAAGTTCAATTAATATGTTAATAACAACAAACTACTATGTACTTATTTTTAACTTTACTATTTGTGTAATACTGTTTTCCTATGTATTTTTTCTGTCTCAAACATGTGTGTGAAATGAAAGAAAAAACTATTTCACCAGAAAAACCCTTAAAAGGAGATTGTGAGTTAAAATTATAGACCTGATAGCTATTGGCTAAGAATATATTAGGGATATTAGCTCTGTAACTAATAAAGGATGTCTGGTTACGAAGCAGGGTAAAAGAAAAAAGGTATAAGTGAGGGTTAGGGATGGAAACAATATATAGAATTTTATATTTAGTGATAACGAGGGATTGGAGAGTGTGTATGAAAAGGCATAAGTGTATGTAACTGCTTCTGTCTGATAAAACTGTTAGCCATCTAAATCATTGGGTACCTTGTACTGCTTTGATTTTCATCACAAGAGAATACTGGAGTCAGACTGCAGCACATACTACTGACTATATTTTGGTGGATTATGGTTTATTTATACTGCATTAAGTACATAAAAAGAGTTGATTATCTACACAGCTTGCAAATCATGGTAAGGAACTGCACGTCATTCATTTCTATGTTGAATGTTCAGTTTAAACAGCCGGAACGTTCTTCAACTGTATATGCCAATTTTTATTTTCAACAATGCAATAATATATTTTCTAATGTTAAATATATCTCAGAATAATTTCCCCTATGCTATGATATTATTATTATTATTATTATTGCCATTTATATAGCGCCAACAGATTCCGTAGCACTTTACAATATTATGAAAGGGGATTTAACTATAAATAGGACAATTACAAATAAGCTTACAGGAACAATAGGTTGAAGAGGACCCTGCTCAATCGAGCTTACATTCTATAGGAGGTGGGGTGTAAAACACATTAGGACAGGAATGTGCAATCAAATAAGGTGGGCTGCCCTTTAGGAGAGGGCAAGAGACGGGTATGTGAGGTAGGGGTTAGTCTTGGAGGCCATAAGCTTTCCTAAAGAGATGGGTTTTAAGGCACTTCTTAAAAGATGCAAGACTAGGGGAGAGTCGGATGGCGGTAGGCAGGCTATTCCATAGGAAGGGAGCCGCCCGCGAGAAGTCCTGCAAGCGCGAGTTGGCCGTACGGGTGCGGACAACGGACAGGAGGTGGTCACGGGCAGAGCGGAGAGACCGAGAAGGGACATACCTGTGGATCAGTGAGGAGATATAAGAGGGGCTAGAGTTGTTCAGTGCTTTATAGGTGTGAGTTAGTGCCTTGAATTGACTCCTATAGCACACAGGAAGCCAATGTAAGGACTGGCAGAGGGGTGAGGTGTGAGAGAACCGACTAGAGAGGAAAATCAGTCTAGCAGCAGCATTCATTACAGACTGTAGGGGTGCAGTACGGCTTTTGGGAAGACCAAGCAGGAGAGGGTTACAATAATCCATGCGTGAAATTATTAGAGCATGGACAAGCTCCTTGGTAGTATCTGGTGCAAGAAAGGGGCGGATGCGGGCTATGTTTTTAAGATGGAATCTACAGGATTTGGCAACATGCTGGATGTGAGGCTCAAAGGTGAGACCAGAGTCAAGTATGACGCCAAGACAGCGCGCTTGCAAGGATGGGCTGATGTTGGTACCACAAACTTGAAGGGAGAGCGAGAGAGGAGGATCAGTATTAGGAGGAGGAAAGACAAGGAGCTCAGTTTTTGAGAGATTGAGTTTCAGAAAGCGGGAGGACATCCAGTCAGAGATGGAAGAAAGGCAAGCAGTGACACGTTGCAGGACAGCAGAGGAGAGGTCCGGGGAGGAGAGATATAGCTGGGTGTCATCAGCGTACAGGTGGTAGTGGAAACCAAATGAGGTAATAAGTTTGCCAAGAGAGGCAGTGTAAAGAGAAAATAGAAGGGGACCAAGGACGGAGCCTTGGGGGACTCCAACCGAGACAGGGCGAGGGGAGGAGGTATCATTAGAAAAAGAGACACTGAATGAGCGTTGGGAGAGATAAGAGGAAAACCACGAGAGGACAGAGTCACAGAGACCAAGCGATTGCAGAGTTTGAAGAAGGAGAGCATGATCAACGGTGTCAAAGGCCGCCGAGAGGTCAAGAAGAATTAGTATGGAGTAGTGGCCTTTGGATTTAGCTGCGATTAGGTCGTTAGTAACTTTGATAAGGGCAGTCTCTGTAGAGTGGAGAGGGCGGAAGCCAGATTGAAGGGGGTCAAGGAGAGAGTTGGAATTGAGGAAATGAGACACACGGGTAAAGACGAGTCTTTCCAGAAGCTTTGAGGAAAAAGGGAGCAGGGATATGGGACGGTAGTTAGAGGGGGTGGATGGGTCAAGGGATGGTTTTTTTAGTATAGGTACTACAGTGGCATGTTTAAGGTCAGCAGGGACGATGCCAGAAGAGAGCGAGCAGTTGAAGATGTGTGTTAGAGAAGGCACGAGACAAGTGGAGAGAGATCTGATAAGGTGAGATGGGACAGGATCGAGCGGGCAAGTGGTGGGGCGAGAGGAGCAAAGAAGAGCAGCCACCTCTTGGTCAGTGGCTGGGGAGAATGTCTGAAGGGTAGGAAAGGCATGATCAATGTGTGATTGAGAAACAGAAAGGCAAGGAGGGGAGAATTCTTTCCTTAGCTGTTCAATTTTGTCAGTGAAGTAACATGCAAAGTTATCAGCAGTAAGGTTGGTTTGGGGGGTGGCCACAGCGGGGCGAAGAAGAGAATTAAAGGTGTCAAAGAGACGCCTGGGGTTGCAGGAACATGAACTAATGAGAGAGGAAAAATAGGACTGTTTGGCAAGGGCAAGGGCTGCACTGTATGAACACAGTATGAATCTATAATGGAGAAAGTCTGACTGGGTGCGAGACTTCCTCCAGGAGCGTTCGGCACACCGGGAGCATCTTTGCAGGTAGCGCGTTGATTTAGTATGCCATGGTTGGGGGCGGGTCCTCCTTGAGGTGCTTGCTTGGAGTGGTGCTGCAGTGTTCAAGGCAGATGTAAGAGTAGAGTTATATATGGAGATGGCCAGTGAAGGACAGGATAGGGAAGGGATGGACAGCAGTTGTGGATCAATGTCAGCTGACAACTGTTGGAGATCAAGAGAATTAAGGTCCCTCCTGAGTTGAGGCTGGTTAGGCGGAGGTTGTTGGGTGAGGGGGTACGTGAGAGCAAACGATAAGAGGTGGTGATCAGAGAGAGGATAGGGAGTGTTGCAGATATTAGATACCGTACATGCATAAGTGAAGATTAGGTCGAGGGTATTGCCAGCAACATGGGTGGGTGAATTTGCCCACTGTGATAGCCCGAGGGAGGAAGTAATTGAAAGTAGTTTATTGGCTGCAGAGGTCAAAGGTGGGTTTATAGGAATATTGAAGTCCCCGAGAATTAGGGATGGGATGTTAGAAGAGAGGAAATAGGGTAGCCAGGCAGCAAAATGGTCAAGGAAGAGAAGAGGGGAACCAGGGGGACGATAGATAACAGCAATGTTAGCAGCGAAGGGTTTGAAAAGGCGAATTGAGTGTATTTCAAATGATGGGAAAGAGAGGGAAGGGGGGGTGGGAAGAGGTTTAAAAGAGCAGTGAGGGGAGAGGAGAAACCCAACACCACCACCTTTACATTCAGAGTTTCTTGGGGTGTGGGTAAGTTGGAGACCACCGAAGGACAAAGATGCAGGGGTGGCAGTGTCAGCTGGTGATGTCTCTCCAAACCCCGAGCAGAAGGATAGAAAGGAAGTGAAGGTGGGAGTAGGATTTGAAAGTTTTGTAGGAGCGTATGTATGTGGAGGATTTGGAAAGAGTTGGTGGAGATAGGCTGGAAAGGTATGTGTAGAGTGCATGGGATGAATAGAGAGGGGAGGGGAGTAAGGTGGAAGTAATGATGATGGTGTTGCCAGGGACAGGTGAGTGAAAGGATAGGGATATTTTAGTAATGACAGAAGTTAGTGTTAATGTGAAAAATAGAAGGGAGAACATTAGAGAAAATGTGTATTATATAGATATGTAGATCATATATACAAATACACAATATCAATATCAATAAGTGTTTAAACCATTGTAAGGATGCAGTGTGTTAAATGAATTCAGGTGAGGAGTGGTTTAATGACTTGATTGGTGTGTTATGGAAACCTGCTGATGTGCACTATCTATAAATAAGTTGATGGCCATGGGGTGGGCAATCTTCCAGAGATAATACCTCTGCTCTGAAGATTCAGCAGGACTTGGTTGCTTGGGAGTGCTGGGTGTTAATGCTGTTTTAAGGGGCCCAGTCTCTGCTCTGAAGATTCAGCAGGACTTGGTTGCTTGGGAGTGCTGGGTGTTAATGCTGTTTTAAGGGGCCCAGTCTCTGCTCTGAAGATTCAGCAGGACTTGGTTGCTTGGGAGTGCTGGGTGTTAATGCTGTTTTAAGGGGCCCAGTCTCTGCTCTGAAGATTCAGCAGGACTTGGTTGCTTGGGAGTGCTGGGTGTTAATGCTGTTTTAAGGGGCCCAGTCTCTGCTCTGAAGATTCAGCAGGACTTGGTTGCTTGGGAGTGCTGGGTGATAGAGAAGACAGGTGTTTATTTGTTTTACAATGTAATGAAATGCAAACAAGCAAAGACTGCCTTCTGTCTTACACTTTGTAAATTGATCTTGTTAAATCAGATAAAGTCCCTGTGACCATTTGCTAGGAAATAAGTGAACTATTTAATGAATTGGGAGTCACTTTTTCATTGACATAACATCCATTCATTTTATGTTACATTTGCAGAATCACAGCATGTGAAATATCATGTTCATCCCGATTGCTGTGAACAGAAAAGTGAGAAGGAATCCAACTCAAAAAAATAATAAATGATAAATACTACTGGAAAATAATATGGGGAAAACACAACCTGATGAACATCAATAAAGATCCAACAAAGATATGAAATAATAACTGATCATAGTGTAATATTGTATTTTATAAAATTATATACAGTAAGTATAAAACACACAAACTGAGGAATGACATCAAGAATTCTTTACTTGCAAATAGTTTTCAGTATATAGAGGAAACAGAAGAAAACAGCCAAATAGTGTGATGCAGTTTAAAACCAACACGTTTTAAAAAGTAAAGCACTTACAAACATAAGGATAAGATGAGCATGTGGAATATAAGCAAGCAATGGCTTTTCCACTTTGAGAAGATAGGGCCAAGAGAACAGCCTCAAAACTCCCAAACAAATATAAGTATAAAGTAAATTTTTATTTTATTCCTTTTATTGCTTTATTGTATATAGTTTTTTTTTTTGTTTTCTACTTACACCCACACTGTATATAATTTTGTACACACAATACCACACTATGATCAGTTTTTCTTTTCTTTTATAGACTTGTATCTTTGTTGGATCTTTATTCATCTTTACCAGGTCATGTTTTGTCACACATTGTTTTATATTGGTATTTATCATTTATTCTTTTTTTGGAATTGGATGCTGTCTCACTTTTTGGTTCACTTTATTGTTTTCGGTGTTTTTGTGAGGTAACACTTTGAGAGGTTTCACTCTATTTTGTTATTTTTTTGTTGCTTAATTTAGTAATTAATGTTTCAGTATAATGTATGTTACAATTACTGGCTTATATCTATACTGTATTTCTTTACAACTACAATGTCTTTTTTTTAGAATATGTAAAATAATCTTATGATTTCACTGAAATTGAAAGTTAAATTATATTTTGAATAATGAAGAGATACATATTTGACTGAACTCTTTAGCATACAGTTAATTTGCTTGTTCAATAAACACATTACCCATTAGCAGTATATCTATGTACCTGACCGGGTTTTCTGCAACTCCTACAATATGAAACAGAATCAATAACTTAGTTTATTAAACTCTCATAAAAGTGATGTTGTCACTTTAGATAGAGTTCTGGTTGTATAGTGACAGTAGAAGTGCACTCTATAAAGTCTGTGTGCAGTACTGTATGTAAGCGGCTCATTATATATCATTATATGCCATCCTTTTGTTGAAGACATATGGCTTCATTACTGCTATTGAAGAAGAAGGATCAAAAAGGCAATACTCCAGCCTTAGGCTATGCAGCATGAGGGGTTGATCGACTCTGGATTTAAAGATGACAGGACTGATGAGCATAAACGCAGCTTTGCGACCTGATACAAAAAAAACTAATTTCACATGTTCTCGTACTGTGATGATTTGCACTGCAATTCATGTTAGCTTTCGTTCTGCTTTTGTCATTTGATATTAGCAGAAGTAACTTTTGTGTCAACCCTTTTGTTTTTCACTTTGAAATAGGTAATTCTGACATTTCACTTATTTAAGCATCAAGAGTGTTGCTCAAAACTTCCCCAAGGCCAATCAAAATTAAGATGAAATTAAAAATCTGCTTCCACCAGTACACGGCTTGAATACCTAAGTAACAGAACACAAATAATTAATGAATTATAGTAAGCCAACTTGTTTTTTCTTCCAGTTATTCTGCCTGTATACATAATACAGTGTTCTCATTTAGCATATCTAAATATGTAGCAGACCATACATAAGGCTTTAATTTGCTAAACTGGGATTTGTGTAGAGCTGAAAAGGGAATTTACACATTTTAAGCCAAATTTGCAAAGAAAGGAAAATAGTTCAGTTGAGAATTTTTCCAATTTGGATATTTTGATACAGATTTTTGTCAGCTCCACCATTCCTGATTTAATGGGTACAAAATTATATATGATTCATATTCTGGCTACTCTACTATAAGTAATTATATTTGTTTATGGCTGAAAGATAGTATGTAACATGTTCTTATTATAAAATAACTTAGAATATAATATTTATTTTGACACAATGGCCTTCATTTAAACTTTTTGTATTCATTTTTTAAATGATTTAAAAATGATGAACTTGTAGGATTTTTAAAAATTATTACATATTTGAATATGTGGATTTTTTTATATATTGATAGTTTTTTTATATTTTAATATTTTGGAAAAAGTTATTTTAAAGTTTATCCCAAATTAAGTCATTTGAAAAGCCTATCCAAAATGATTAAATCAAGATCTATATGTAACATCAGCAGGTGCCAGGCTTTTGCATTCCTTATGACAACTAAAATAGTTAATTTAGAAAATGAAAGCTGGGCAAGATTTCTCTCAGGATAATTGTATAGACAGAATATTTTACATAAAATTGATACCAAGGACAATTTCCAGAAAAGAAACAAAACTACAACTTTTCACTAGCACCAATGTAAACATTTTTTGATATTAACTTTGTGGTAAAGAAACTATTTGAAGGTTTATTAAGTAATCATATTCTGGAATTCATTGTTAAAATACTTGTTCTTGGATTTCACATTTAAGTAAAGACAGTGTAGTGGTTAATGGACAATTTTCAAGCTGGATAAAAATGGAAAGTAGAGTTTCTGAAGAGGCCTTTTCTGGTTCAACTTCTTGTTTTTAATGACCTTGCAATGGGCATTTAAAGTTATGTGTCATTGTTTGCAGATAACACAAATGCAGGCAGTGAGTAGGATATTCTTCACTGCAGAGATAATTGCTCAAATTAGGAAATTGGGTAGTCAAATCATATATGGGATTTAACTAAAATAAAGCATAGTTATGCATTTTGAGATGAGGAATTTGCAAGCAACTCATTTGCTAAATGGAGTGCTATGGAACACAATAAAAAAAATGGCTTGGGAATAGTAGTAAACAACAGACTAAGCAACAATGTACAGTACCAGGTTGCAATTGACTTGATCAGTAAAGTACTGTTATGCATAAAATAGGCATTTATTCATTTGACAAAGATATAATTTTGCTTCTTTTTTAAATTAAAGAAACACTTGCATTCCGAATACTAAAGTGTCCCTCTGCTCCTGCACCCCTACCTATGGCCATGAAAGGGTTAAAAATTCATTTAACTCACTTACCTGATTCTAGAGCCAAGGTCTCTCAGCATTGGGTTGCACTTCTCAACTGACATAATTTATTCAATGCTTTTCCCTTTAGAAAAGCATTGAATAAATAATTTCCTATGGGGCTTTGTTTAACCCCTTAAGGACCAAACTTCTGGAATAAAAGGGAATCATGACATGTCACACATGTCATGTGTCCTTAAGGGGTTAAACTGATTGTCCTCATGCAAAGCAGAGCTGGGCACAATAAGGAGATACTCATAACTATCAAACATAGCCAGGAATACTGTGACTGATTATATGGAGCTGCAATACAGAGGTAACTACTATAAATGTCTCGGTACAATGCTCCAGCTCTCTTCCTTACTCTATCATGACTCTCCCTCTCATGATTTCATCTTCAGTAGTGCCCCTGCTATGATAGCTTTAGCTTTATATTAAATATTGCTTCTGTTATGAACCATGTCAGCTAATCCATTATATCTCAACACACAGAGTACATATGGTTAAATATCAAGATAATAATAGACGCCAAACATGTCAGCTTCCCTGACTCACTATCAGCTTTTAGCACACAGTGTACACAGGATAAAGCAGCAGGGAACTGATGGACTTCTTAATAAAAGAATTCCCAAAGGTAAGGGTGTATGGAGAGAAGAACAGAAGTCTATCTCTCATAACACACTCAACTAAGGGTGTGCCCACTGGGGGGGGTATAGAATCCCCTGGTTTACGGGAATAAATAAAATAAAATAAAATAAAAAATACTTTATTGAAAACTGTGTAGAGACTAAATAAAATACATGGGGTCCGGGATAGGGGGATGGCTCATGGTCCGTGAGGCTATAATAGCACAATAGGAGGCAGCCTATTATAAGCCAGTAGATATCTGGGAGCTTGTGTACTCAAAATAGCATATCATAATAGAATATCTATGATGTAACATATTTCAGGAAAATCCTTGGTGAGCCAGAATGTCTGCACAAAATATAATCAAACTGCTATTATGGGAATAGCACCCAGTGAATAAGGTGTAGTTCCCTGGAGTTTGTGGCAAGCTGAAAGCCCGTTGGATAGATGGTAAATAAATCGGGCAAAAAAATGCTGGCTTCACTAGTGAGATGACCTGGGATCGAAAGTATACACTCTAAGTAAAGAGAAGTAGAATTTGAAAGAAATTCCTCTTATATATAAAGATACCCAGGTAGCTCAATTCATCTAGATAGTAGTCAGCCCCACAGTTCAAAAGTGGTAGAATGCTTGCAAATGCAGAGCAAGTAGCAACATTAAAAGTATATTGCTAATTCGTAACAAAATGTTATCAAGTCTTAACAAAATTCTGTATACCCTGAAATTGTTGCTTCAAAAGTAGTACAGTGTTGCACTAAAATGAACTGATTATGTATAAAGCAAAGCTCCGAGGTCTACCCCTGTCTCCTAGGTAAAAAGGAAAACATCTCTCCGCCGACAGGCACATCACCCCCAAATGCCTAGCCCCATGCAGTTAAACAAAAAATGAATGATGAAATAGAAATAGAGAAATCTGCCCAAGCCTGAAAATAAAAAAATAATAAATAATAAATAAACGTATAAATATCAAGTGTTAAAGATATATCTAGCTATATTGAGCTACTAACTCAAAATATTAGAAAAGAGAGGTCTGCCTAGGTCTAAAATCAGACGTTGTAGACAAAGTGAAAAATGACTGACTAGGCTAAACTTCTAAATAACTCATATAGCTAGCTATGTTGAGCTTCCAACTCAAAATAATTAGAGAGAGAAGATCGCCTAGGTCTAAATCAGACGTAGTAAATAAGGTAAGGAGTAAACTGACTAGGCTAAGCTTCTAACTAACTTAAATCGACGCGCGTTTCGGCGCTGTGTGGCGCCTTTTTCAAGAGTGGCGAGGAGATCCCCTCGCCGCCCGGGTTTATAAAGGGCTAGTGCCCGCCTCTCCCATGACATCATGGCCGGACGCATGAGGGGGAGGAGCCAGGGAGTGCTCGGACCGGCAAATCTGCCGGTTGGAAGGCAGTTTAAAGAATTAATATCTCGATTAAGACATCTACATTCATACCATAAATAGTTCTTAAGGGGCAGGTCCTTGAGAAGTACAAATAAGGCATCCTATAGGAGATATAAAGTATATAGTATAGTATAATTGCAAATACAGAGAAAGCAATATCTGCTTTCAATGATGTCATGCTTATTAACAAAAAAAATCTCTCAGAGCTGCCTATCATCATTAAAGTGGTAAAAAGAAGAAAAAAGATTTTAGAATAAAAATTAAACCAACAGGAATTGAAAGTTGTATTGAAGACTATATCAAATCATTAATATTATTATTTGAACAGTTAGAGCACACACATTAAGACAGACAGGATTACATATAGTGTATATGACAGTTATAGAAAGGGAGAAAAAGAGAACCCCTCATTCAGACCATTGGGACTCAGGGTCTTCAGTCGATAGATCCAGAAACATTCTCTTTGTCTAAGGAATCGGTCATAGTCGCCTCGTCTAGGATTCTTTTTAACTAGTTCTAAGCCACAAAAGCGTAACCCCTTGGGGTCGCTGTTGTGATGTTCACGAAGGTGCCTAGAAATAGGGGTTTCAGCTGAATATTTACTGGATCTGATGTGTTCTTGTATACGTTTCTTAAAGGGGTGGAATGTTTTGCCTACATATTTTTTATTACATTCACACGTAAGTAAATATACAATCCCTGATGTATTACAATTGAAGAAGGAGGTTACAGTAAAAGCCTCTTTCTCCATACTGTCTTTAACTATTTTGGAGTCTTTTTTCATAAATTTGCATGAAATGCATCTCCCGCATCTATAGGTACCAGTCAAGCAGGTCTGGAGCCATGTTGTAGGGGATGGGGTTTCGGTTTTAAAATGACTTGGGGCTAAAAGGTCTCGTAGGTTTTTACCTCTCCGGGCTGTGATGGAGACATTAGGGGCCAGTACTTCTTGAAGGTGCTGGTCGTTGGTTAGCAGTGGCCAGAAGCGTCTGAGGGAGCTTTTGATATTTTCCCATCCTGCATCATAGGTGGCAATTAGGCGTATGTTATTCTTGGGGGTCTCTAATGGTTTAGGGATGTCCCCACTCAGTAACATGTTATGATCGGAGTCAAGTGCTCTCTGGTATGCACGTTTGAGGCACCTATTAGGATAGCCTTTGGCTTTAAAATGACCTCTTAGTTCTTTAGCCTTAATCTTGAATTCATCAATAGTGCTGCAATTACGTCGGATCCTAAGGTATTGACCCGTTGGAATACCCATTTTGAGTGGTATCGGATTAAAACTGTCCCATCTCAAAAGGTTATTAGTTGCCGAGGGTTTGCGATAAAGGGTGGTATGTATTTTATTTTCCGTTGTTATAGAAATCGTTAGATCAAAAAAATTCAGGCTTTTACCCCCAAATTCGTTCGTAAATCTGAGGTTTTACTTTAATCTGACTTTAATCTGACACATATACAGATACAGACACACAGGTACAAACACTGACTTACATACAGATATACACACAGACACAGATACAAACACTAATACACATACAGTTGCACAGACACACTGATACAAGCACTGACACACACAGATGTACACACACACACACACACACACTGATACAATGATACTCATATAGATACACACACTGACACACATGCAGATAAAAAGACACACATGCACATACAAAGACACACAGATACAAGCACTGATACACATGAAAATGTGTGCTGGGGATGTAGTGTGTGTCCTGTGGATGTAGTGTTTCTGTGTATGTGCTGGGGATGTAGTGTGTGTGTGCTGGGGATGTAGTCTGTGTGCTGGGGATGTGGTGTGTGTCTGCTTGGAATGTAGTGTGTGTGTGCTGGGAATGTAGTGTGTCTGTATGTGTGTTGGGGATGTAGTGTGCCTGTGTGTGCTGGAATTGGAATTCCTATGTGCATAACATTGTGTGCATTGAAGCTAATAATTACTTACCCCAGGGCTTGTAATATTTGCTTGGAATCTAGGAGCCAGCTACAAAAGTTAGGAGCCAGTCATTTTCAATAAGAAAATGCAATTCTTAAAGGGACACTATAGTCACCAGACCTACTACAGCTTGATGTAGTTGTTCTGGTGTCTATAGCCTGTCCCTGCAGGCTTTTCAGTATAAACACTGTTTTTTCAGCAAAAAGGCAGGGTTTACATTGCTGCCTAGTAACACATCTAGTGACTGTCACTCAGATGGCCACTAGAGAGTCCTGGGTCACTGCTGCACCACATGCAGCACTTACGTTCAGTGTCTCCAAGCTCTGCATGGAGGCGCTGAATGTTCCTCATAGAGATTCATTAATTTAATGCATCTCTATGAGGCACGCATGCACAAAATCCTCCCAATGATTTCCTAAGTGAAAGCATTTGTTTAGCTGAGATCATAAAGATTGATAATCTCAGCCACGGAGGTGGGACCAGGTGGGACCAGCCACGGCGAACCTGGCACAGAGTGGGAACAAAGTTGAGTATAAACACCTTGCTCATGCGATCAGAGGGGACAGGTACCTAAACGCACACATGCACATACTCTGATTCACTCACATTCACACTCATGCTGACAACAGGCTTGCTCACACACACTGACAGGCTCACACACTGATAGTCTCACACACACTCACTCTGACAGGATCATACACACACTCTGACAGGCTCACACACACACTTACATTTTTTCTTTTAATTGAGTGGGTGAAGGTACCTAAACGGGCACACGGACACACACACTCTGTCAGGCGCACACACTCTGTCAGACGCACACACTCTGACAGGCGCACATACATACTCACACTGACAGCAGGTTTGCACACACAAACCCTGACTGGCTTGCAATCTCAAACCCTTACTGGCTTTCACACACACACACACACTGACAGGCAGGCTCACACACTTTCACTCTGACAGGCTCACACACTCTCACAGGCACACACTCAAACACATTTACATTTTTGTTTTAATTGAACCCCACTCGGCCTCCCTACCTTTGGGAGAGCTGAGTGGGTCTGCTCTCTTCCTGTGTGCGAGGGAGCAGTCCTCTCTGCTTATTCGCGCTCTGTGTCATGATGCTGGGGCCGGAGTGATGTCACATTACAGCTCCTGGCATCATTAGACAGCTCAAGATAGCAGAGAGGAGCTACAGGCAGACTACTGCTCCCTCTCATGCTAGCTCCATCCTGCCTCAGCTGACCGTCTCCATCCTGCTCAGGGCGGGCGGCTCCATGCTGCCTCAGCCGGCATTCTCCATGCTCCTCAGGGCGGCCTCGCTGCTTCGGCTAGTCGCCTCCATGCTCCCAAGGGCAGCAGGCTGCAATATTCCCTGTGACTGCCGCATTCAAAGCTCCGGCAGCCACATTAACTAAATATATCTGGCAAATCCCAGGCGCAAGGGTTAAATTTCTAGTCGCTATTGCGACCTGGTGCCTTGGATTTGTTGAGCCATGACTTACCCTTTCAGCACACATAGCCAGACAAAAAGGGTAATTCTGACGCTCCCGAGAGCAATCCCACAGCAGCAGCCCTGCCGCAAATTGCTGTGAGTAAAGTTCCCACTGAAGTTCTGGCATGAACAGCTAGTGTTCTGAGAGTGCCAGAACTTAAGTGATGTCATAACCCCGTGGACCCGGCTAACCCCAGATCAGCTTCCCTCTCCAGAAGCCTATAATTAAAAAAAAAAAAAAATACATTTTAGTGTAGAGCAGAAATGAAGACTGGGCTTTCCTGGCACATAGACAGAGGTGGCAAAATATATAGATGGACGGAATATATAGACGCTGACAGATACAGACACAAACACTGCCACACATGCAGATACACACACGCACATACACAGAAATACATATGCACACACTGGCATACACAGACATACAGATACAGACACCCACACTGATACACAGACACACAGGTACACAGACACCCACACTGATACACAGACATCCACACTGAAACACAGACAAAAAGATACAAAGACACCCACACTGGTACACAGACACCCACACTGATACATAGACACCCACACTGATACACAGACATAAAGGTACACAGACACCCACACTGATACACAGACACCCACACTGAAACACAGGCACCCACAATGAAACACAGACACCCACACTGATACACAGACACCCACATACAGATACACAAACATGCAGACACAGAGACAAATACACAGACTTACAGATATACAAATGCAAACACTACATACATTCTGAATGCCAAAACACACATACACATACCTTTTGAGTATCTTTTGCTGGCTGTGCTTGTTGGGAGTTGAGGGAGAAGATCACCTTTCTCTGTGCGGTCACCCCCACCCCCCTTCGCGGCTCCCTCCTGCGCGACTTGATGTGTTACAGCTGGGAGGAAATGTGCGTCTCGCTTTCACTTCCTCCCCAGCTCTCCGGTCAGGTTAGAAGGGGCCCAGTCGCGCTATTAAAGTGCTGCAGGGCATGACCAGGCCCCTCATAGCACATAGCCATCGGGTGGCCCTGAGTTTATGGGCCACCCGATGGCCCTGCTCACCATGCGGTTACCAGCCCGTGCTGGACGGTTGCACCGCCGCCATTAACTACTTTTTTCAGCGTAACCCCTGGGGCACTGAATTGAACCCCTTGGGGTACGCGTACCATGGTTTGGGAACCGCTGATACAGAAGATATAGCTAAAAAGAAAACAAACATAATAAAAAGGTATATAGCAATATGTATCTAGAGAATTGCAAACTATGAAACACACCCGTCTGTGTAGTTAATTCCTATGTCCATATAAGAAAAATTAGATAGTGGTCTCATTATTGTTCCTGATTAGGTAAAAAAAAAGTTTTATTGGTATGGCTCCAATGAAATATATAAAACAGGAGTATTAGAGTTAATATCTGAGTATATTATTTTACACCCAAAGTTATTAAACAAGCTTAGTGGTGTACTAGCAAAACCATTAACAGATTTATTTAACCAATCAATGTTAACAGGAGTAGTCCCAGAAGATTGGAAGTTAGCGAATGTTGTGCCCATTCACAAGAAAGGTAGTAGGGAGGAGTCAGGCAACTATAGGCCAGTAAGTTGGGAAGGAAATGGAAACCATGTTAAAGAATAGGATTGTTGAACGTCTAAAATCACATGGATTTGAAGATCAGAGACAACATGGGTTTACTTCAGGGAGATCATGCAAAACTAATCGTATTGATTTTTTTGATTGGGTAACTAAAATAATAGATCAGGGTGGTGCAGTAGATTTCAGTAAGACTTTTGACACTGTTGCACAAATAAGGCTTATCAATAAACTACAATCTTTAAGTTTGGATTACAATATTGTTGAATGGGTAAGGCAGTGGATGAGTGACAGAGGGTTGTAGTCAATGGAGTATAGTCAAAGCATGATCTAAATAACAGGGGTTATTTAGCAAGTTGTCAAAGTACTCCTTTAGAATACTAGTGGCTTATTAGGTTGTATAGACCTATATCAACGGATGATGGTAATTATAACAACTAGTCTAACAAGCTGTCCAATGGAACTATGCTGTCTATAGCCAAAGATTGTGCTCAGATAATCACAGAAAGCAAGTAATGGAGAGGAATGGATGGCAAGAAAGTTCTAATGACAGTAAAATATTGGAATGAATTAATAATGTAGCAAAGCCTCTCTCTTGGCCTTTGACTTTCCAAAACACCATAAAACCTGTACATAGGGGGGAAGGGTGTTTTACTCAAGAGACATTGCTGAACACAAATATGTGTACTTTATTGCAGTAACAGCTAACAGTATGACATTCACAGTTAAAATGCCATGCAGTACTAAATAAATTTTAAAAAATCTTAATTTTTCATATTTTTTTACATTGTATTCATTTTAAATTATGTTTAATATATAAATATTTTATGTGACATGAAAGTCCTGTTTCTCCTGAACCAAATTATATATAAGAGGTGGGTGCATTTAATAAAAAAGAGGTGAATTACAGACATTTAGCGCAGATGCCAGGTTTTGTTTATGTTTTTCTTTGGTCACAACCTGTACAACGGGCTCAGTCCTTAACCCCTTCAGGACGGAGTCAATAGTACACGTTCTGATCAAAACAAAATGTAAACAAAAACTGGAATTTGCGCTGTATGTCTGTTCACCCGTAATTCACCGCTGTCACATTAAGTGCACCCACACTTATTATATATCATTTTGTTCAGGAGAAACAGGGCTTTAATTTATCATTAATTATTCATATATGAAACATCATTCATTATGAACAAAATTTAAAACAAATTTAGAAAATAAGATAATTTTTTTTAAATTTGTATTTCCGTCTTACATTTTAGCTGTTAATGTCATAATACTGTTAGGTATTACTGCAAACAAAAATGCACATATTTGTACTCAGCGATGTCTAACGAGTACAACAGTACCCCCCATTAACAGGTTTTATGGTGTTTTGGAAAGTTACAGGGTCAAATATAGAACTTTCCATTTTCAAATTTAAATTTACCAGATTAGTAATGTTACCTTTGAGATGGTGTGGTAGCCCAGGAATGAGAATTACTCCCATAATGGCATACCATGTGAAAAAGTAGACAACCCAAGGTATTGAACGTGGTGTATGTTTAGTCTTTTTTAGTAGCCACTTAGTCACAAACACTGGCCAAGGTTAGTGTTCATATTTGTTTTTGTGTGAAAAAAGCAAAAAACTAATATTTGGCCAGTGTTTGTGACTAAGTGGCTACTAAAAATGACTGTACATACCCCATTTGCAATACCTTGGGTTGTCTACTTTTGCAAATGGTATGCCATCATGGGGGTAATTCTTATTCCTGGGCTACCATACGCTTTAAAAGGCAACATAACCAATCTGGCAAATTTCAATGTCAAAAAAATGAAATGCAAGCCTTATATGTGACTCTCTAACTTTCCAAAACACAATAAAACCTGTACATGGGGGGTATTGTTATTCTTGGGAGACTTCACTAAACACAAATATTAGTGTTTTAAAACAGTAAAACATATTACAACAATAATATAGTACATAAAAGTGCAGTTTGTTTGTAAAAAATGCAAAAAACTTCACTTTTACTTAAAATATCATTGTTGTAATACAATTTACCAGTTTGAAACACTAATATTTGAGTTCAGCGAAGTCTCCCGAGTAAAACAGTACCCCCTATGTACAGGTTTTATGGTGTCTTGGAGAGTTACAGGGTCAAATATAGTGCTTGCGAATTAAATTCTCTGCACTTTCTCCCTGTGTTGTCAGGCATGTCAATCAAATTTTAATTAATCAAATCACATAATTATGTTAAAAGATTACTTAAATATACATGTAGAATTTTAATATATATGCATTTATAGGTATTTAAATTCTACGTGTATACTAATGTAATCTTTTATGTAATTATATGTATTTATCTATATATATAATATTGTCCAATGCTTGCACTCCTGTATAATAGTGTATATAGCCCGGTGGTTGTCGGCATAAATAATAGGTAGAAAAATATGAAAAGCACTCCAAGGACTTCATATATGGTGAAAAAAAACAATAACTTAGCTTTATTCAGCTCACACATGGAGCTTTCGTCAGGATCCTGACGAAAGCTCCATGTGTGATCTGAAACGTTGATCACTTCTGGCAGTTGCTGAATAAAGCTAAGTTATTGTTTTTTTCACCATATATGAAGTCCTTGGAGTGCTTTTCATATTTTTCTACCTATATATATATATATATATATATATATATATATATATATTTGCGGTTATTTGTATTTTATATATAGATATATATATATATAGAATGTCATTCTAAGTGTATTTTGTTACCAATATATATATATTAATAACAAAATTAATATTTCAGACAGTCCCCCTGCTGGCAGATCCATAGCCAGCTATAGGGGGCCATGTGATCGCTCTTTGAGAGTGATCACATGGCCCCCGGGGGCCTCATTCGCCAGAGAAGGGCTGCCTGGGCTGTCAGGCAGCCCTCCAGAAGAGGATCGCAGCAGAGGTAAGTAGCTGCGATCCCCTGGGGCTGAAAGCCGTTACGGCATTCTATGCCACCGCAACGGCTTTAAAGCCCTTTAAAGCCGTGACGGCATAGAACGCCGTAACGGCGTTAAGAGGTTAAGGGGTTAAAATTATATGAAAGCAAAATAGAAGTGTATTCAATTTAGTATAAAATTTGTTAAACTGGATTTAAATTTTAGGAAAGAATGGTTAACTGTCAATAATCTAATCAGTCCTATAAAGAAAGAATAATGTAATTATTGAAACTGCTAAATGAAAAGGGCAGTTTAATATTTTAAAAATTTAATAAAATATAATTTGACATGTAACAATTAAAATCAAGGGAATGTCTGGTGCCAAAGACAGATACACATATATCCTCACTTTGTCTATTTCTAAAAAAAATAGATTTTTTTATTTAAATAAAATCTTAACACGATAAAGAGTTTTTAAAAAATGCTTATGCAACTGTAAAATAAACATAATTTGAGCATTGTTGTGCTTATTCTTTCAAATGAATTAATTTTGCTGGCAAACAATAGAAAATTCACTTGTTTGTTAAAGTCATACTCTGATGTACTTATTTTGACTTTAGAATAATTCAGTCAGCCAGACTACCCAGAAAAAGCTATTGATTTATCATACATGCTGGTGGTGTTTCAAACACAGATCTTACATTAGCAATTAGTTAATTGCTGTTTCCAAATGCTTTTCTTCTTCATTCATCCAAGTTCGATCTATACAGTTGTGTTTGAAATGCACTGAATGCTGAAACCAGTATAAATTGCAATAATGTATCTTTATACAGAAAATAAAACAATGTTTTCATTGACATATGTGAAATTTTATTTAAAGAGAACATACTATTTTTTTTAACCCTCAGGGGTTCAATTTAATTAATTAATTAATTAAAATATTTTAAAAATATATATTTTGCTAGCTGGGGTGGGTGGGAGTTATGGGAAATTGGGGAATTTACCATTAGTGCGGTTTACTGCTAGTTAGGGGTTAATGGTAAAAAAAAAAAGCTTATAAAAATGTTAAATCTGTAAAAAAAAGTTTTAATAAAGTTGAGGAAAGAAAAATGAATAGGCAAAAAAAATAGTTTAAAAACTAGTTTTAAAAAGTAAAAACAATTAAAAAAGTAAAAAAAATACATTTTAAAATGCTCGTTACCCCTACACCTGGAACAAACTAGAGAAAAAATGATCCAACGCTAAGGTACAAAATATGCCTTTTAAATTACCCCATTGTGTATTCTTTAATAAATAGTATGTGTTTGTGGGGAAGTTTCAATAACCAACCATCTAAACTACTCCAACAGGGAACATGGACACAGCGTAAAACTTCAAAGTTAGAAAAAAATGAATGGCTGCATCTCAAATGTGCCCCTTCCATTTCCACATATACCTGGCAAAGGTACATATGGGGGTATTGCTGTACTCAGACGACATAAAACTATTTGTCTGCTAGCACAGCCAGTGGGCAAATAGTACTTAAAATTATATGGTGGCATGAAAGCAAATGTGCATCCTGCTAAATGCATTCGGCCCCTATTCAGTTTTAGAATCCGTGTTTTGTGAGTATACTAAATCCTATAATTTGAATAATTTGGATCCTAAACAATTGTATTCCTTCTGACATGATTTGGAGGAGGCATATATGGTAACTTAGAAATGTCTGACTTCATCAACAAAAGGTTGTGGAGATGAATCTTGGTAACTTGTAATAAGAGTCTACATTCAAGTCAAGAGTGCCTGGATATTCCGGCAAAGATACAGTAGTGTGCGCTAAAGTTTCACTTTATGCCTCATAGTTGTTCAGAAGGAATATGTGTGATTGATCCATACATTGGATCATACGTTAGTAAAGGTACTATAACAAAATCACTGATCTGCTTAAAGAAGCTGAATTTAATTGACCTGAAATAACATGCTTACATTGTCTTTCCTTCAAAAGTTGTTGGGAAAATTGGATAAGATTCAGATATGCTTTGTACCAAGTGAAATCATTTAGAAGTTACCAGAGTAAAATCACTACCTAAATGGAATAGGGAGATTGATAGACAGGTAAGAATAAATAAATGGATAAATAATTACAATTGCTTTTCTCACACAATTATTTTACATTTAAAAGCCCTTTCTTTATGATTCCATCTGTAATGAATTAGTTAACAAAAAAAAATATTAAAGTGCATGAAATTAATTAAAATAAATATTTACTTTTTGAATATATTCATAGGATACTGGATAAATAACAAGGAAAATATATTGAATAATTAATGTAGCCTTTTAAATAATTTCTTTAAAAAAAACCAAAAAAAAAACCTGTTCATTTCTGTTGCTAAATTATTAATTCATCCTTTTATGAAACCACAGCCCTGAGAAGTATATATATATATATATAATGCTTCATTCTGAGTACTCTAAGTTTCTAAGATGTTCCAAAATTATTTTTGTTGTAATATTTTTTATATCATTATAATTTATAATTCTTGCTTCTTTTTGAAGTCTTTATCATTCACATTTTACAATAGCTGTCTTGGATTTATGAAAATGGTGTAAATTTGAAAGGAAATCATTGTTAAATTGTGTAATATGCTCTGCATAACTCCAAAATATGCATTAATATTCTACATATGACCTATATAAAAAAAAATCCTAAATCTATTTTTAAGTAGAAAAGTGTTCACATGATTAACTGATATGAAAGAAGCATTTTGCAAAATTAGGAAATTAAACAATTACATTAAATATAATACACTGCTCTATTTTATCTATTTTATCTATTTTAAATGTACTGCCTTTTTATACCAGTATTCTTTATAATCTGATGAAAGGAATTCTAGGCATTTTTAAAGAGGTTGTAAAAACATGTAAATCCCAAAATATATTCATGGAGATTAAAATAATAGTTATTGTGTTTAGTCGGTCACTTGATAAAAAAAAAGATATTTTGTACTATACATTCTAGTTGGTGTAAGTGATAATTTGGCCATCGCTACATTTGTATGAGTTGCAATATGAGGTGCCAAACATAATAATGATAAAATTATAAGAAATGTCAGTTTTTCTCATGGACCTTTCTTTTTGTAACAACCTGCCAGTTGGTTTGTTTGAAGAGGAACTCAGCTAAACACAACCTTCCCAAGTGTCTGAGAATGATACAGAAATCTAGGCGATCTATTAGGACACGGATGTTTTTATTTATATAGTGAAGAGCCAGATAAGAGCAGGCAGGAATTGGTGTCAGGAGGTCCGATGGTCTGATGGTCAGGACTGGCAGAAGAGGAGCGAAGGCAAGAGTCAAGCTGAAGGTCAGAAGCCAGGAGATAGAGAGCAGGGCGCCTGAAGATCAGATACTAGAAGCGTGGTCAGGGTCAAAGCCAAAGGTTAGAAGCCAAGAAGTATTAATGGGAACCAAGAACCAGAAATCAGGGGCCAGGAAAAAAATCAAGAACCTGAACTCAGGATCAGAAACCAGGAACAAGAACCAGGATACCAGGAGACTGGAGCAAGCACCATAACAATCAAGCTCTAGAAGAGCAAATCACATGATTGGCTCCCACCACCCTGCAGGAAAAGCCCCAATGCCAATAAAAAAGAGAAGAAGATTGGGCACCATCTTGGCTATTACCCACTCACTCCCCTCTGTTTGTTGATGCCTTCTCACCAGCCCTTGTCAATCGCAGCTGCATGCTGCACCGGCATCCACGTGGCACATCCGAAGATCATTGACAACTAAATGATCAAGATGCAGTCAAAAACATGGACTTTTACAGCATATAAGTGCTGTGTGTTAATGTTAGTATATTAGTTCCATCCTTTGTTAGGCACATCCTGATTTCCCTTGGATTGTTTAATATTAGAAAAGACTTGAGGTTATGTGCTCAGAAGCATGAACTATGTTGGTGTAACATAGAATGGATCGTTATTTTTTATATGTTTGGTTTTAGAAATCCAAATGGGGTAGGTGGGGCTTTTTCAGTAAAAAAAAAAATATATATATATATATATTAAAATCATTAGTGTGGCAAAGATTAATGATTTGTTTTAAAAAAATAGTCTTGTATCTGTCATGGCTAATTCTGCATTTCTTCTATTCCCCATAATGGAATATGTGTCATTAAAAAAATACACATTTTCTCAGTATAGACTCTTCAAATATACTAAGCCTGCTCTAACAGGATTTCTCTCATCTTTTGGCTTTGTGTTAGTCCATCAGCTCAAGCATGCTCTTAGATATATTCCTGTGTATTGCATTCTCTCCTAAGGTTTTCATTGGGTAATACCATAAACGGTGAAGTTTGAAGGGACCTCTTTAAAGTGGTTATTGTTTCACAGATACTTGTATTTAGTAATAAATTATGCTGCCTATGGCATAAAAACACATTGGGTCATGGGAATAGAAAATGGTGTTAAGTGGGCAAAGCCTATCAAGGCAGGGGTTAAATTAACATTTTTTAAAGAACAGTCTAGTAATCCACAATTTTAAACTACCCCAGCTGCCAAAGAAACCTGTGAAATTATCCTTGATAAGTTTTAAGCTTTGGCATTTAGATATTGCTGAAAGTCATATATTTTTTTTTTACATCTTCTCATACTGGCTTTCCATATTTATTTTTAAGTTGTCTATTTCTAGAATGTGTGAAAGCAGTGGTTTAATATATGTTTGTGATGCAGTACTTCAGCAGAATAATAAATATCATCTTCTTCAGAATACCTGCCTTATTTGTTTCTAATACATAATGCTATCATATTGTCCAAATTACAACCAAAATTTCATGGACATTTTTATTTCTGATTACTTCTGTTATGCCAATAATCTTAGAGAGACACCAAAATCAATCTCAGAAGGTTTATTTTTTTCCTTTAGCACAGGGCTGGTGATCCTTTAAACATATACATGTTATGAAACAAAATAAATAAGTAGTAATGCACACTCTTTGGAACATATATATCCAGTAACTGTAGGGATTCCCTAAGGTTGTTTTCAGAAGGAATTTTTCATAACAATACATTTGTTGGCTCTCTAAATATACATTCCATATACAAATCTACATCAATATACATATAGAAAAACAAATCAATTATTAATTATGCTTCAATGTGTGAGTACACATTTATAATTTCAATGTTATCCTGTTGGGAAAAAAATTACATAAATGTGATGCTTGAATAAAGGATGGTTGAATAAAATGCACTAATCTACAAGACACTGTGCTGGTTAATTCAATGTAAATCAGCAGTAAAGATACTAAGGCTATTTTAGACAAGCTGTGTTGATAAAAGAAATGGCTGGGACACTTTCAATGCAGCTCTAGATTAAATTAAAAGATCCACTATAGGCATCCAGACCACTTCAGCTCAATGAAGTGGGCTGGGTGCCAGGTCCATTTAGGGTTATTAAATTAAAAGATCCACTATAGGCATCCAGACCACTGTAAACATGCAGCTGTAAACATAGCAGTTCCAGAGAAACTGCTATTTTACATTAGGGTAAATCCAGCCTCTAGTGGCTGTCTCATTGACAACCGCTAGAGGCGCTTCTGCGCTTCTCACTATGCCGTTGCTTTCCTATGGACTGATTGAATGCGCGTGCAGCTCTTGCCGTGCATGAGTATTCGACGGATGACATTGGAAGAGGGAGGAGGGTCCCCAGGGCCGAGGGAGCCCAGCGCTGGAGAAAGGTAAGTGTTTAACCCCTTTTGAGCCCGGCGGGAGGGTCAGTACTGTTCAATCAGTTATTAAGAAGTGAAAAATTCATGGATCTCTTGATACCAAACCAAGGAAAGGCAGACCAATAAAGATTTCAGTCACAACTGCCAGAATAATTGTTTGGAATACAAAGAAAAACCCACTGCTAACCCCAGGAACACAACAGGCTGCTCTGGAAAAAGACGGTGTGGTTGTTTCAAGGAGCACAATAGGACGATACTTGAAAAAACATTAAATGCATGGTTGAGTTGCCAGAAAACAGCCTGGTTACAATGTGCCTGACAACACCTTGACATGCCTCACAGCTTCTGACACACTGTAATTTGGAGTGAAAAGACCAAAATAAAGCTTTATGGTCACAACCATAAGCGCTATGTTTGGAGAGGGGTCAACAAGGCCTATATTGAAAATAATACCATCCCCACTGTGAAGCATGGTGGTGACTCACTGATGTTTTGGGTGGGTGTGAACTCTATAGGCACGGGGAATCTTGTGAAAATTTATGGCAAAATGAATGCAGCATGTTATCAGAAAATACTGGCAGACAATTTGCATTCTTCTTCACAAAATCTGTGCATGGGACGCTCTTGTACTTTCCAGGATGACAATGACTCTAAGCACAAGACCAAGTTGACCCTCCAGTGCTTACATCAGAAAAAGGTGAAGGTTTTGGAACGGCCATCACAGTCTCCTGATCTTAATATCATTGAGCCACTCTTGGGAGATCTCAAAAGTGTGGTTCATGCAAGACGACCAAAGCTTTTTCATGACCTCGAGCTGCCAAGACAAATGGGCAGCTATATCACCTGCAAGAATTAGGGGCCTCATTAACAACTATTACAAAAGATTGCATGCTATCATTGATGCTAAAAGGGACAATACATAGTATTAAAAACTAAAAGTATGCAGACTTTTGAACAGGGGTCATTTAATTTGTTTCTTTGTTGCCATGTTTTGTTTTATGATTGTGCCATTCTGTTACAACCTACAGTTGAATATGAATCCCATGAAAAATAAAAGAAATGTGTTTTGTCTGTTCACTCGTGTTCTTAAAAAATGGTACATATATTAGCAATTCTCCAAGGGTATGCAAACATTTGAGTACAACTGTAGCTAGCAAGAGTAGCTTGATTCCTGCATGATTACTAAGCAATCACAATACCGGTTTATATATCTTTTCTGGCCTAATCCATAAGGAGCAAACTCAGCAATCAGCTACCTTCCCAGCTTGGTGATTTTTAGCATTTTTCATTAGCCATTTTTATCCCTTGAGAAATGCACTGTGTTGGTGTCAGCCCATTGGGGGTTTTGTGGACACATGTCCAGCTCTTGTAGACTCACTGTAATTTGTTGCTCCCTACTTCTGTTTTGTTGAAGTCTTTGTCACTTATGTGATGTACATACCTGTGCTAGATATATTGTTTGTTTTTAGAGCAATAAAGGTTATCATGAATCTACTAATTAGGTGTAAAAATATAAAATAAAAAAGTACAACAATATTAAAATTCCAAATAATAATACATGAAACTCATAAAGTAATAGCTGCTTCACACTTCCTTATAAAACACATTTCTGCAATGATAAAGTGTCAGCGCCTAATCAATGTTCCCCAAGTTCAATACATAGGGGTATTCTTGATATAGTTAAATCAGTATGGTGTAGAGTTTCAAAAAATGAATTACCTACATCCACAGTTGTGGATTTTTGGGTTATTTGGTAGTTTATGTTTATCTTTGGTGGTATCCAAATGATAAGATATTTAGTATTCAGTGTACTCTGTTGTACTTTAAAAAGATACAAATAAACAGAATATAGTGTAACACTGTATGGTTTATTTATGAACAAAAATCTCCAACCCCTTATCAAAAACTCTTACACGATAAAATATAGTTGTTGTAATCTCCAGTAACCACTAAAAATAGCATCAATCCAATGAAACACAGATAGGCAGTATGTTCTATTATCACTCCGTCGGAGCAGCTTGTACTGTGAAAGTCCTAAAGATCAAGCGCATAGAGTGTGTACCAAACAGGAGGGATGTCGTCATCGTTAAGGATGCAGGCCAAACTCCACTCTACATGTTTCGCCCGAGCTCAGCTGGCTTTTCCAAGATAGAGAGGTATCCGAGTCTATAAGTTCTTATATACCCTCACAGGTCCATTTTTCAAATCAAAGCTGTGTTAAAGTGATAATTCATGCTGTGGCAGAACTTTTCACGTGTTTCTCCACATTTTTGTTTCAAGTTATATCCAATCTTAGTGCCTTAAGGTATATTGGAAAAATAAAATGATTCCTAATAATAACAATAAAAAACTAAACAGCATATCTCAGAGTACATAAAAACATAAATACAATCTAAAATAAATTAATGCCATTCAAATATGAATTATTGTTAGTAATACAATTGTTTAGATTAAATTTAGATAATTCAAGGGATCAGTGTAAAGAAGGATGTTACAGAATCAACATATTTCTAAATTCAGAACTTCGAGTCATTAAGCACCTAAAACTTTAAGTTTATTTTATACATGCCTTTTAAAACATATTATCATAAAAAAACACTAAAATACCAATCTATATAAAATAGCAATCCAAATAAAATGTCTTAACCACAATCTGGTTAGATAAGTTAAAAAACATATCTTATTAAGCATAAATGTTAAAACTGAACTAGTATTGTAACGGATCCCCTATACTCTAGCTGAGTAGATCCGTGCAAAATCTCCCGAAATCCAATGTATAGCAGAAGGTGTAGGGATTATAACTCCCAATCCCCCAAACATGAGCCAAGACTTCATGAAGGGGTAAAATGATCTGTTTAATGGAGGCCACAGCTTGGCTTTTTATGCAAGTCCCCACGCAAGGTATACTCCCACATGGACCTTGTTGCGGACAGGGACACAATTACAATAACTAATCAGCATACAGTTACAATGTAAAACACTCCCACACAAACAGTATAATCCCTCCTCTCTATCCTGGAGATAAGTGGGTTAAGTGGCTGTAGTAAACTTAATTATCTCCATGTACAGAAAATATTTAAAAGTTGTAAAATTCACAAAACACTTTAAAATACATGAAATCAAATTTCGCATAACCGAACCCCCATAGTCTGCATATCCACAGATAGCTTGGATCTGAGCGCTCAATATATCCGAAAAGCACTCAGATCCCATGAACACAGTCGAATCGCCATGGGGTTTAAAGGATTTGACCGACCGCTCTGAATAAGTCTGTCCAGAAATAGTTCCATGATTTTAGCTACAGGGGTCGGCCTAGTTCATGCGTTTTTATCCGAACAGAAAGCAGTAAAATCATCAAAAAGGTGAATGAAACTCCTGGCTAATTTTATAGTAATGGTTCAGTAGTTTTAGTCGAACAAACCGTCGAACCAGGTTCTCCTAGCTTGCTGCAGCCAGAAGCAGGCGTTCGTGTGTTATGATCAGTGTTCGGGTCTTCGAGAGGCCACCTCAGAGCACATTATAGCAGTTATGGAGCATAGAATAAATCACATTAAATAATCTAACAGTATAGTAAGCACTAAATACAAAACCTAAATGTGCAATTTTATATTTATTTATTTTTGTTTTTGATCGTACATATTTCAATAACACTTGTTAGTGTGCTTTGGGTTTTAATATAACACTATGCTCTTTAGTGAGAAACATAAACAAGTGACAAAACAGAAAACAGAAAACAGAAAAGTCTTGAAGGTGAAATGAATGTGGAAACGTTCCCCAGAGCATGAGGCATAAATGGTATTTTGTGTGAAACTTCGCTAAAGCTAAGAATGTTTTCTCATCCTCCTATAAATTCTTACTAAAAGCTTTTGTATTTGAAGAAAACTATGTTTAGCAGCATGCATTTCTCAAATAAATTACCTGGCCCAAATGAATCTACTTCAACAGTGTAATATTTTTTTATGTACTCTATACTGCCTATTCTCGTTATATAAATAAAAGGAAACAATCTTAAACCAGGTCACTAGGCAGCAATAAAAACCTGTGACTAAATAACATGAATCACTATAGGTTTCTCAAGCTGAAATAGATAAATATATATATTTTTGAAAAGCTATTTATATGTTTTTGTCAATGAAAGCTTTAAGGTCTATATGGAGTGAAGCTAGCTAAATTTTTATGGTTGATAGCACAACTGATATATGTAAAGTACATTTTTACCCAGTGGAAAGTTCAATAAAATACGTTTCTAACGGAAATATTTTATGTTGTCTGTTAGGTACAGCTTTATGAAAAAGTAACCAACCTCATTTCTCAAAAAGGGCAAACGACTATCTTTTGAAAAATATATTTAAATGATTCTAGCATGCAGTTCACAATGTGACTCAGAGTATTTCCAACACACATTCATACAAATGAGATTCTGTCATGAAATGCTTAGAAACCCATATTAAAGTATAATTGTCAACAACATGGTAGCACATTAGAGAGATTTTCCTACATTAATCTGTACATTTCTATAGTCCAAATACCTGAAATTGTTTTTTTTTTTTATCTTTTGCATAAAAGTAAAATTCTTCTTGTATAAATTATACTTTCTATGTTCCACAACTGAAAGAGGAGGAACTGTAAATTTACCATATGTTAATTTACTGCAGAGTTTGGTACACAATACAAATTGTACACCTGCATAGAAATGACCTCATCCCTCATACATTTTATTTGGCATTTTACTGTGTAATAATGACCAAAGTCATATGGGCAGATTGTGGGAATGTCCAAAATTAAGACTAGTAGCTAAAATTATCGAAGGCCAACCATATGGCATTCTGGAAGATAAAGAGCTTAATAGAATCCAGTACAGTTTGAACAAATATATTAACCATTGAATTGATTTGGGTTTATAAAAGCATGTTTTATCATTTATAATAAATATTTTATACTTGTTGTCCCATAATGCCTAACACTGTATACCCCATAATATTGAATCCTCACTACATGCAAACGACATATGGTGGATTAAAAACTTGTAACACTCCCAAACTGCTCAGCCATTTGAAGTCTGATACAATGCATGGGTAAATTGTAACCAAGTTTGAGCTCCATGTTTTTTGCATCAGTTATATCATGCTAAAGGGTTACTCCAACCACCATGACTACTTCAGTGATTTGCAGAATACACTGGCAATGTTCATATCGAGTTTCTCCCCTTCTGGCCGTGTTGAGCCCTCCTGCTACAAAATAAAATTACCAATGCTAATTATAATTCCAATCCCCCTCCCTCCCAATTGCAAACAGCAACATCTAGGGGGGACCTATTTAATTGTGCCCAATAAAGCATTTTATAAAAAGGGTTGGAGTAATCCTTTAAATTGGCTCTGTCACTCTTGAAGTAGTTGCATTTTTGGAAAGAACTCAAAGGGTCATAGGCTTGTTTGATATGAAACCCAGAGAAGTAAACAGGACATAAGAAGTTCTTCTTCAAAAGCACTTCTATTTGTGTCACTGTGTCAACTTTAATCCCTGGCACTCAGTTGTTAGTCATCCATAGAGACAGTGTGCAGAAGTTGGGAATGGTCATCCGATTTTCTGGTAAATAGTGGAGCATAATGCCGCTCGAGTTGCTGTAGTGCCTGAACTTCATAGCCTCTCTATGCTTCAATGCATTTCACCTGCTTTCACTGGGCTTTCTGCAGGTAGGCACCGTGGCGGGACCAGACATTTTAGAACATCTAGCATTTAAAGTTCTAAAAGTTAACAGTATTAACTGAACATTTTTTTCTTTCTTGCAATATTGGAGATCCATTAGTACATTTTTGATAATTCTTACGGTCTGCAAACATTCAGGAATAACATATATTAAAAATTGCGCAAGTTAAAAACAGTAATACTGAATTATAGAGATTAGTGTAAGTAATACTCTCACTACTTAAATCTGTGGAAATGTATTAAAAGTTGGAAAATAAAAAAATATTGAGAGAAACATTAATATTAAAAATGTGTAGAAATGTATATCTATACTACAAGAAATGAATTCTACAGAAAATGTAGAAACAAAAATGGAAACAAAAATGGAAATGCATCTACTAATAGCTATGGCTAATAGAAAATGTATACACATATACTTAAAAATATGGCAAAAGTGGATAATATCTAAAACACTCCTGATAATGAACTAAAATTGTGGTACACATGTTTAAACAAATATCCATTATGATTAGTAAAATTCTTGTATTAATAAAGCCAAAATAATAAAGTTATATAATGTTAAAAAAGTTCTAATTCATTATTAATAGCAAAGGGGATTTATGTTTTTAAACTGTGAATCCAAAATATTTCTTTATAAGTAAGGTTTTTTTGTTAATTGCATTCAATTATGAATTCTATTTGTTCCATACACATCTGCTGGTCTCCATGTAAAACACATCTGATTGCCTTTATCCCTAGATAATGTTTTATCATTGTATACTATGATGTAATGTCACACGTAACTAGCCACAGGTTTTTTTTCCATGACATACCTTCAACTATTCTTAAAGATCACTACTATCCCTTAAATATGATTTTGATAGACTAACAAATTGTTGTAATACAATGTCTATATACTGGGATAAGTTTGAGATTAAAAAATGGATCCCTGAAATAATATGTCTCCCTGGAGGGGGAAGGAGGAGTCAGTTCTTATGAACCTTAGAAAGAAAATAAAAAACACTGGTGTTCTAAAGTATGTGGTGACTACAGAATCACCTTATTTTTTAGTTAAATACCTAAATATCTTCCTGTAAATAAAGAGTAAATAGTCACTTTTTAGTATCCAGAGTTGGATCTTTATTCAATAAGTTATATGTATCTCTTGCACTCAGATTCTTATTATCATAAAAGTACTCATGATTACAAACACCGCCCTTATCAGCAGGATTAATGATTATAACTATATTATTCAATTCATATAATGTGTTTTGTTCCTGGAAAGTTAAATTATATTTACTAGCAGGGACTTTTTAATATTTGTTTTTCTTAATCATTCAACTTAGCTAGGATAAAGGTATTCATAAGTGCACTCATTTCAGTGCTAGGACGGAATTGTCATTTGTTTGTGTAATCTTAATTTCATCATGATTTATATTCTCTATTTGAGGTCTGCCATGTGTTCTGATTCAATCTTTGAATTTGTGGACTATTTATATTATTTTCTCTGTCCTTATTAAATGTAGGTTTGGACCAAAGACCAGCAGGGGCCAGATGTGGGTGTTATACGGAGAAGCAATGCTGGAACAGAGGAAAAGTGAGTAAATATTTATATCTACATTAAATACTCCATGTATGCTATGCGATTAGCACCAAAAATATTTGAAAACGGACACAGGTTTTGTTATTTTGGATGTTTACCAAAATGAATTCAAGCTACAATTAAATGGGCTTAAAGTGCCATTTCTCAGCTTTAATTTGAGGGTAAGTAGGTAAAAGGTCGGAGTTGATTCCAGGTGTAACGTTCGCCTTTGGAAGCTGTTGCTGTTAACTCACAACATGCATCCAAAGTAGCTCTAAATGCAAGTGAAACAGGCTATCAATCAGAGAGATAGCAGGAACATTAGGAGTGACCAAATGAATGAATTCTGAAGTGTATATGAATATATTGTTTGCCCAGATTTATGCAAATTAGTTGATTGGATGGTGCTTCTCTTTAAAGATGGACAACACATACTGTGAAAGCAACCCAGGAGTTTTTTAAGGCAAATAAGTGTGATATTCTTCAATGGCCAAGTCAATCCCCTAAACTCAATCTGATCGAGCATGCATTTCATGTGCTGAAGAAAAAAACCTTAGCCAAAAGCCAAAAGACAGCTGCAGTAAAGGCCTGGCAGAGCAATGCAAAGTAGGAAAGCAAGCGTTTGGTGATGTCCATGAGTTTCTAGATTTAAAGCAGTCATTGCCTGCAAAAGATTCTCTACAAAGTATTAAAAATTTATATTTTATTCATGATTGTGTTAATTTGTCCAATTATATTTAAGCCCCCAAAATAAGGGGGCTGTGTATGCAAATGGTTGCTATTCCTAAATGTTTCATACAATAATTTTGTTCAATCCCTTGAATAAAAGCTGCATCTCACTTGTTTCATTTCAAATCCATTGTGGTGATGTACAGAATCAGATTATGAAAATTGTGTCAGTGTCCAAATATTTCCATTATGAAAATTGTGTCAGTGTATTCAAAGTATATGGAAGTGATTTCAGGTAAGTTAATTACCTCTTAACAGGTTCACTTTAAATCCCCACAGCTGTAACATGGTATGATCAAGGTTACATACTTGCTCACACGTGCTCAGCTGGGTCCATATTTAATGGCTCTAAACTGGCAGGTGAGCTGTATGCAACCCTTAAATTAAATACTTTTAAATTACAGTTGATTGTGCTCAAGTCCACTGATTCTGAGCCTGTCAACACAAATGGCCAGATGTGGTCATGCCCAGAAGTCCCCAACAAGGGATTTGAACCTAGGTATTTTGCTGTTCTGGGCCTGCTTTACTGCCTTTTAGCCACATCAGCTCCCATTTCTCAGAATATTTATAGTCCTGTTCTACCTGGCTCCTAGGGGGCTGGACTTTTCCTGTGACTGCTCCTGTATATCTCAGTCCACCTGAAGCAGATGCCAAAACAGCCAGGTATAAAACACTGCCTCTCTCTGAGGGCGGTGACAGTTCATTGACTCTGGTTCCTGTATTTGTGTTCTTGATCCAGTGTTCTCTAGATGGCTCCTGACCTTGGTTTATCTCATCGTTTATCCTGACTTCTGGCATCCTCTGACTTTGGCTTATTCTCGTTTATCCTGACCTCTGGCATCCTCTGACTTTGGCTTATCCTTGACTATCCTCCTGCTTTTGCCCTTGCCTGTACTGCGACTTGTAGCTATATCCTGCACAGCCCCTGTGCACAGACTCGCAGCCCAGGTGGCTTCTTATTTGATCACCTTGGTATGTGTTTATTTGCAAGGATAAGCATATAACTTTGCATGTCAGACTCCACATTTGGTAAGATCCTGACACACTCGTAGTTAAACCCTCAGGGTTTGAACAGACACTGGCAAGGTCTCCCTGCATGCTCTTCTGCTGACTGTGATCTGGACTGGGCTTTGCCTGCTGCACATCAAAAATTACAATTTGATCAACAGAGAGCAGTAGCATTATCGGGAGATCTCCCTGTCATGCTGCAAATGGCTTGACAAAAATCCTAGTGAGATGAAACATTTAGATGCTGTGGATTTGAGTCAATCAGGATGCAATTTGTGGTGCAGTGCCTTTTAATTCTACACCCCAGCCTTTTTTTAAGTTACCGGCCACCGCATCTGAACCATGAGACTTGTAACTGATCCCTCTCATCAACAACCCGCAGTTTTGCTGGCATTCGTAGAGTAGAGTAGAGAAGAGTGATGACGGAAGACCAGAGAGACTAAACATCCATCATGCATGGTACCCATATTTTCCATTGGGATTTCTTTTTTCCTTTGGATTTGGTTTTGTCAGGGGTCCTGCGGTCTCCCCTCCTCCTACCTGTCGGCGAGCGGCTTCTCCTCTCGCTGTTCACCGCTCGCCACTCGCGTCCTCCACGCCTCCCAGCGGCAGCATGTATAACGCTGCACGCTGGGAGGTCGCAAATTTATGCAAACGCCGGGGTCACGTGAGTGACCCGGCGTTAAAGCAACAGTACCACAATCACAGTGGGAGGCGTAGATATCTCCCACGTGTGATTGTTAATTCTGCTTGGAAGTTATCCAATCAGAATTAAACAAAGGGTATTTATACTTACATTTCCTGTCTCTCAGTGCCCTGTTGTGGTCTTGTGATACCTGTATTGGAGTTTTCTTGTGTTGCTCTCTGGTTACCGATTATTTGGCTCGTTGTTCCGACTATCCTGTCTTCTCCACTCCTTTGACCTCGGCTTGTTTCTCGTTCTCCCGTTTTCTGGCTCCCTTTACTTGGCTTGTCTCCTGACCATTCTTAGTGTGCTTAGCCCGGCCATTCTAAGGACCGGTATAGCACCCTTCCTCTCTGTGACCTGTTAGCGTGTTAGGTTCCAGAATCGTGACAGGTTTGTTTTTTACCGTGGAGAGGCTGCCACGGTCAGGTATATTTGGGACTAGCTGTCTTCTTATTTGCACTACACCTCTCTCAAAGGGAGTTCTCACTATTATATTATATAGTTTTTTGTGGGCCATTTGTGTAATTTTATTTTTATGTGTCCTTTTATAACCTATGGTATAGATACATATTTTTCAGCGGTATTTAGAAGCTTCTTTTTTTTTTTCATAAAGATCTCATTTGGACTGCTGCTTCCTTTTATGGGGAACTGTAGCAAGTTCATTTGAGATATTTATTTTATATATGTTTTCCTTGTTAGATCCATATTGTTATTTTACTGTGTCATGTTGTTATTTTGGTTTATGTTTTTTGTATTTATAGACACAAAGTGATGATTTTTGGTTGATGATTCTGGATGCTGCTTACATATTTCTGTGTTTATTTATATAAAGTATATTTCATTTTTATATTTGTCTATTCATTAATTTGGTGCGTACATACTGGGTATCCCTAAGGGATAGACAGAGGATTAGCATTTGAGATAGTGCTAGGTGCAGAGTTAGTGTAGGGTTAAGGTAATGTAAGTGTTAAAGCTGGTAGGGTTAATGCGGTTTTAGAGTTAGGGATAGTGTAGAGTGAATGTTAAGGATCAGTGTAACGGCACCATCAGCCTCAAATAGTAAAACCACCGTTTAGTTAATCCTCCCCTCTCACCATAACGCAAGCTGCATTCGTACCAACTCCAATCATACGAACCGCAAGCAGGGGAATACTCCAATCTCCTGAACGGGACCCGTACGGGTACTTCACTTCCCAATCAGTAAACCCACGAATCGCCGCTAACAGCCGAAACCATATATCTCCCAAGTGGCTAATAATTCCATCCGGCAGTCGCTATTTGTGTAGTAAATTCCCCTCCAATAACGAGACCAAGCTTCGCATTGAGGGTAAAACATGAACTGGGTTTACTGTGGGCTACCCGCCCTTATTTATGCAGGTCTCCCACTTGGTGGACACTCCTCTAGGGGACCAAATGGGAGACTGTAATGGCAGATGGACATAAGCATTTCAGGACACACAGGCACATAATATTCCCAGCATGCATCATGGTTTCCTCCCCTCTGCCCTGGAGATAATTGAGAAGTAATTCAATTATCTCCCAGGACAGAGGCAAATCGCCATTTTAGATACAACCCAAAAAACACATAAAAATACATAACTTTACAATTGCCGAACATTTCTCATTCGTGTAACACATCCCTAGATAGCCTGGATCTGAGTGCATATTATTGGCGATTAGCACTCAGATCCCATACGCATAGTTCAATCGCCATGGTCTAGTACGGTCTTTCGGTATGCGATTGACTCCATGGGAAGGCTATCTGGGTTAAGTCCATTCGTGCGTTTCAAACTCCCGAACGGCTGGTGTTCGTGTACTTTTGTCGATTGAGAAGGGAGGTCGGTGGCTTCAGCGGTGTACGGCGGAAAAAGTGTCAGTTTTCAGTTCCATAGAATCTGGGCCGAACACCGCTCGTCTTTTGCCTGTTTAAGATGGCCGCCGCCTCGTGGTCGACACCCTGCATTCGGTTTTAATTGCCTACCTGACCTCCACTCCAAATAGTGCTCTATTGGGAGTTCGGTGGACCAAGCATTATTGCTTAAAGATTTATCAGACCTCTGCACAGTCCATATCTGAGTTCCAGAGTGTTGTTAGGGTATCTCCCAGTCTGATGCTCAATGTGTAAAATGAGTCCGGGCAATCCCAAGAGGTCTTAAGTGCGGCTGGGAAGCACACTGAGCACAATACCCCTCTGCACAGTGAAAATATACCCATTTATGGGCTCTTTAGACCAGGTCCATTGTCTGGGGGCAGGAGGGTGGCCTTCAAGCCTCTCCAAAAGTCACATTGGTCTCTCTTTGTTCTTGCTAGAAGGCATGGGCCCCATGGGATGATGTGTTTTAAGACGTTGATTTAATCTAATCTGTGTATACTAAGTCACTAATATTGTGAGTCATCTCCCTATCTCTCTTTTCTTTCCCCTTTTATTTGTTGGGGGTATTTTTAATCTCCATGCCATAAAAAGTGGCCTCCCAACTGTGTTTTTGAATGACCATTTATTTACTGTCACCTGAACAAATAAAGTAATAATATAAAATATATATATATAAATTAAAAATAAAATAATGTGAGTAACAATAAATAATGGGGAAACTGTACAGATGAATTGGAAGAACTAGGTCAAATTACCCTTGCTGTTATAGGTAGACATAAAAAAAAAAATGTATGTGGCAACTGCAAACAAAAGCAATAAATATAAAACATATATATATATATATATATATATATATATATATTTGTTTTCATTTTCAAATCCTCTTATCAGAAAACCTAATTTATGTAAGATTCTATCCATATTCAGTTTTAGTTTTCATAAACCATGTTTCTTGTTTCAAATATTGATGGGATTTATTAAGCTTATTCATATCTGTATTTGCACATTGTGTCAAGCTAAAGAACAAGTATGTTCAGCATCTCATAAATATTTTGTGTTTTTTCAGTATAATGAGCATTCAGTGTACAATTTTCAGTTAACAACCATAGCAGGCAGAAGGAAAAATATTTACTGAGGTGCAAGACTGTTAACATCAGTGGATTAAGCAGCATCTTATATTAGTAGTAACTAAAATTCATATATATACTCATATTGGTATCTACAATCATGTATCTTGATTCTTACATTGATGACAATTTTTTAGAGTATGTTTCAACTGTTTCATTAATACATTCTCTATGCAAATCTTATATATTATAAACAGGTAGACTAGATGTTTTAACAGACATTTTTTAGTAAGATTTAGGAGCTAAATATCCCATGTATGGACTATAATACAGTACAAACAATGACCAGAAGAGCATGGCATGAACTTTACAAATAAAAGAATACTGAAGCATAGTACAAGAAAAGTGCCTAATTCAAATATTCGTAGATACAAAATAAAACATTTTATAACAAAAGGGTTAATACTAGAAAAATATAGCTGAGCAGAATGAGCCAAACTACATTCAAGATACAATTTGATATGTGACAGGCCATGATTCTCTCTATAATGGCACTTGTGAGCAAAAGCTCGTTTTAAACCTGAGCGGAGACTAATTGAAGGTCATGCAATAACATTTTTGCCAGTTCTTAGTGTTCTCATATCTTCTATTTGTTTTCAGTACAATGCAATTGCTTTGTGTCTCACTAAGTTAAAAAGCCAATCCAGATGTGGACTTGAGGCTGTATTTCCAATTAAATAGAGTAGGCACATGCCTACAGGCGCATGGCCTGTAGGGGACTCCTTTTTTCAGCACTTATGTGTTTTTTTTTAGGTTAAATAGGCTGTTGGGAAGAGATAAGTACCAGGAGCCTTGGCCAGCGTCCTCAGTAGTCCTATCAGTCTCTTATGCATGATAGCAGAGCTGCACAGCAGTTAGGCAATAATAATACTGCAATAAAATAAAAGTGAATGCCACTGTGATTTGAAGTGTCCTTGTATGAGGGAGTGTGGCTTTACTGAACGTCATTAATACACAAAAAATCTGAGCTGATATTTCAGCTTGGGAAATGTGAGTGTATGATTAATTGAGTTAATATCTGCACTATTATTGTTTTATTTTTTTTTCTCTTTTTATAACAATATTTGGAATCTTGACTGCACTCAACTGAGAGGCAATATTCATCAGAATAAGTACATGACATTCTGTCCAAAGGGTGCACATTTATGTTATTATATTGCACTTGAAGTAAAGTGGTCCTTTCTATGTCAGTAAAAAAAAAAATCTATAGATCTATCTATCTATCTATCTATCAAACAGTTTTAAAGACATATGTTTTTTTTTCATTAAGTCATCACATTTTAGTAGCTATTTTATACTATTAGCACAGCAAAAAAGCAAACAATCAAATTGTATCTTGTTTTTCTTACAAGAACATAAAACCATGATTCTTTGAGATAAATCCATACAGAAAAGACATACAAGTAAATGGTTGTAGTATTACACTTAATGATTTTCCTCTTCCTATGATATGACCACAAATTGCTATCAAAGAAGCAAATAGCCCGTACGATCTCTTTTCCCATTTGACTGTAACATATTACCATATTCCCACTACTGAGAAGCAAAAAGTATTCCCTTTAAATGACCACTAAACATTAAAACCACTGCATCTTAATGTAATGGTTTTCGTGCAAAGTTCTGGTGCCTGCTGTCTGACAAATGTAAGCATTGGCATTTGAGAAATGGCAATGTTACATTTGTCAGTCAAATTTTGTCAAGTGGCTGTCTGGCAGCCACTAGAAGCATTTATTCATGAAGACTTATAATTGAAAGTCTTCATGTTTAGTGTCGGTGAAAGCTTGAAACACTGCATTGGCTATGAGAAGCAATGAATAGGCTGTGCATGCTTCTCTATGAAAAACATTGCACTAGACAAGAGACCATCCATCAAGATGATCTCAGAAGTGGAGGGGGATCTGCTTTATTTGAAAAGAGGGTAGAGCTCTGTAATAAACATTTAACTCGCAAGTTGGAATAAACTTGGAATTAATAATAACATTAATAACTAAAAATAATAACTTCAAATAATAACTTAAAAACCGAGTGTAAAGTCAGAGTCCACACTCCTTGCTTTCAGCAATTCAATAATATTTATTAATAGAGGCTAATCAAACAAATAAACAATACATATACATTTGAAATAGGCTAGTATATGTTGCTACTAAAACTAATCATTGACTGAATGGAAAGTAGGCTAAACTAACATAGTAAAACAGGCATAGACACGTGATACAGTTACCACTCCATTGATCATCAGCTGAGAGTAAGAGAGAGAGGGTGTGTATAGTGGGGACAGGAGAGAGAGAGAGAGAAGGTGAGGAGGGTGAATTCAAAGAGAGAGACAATGTGCTATTCGCAGGGCTTTAAACAGGTTAGCCCCTCCTTCTTCTGGACACACCTCCCTCAGTCAATCCCTTAGGATCTAACAGAACCAGAGTGCCTCCTGGGGGAAGGGGGATTGCATTGGAAGGGAATGGAGGAGGAGTTTATCAACAACCCAACTGGTTTTGCCTGGTGAAAGGCCATGTGCTTCACAGAGGACTCCATTATTGCCTAAGGGTAGAATGGGGGCTTGAATCCCTGTATTATAACACAATAGCATACAGTTTGGCTGTTAATCACTCCCCCAACTTATTACAAGCTCATACTCTGAAAATTAAGGAACACGTCAACAAAAAATGTATATGTATTATATATTATTATATTAATGTCAAGGTATTCCTTTAAGACTTTTTTTTTGTACTTAGAAATGAATAAGTTACCATAGAGCTACTATCAATGAAGAAAATAGCAACTAATTACAGGCTGATTTAATTTATTTGTGCCCAACAGTTAGTACATACATAATATATCAATTAAGCTTCTATGCATGGGATTTTTTAACAGAATGTTGAGCTTATTTCTTATTTTTTTTAATTTATTGTTTGGACTTCCATTAAAAGCATCATTGAGAAGCAATAGAGCTTATTAACCTAGTTTTAAATGATGCCCTGGAAGATGATATGCTTTAATATACATTTTCAGTCTACAATAAAATGCTTAGTAATGTTATATTAAAGAAAACCAGGTTTCTCATTGATGCATGTCAAACTTGTTTTTATAATTCATGGAGAAAATACATTCAGTGGAGCAAAAGATCAACAGAAATTCCCATTAAATCATGAAAAGGCATCATACTACATTTTGTAGTACAAAGAAAGAAAACTAATGGTATAATATAAAAAGGCATGAATTTCTAATTTTAGAATATTTCCCCATGCATAAACATGCACATAATCTATTTTAATAAATGGAATGGCGAAAAAAGATAAAATTTTGTATCAGTTATCTAGATTGATATTTTGGGTTCTTTAACACATTGAATACAACTACAACACTAATTGGTAAAAATCATATTGTTTAATAACCATCACTATTTTTAAGTCTTTTATGATTTTTATCAAACATTATTTTTTAATTCTAATGATGGAGGTCTGTCCCGCTTAACTTTAATTTCTTTTCAACTTACCACCAAGAGGATGGGTGGAAGGATCAGGGCCATTTACTATGTCACTACCAAGTAAAACCTTTCCTCTATTTCTGGCATTTGGAATGCAAATGGCATTGAAAAAGAGGGGAGGCTAATTATTGTCTATGGATTGTATTATCAGTGACTGTGTTATATGTTGATCAGGTAAAAACACTAAACAGAATATAGCTTAGTTGTAATCTTCTCTCTATTTGCTTCTCCCTGCAGCTTTTGTTTTCTGTTTGTCTTAAACAGATAAAAGCTGTTTGTCCTTGTTGCAGTAGAAAAGTTCATAGCAAGCAAGTGTGACAATTTTAATATGTATCTGATCTGTTTAATTCCCTCATTGTCTGGTGCTGAATAAAAATCAGAGTGCTACTGCTGGTTCAGTGCTCTCTTACTCAATGCGCACTGGACCGTAAGGGAGTGATTACTGTGATCTGCATCTGCCACACTGGACTATGAGAAAGTTTAAACCCAACTGACTACTCTAAAGCTAAGCAAGAAAAGGGCAAAACAGAGCAAACTATGGGGACAGGATGTGAGAACTTCAAGGGTATTCTCTAAGCTCAAACTTTTCACAAACTGAATCTGAATGAAAAATTATCCAGTTTAGCTTTTCTGTTGCAGGTTTTCCATTCAATTTTAATTCACAAAAATTCAAGTTTGGTGAATAACCCTGTCAATGTGTAGGCATGGGTGTCCACAGGATTTTTTCCAGGGGGCATAATTGTAATGACATCCATGCTTTTTAATTAATAGACCTGCAAGCTTAACTTCTGTGGCTATGAAAGTATTTCAATTGATATTAAGGGATAATAATTGAAGATTATATTAGCTTTAGTGTACTAATAATCTTAATTTTAGTAATGACAGGAGGCGAATATTTGCATATCTTTCTTTACTGAAAACTCCAGCAGCATAGAAACATAACAACTAATCAGAAAAAAGTTATGATGCCCATAAAAGGCCCTGTCTATGACATCACTTCCTCTTTCTTTGAAGCGAAACAATAAATAACAAGAGACATAATCATATTACGTCAACAGTTCAACAACATATTAGAATATCCAACTCCATTAGTTCCGCGATGCAGAGGTATGGAAGGTGAATCTTTGTCTCGATGAGAAGACGTTCACACTGCAAGAAAAAGAAAAAGGTGAAAGGTATCTGGCGTGATAACTTGTCCGCATACAATAAGCATTAAGCATCTGATATACCAACGAACATTAGAATGTGAAACATATCAATATATATTTATTCTAACGCAATGATATTTAAGAATCTATAAACACAACATAATGCAAGGTTCATGTCTAATATTCAGCCAATACAAGACCCACAAGATACAGGTCTAAGTAGCAAACATACAAACCATACGTACTTACCTTCCTGAACATAAAGGACATATTCTGTTCAACACGAGAAACATGGGAGGGATCCTATAGGGTGGGAAATATTCGCCTCCTGTGTAAAATGACACAGAGCACTGTGATTGGATCAAGCCATCCAATCACAGTGCTCTGTGTCATTTTACACAGCGTGGGAAAGTTCTTTGGAATTTTCCCACGCTGTGTAAAATGACACAGAGCACTGTGATTGGATGGATTTCAAGCCATCCAATCACAGTGCTCTGTGTCATTTTACACAGCGTGGGAAAATTGAACTTTCCCACGCTGTGTAAAATGACACAGAGCACTGTGATTGGATGGCTTTCAAGCCATCCAATCACAGTGCTCTGTGTCATTTTACACAGCGTGGGAAAGTTCTTTTGAATTTTCCCACGCTGTGTAAAATGACAAAGAGCACTCTGATTGGCTTAAACCCACCAATCAGAGTGTTCTTAGCCTAATTGCAGGGCATGGCAAAGCTTTATAAGCCTTCCCCCGCCCTGCAGAGCTCAGTCTGCGCGGAGCCCTCCATGGGTGAAGATGGATTATTTTTTTGCGCTCGGGTTTTTTCTTTTTCGTCGGGTTTTTTTTGCGCTCGGGATTTTTATTTTATTTTCAATTCGATGGTTATGATGGTTTTTTATTTGGCCTTTTTTGGGGCTGAAAAAAGATTTGAGAAAAAAGAAGACGTTGAATGGTAAGTTTACTTTTATTTTACAGGTTAGTTATTTTATTCCCCCCTCACTATTTTTTAGGGTGAGGGGGGTAGGTAGGGACTTTTTATTTGGGGGGGTGGTGACTAGGGGCTTGGGGACCCCTAGTCACCTTGTGGGGGGGATTTGCTTAGGGCCCCCACCTGCAGCCCAGGGGTGGGGGCCGGGGGAGCGGAGGACAGTAGGTCCCCCCCTCATTATCTTTGTGGCCCCCACCCGCCGCCCAGGGGTGGGGGCCGGGGGGAGGACAATATGTCCCCCCCTCATTATCTTTATGGCCCCCACCTGCCGCCCAGGGGTGGGGGCCGGGGGGGGCAGTTGGTCCCCCCCCTCATTATCAATTTGGCCCCCACCCGCCACGCAGGGGTTGGGGCGGGGGGGGCAGTAGGTCCCCCCCTCATTATCAATATGGCCCCCACCCACCGTGCAGGGGTGGGGGGGAGAATAGGTCCCTCCCTTATTTTTCATTTTAGGGCCCCCACCCACCGCTCAGGGGTGGGGGCCAAGGGGGACAATAGGTCCCCCCCTTATTGGTATTTTTAGGGCCCCCACCCACTGCTCAGGGGTGGGGGCCGGGGGGAGGACAATAGGTCCCCCCCTATTAGTATTTAGGGCCCCCACCGGGGGGGGGGACCCTTTTTTTTTTTAAACAGTGAGCAGCCCCAGGCTGCTCACTGTTTAATAGACATGCCCCTACTCGCGGTATTGCGAGTAGGGGCACAATTTACTAATACTAAGTAATTTTTACTTAGTATTAGTAAATTAATAGGGGGCGGACCGAACATCGCATATGTTAGCCATCCGTGGCGAACGCGAACACGCTATGTTCGCCAGGAACTATTCGCCAGCGAACCGTTCGGGACATCACTAGCCAGCCATTGTCTAGAAATATATTCATAAACAGGACAACACATAGAACATGAGGTCACAAATCTAGGCTGGAAGAAAGGAGATTTAGTCTAAGGCAAAGGAAAAGGTTTTTTTTTACAATATGAACAATAAGGATCTGGAATTATCTGCCCAAAGAGGTGGTTTTATCAGAGTCTATACACATATTTAACCCACTAAGGACGGCGGGCGTTCTATGCCGTCCTTTTTTTCATGCAGTGCCAGCAGGGACAAGGCCAGATTAAGAGCCTGGTGGGCCTGGTGCTGACAATTATGATGGGGCCTAATTACCGAATCTTATCAACCATAAACACTAAAACAGTCATACCTGTCAAGCTTCATGTATCTGATGGAGTTGGTGCTGGAGGGAAACCCAAAGGATGCAGCTATAAGAAAACACATACTCTATGCTAATCTCTTTATCTGATTTATGCTTCATCTTTCAAGTAAATCCATACCCCCTAACAGCAGTGTCCAGTGAAGCAGGAAGTCAATGGTGGGGTAAAAGGGTGGGCCACTGATGCAAATCACGTGACCAGAACTGCCAAAAGGGGCAAACATGCCCAAAAAGGGGACATGTCTGTCCAAAGAATTGGAAGGCCAGCCTGGCATCAGTGTCTCTATGTATCACAGTGTCAGTGTCCCCATGTCACCCAGTCCCCTAGTCTCCCAGTGTCTGTGTCCCCATTTCTCCCAGTGTCCCATGTCTCAGTGTGTCACTAGGATACTAGGGGACACTGAGAGCCATTGGGACACTGAGAGACCCAGGGACCCTGAGACACTTGGGGACACTGGGAGACATGGAGCACTGGGAGAAATTGGGTCACGGACACTAGGGACACTGAGACATGGGGACACAGACATTTGGGGAAACTAAGACACTAGGGACACAGAGACATGGGAACACAGACACTTGGAGAGTAGGGAACACTGGGAGACTATGGGACACTGGGAGACACGGGGACACTGAGACACTAGGAACACTGGCTGAGAGGCATGGGGACACAGTCACTTGGGGAACCTGGGAGACATGAGGGCACTTGTGGACATAGACATGGGGGCATTGGGAGACATGGGGACACTGAGACATTTGGGGACACTGGGAGAACTTTGGGACACAGAGACAAGGGGACACAGACACTGGGAGACATGGGGACACTGGCTGGGAGACATAGGGGCACTGGGAGACATGGGGACACTGAGACACTGGCTGGGAGACATGTGGACACTGGGAGACATGGGGATGCAGACACTGGGAGACTAGGGGACACTGAGAGCCATGGGGACACTGAGACACTAGGGACACTGGCTGGGAGACATGGGGACACGGGGAGACATGGAGACACAGTGTCCCTAGTGTCTCCGTGTTCCAATGTAGAGAGAGGCCGGGAGATGCATTTACTTCCTATCCCTGCCTCTCTCCATACACAGTGACCCCTACAGGTCAGTGCTGGTATTACAGAGTAATCTCCGTTTATACTGAGAAAAATATTTGCATTTGTATTGCCGGTATTACTGCATTACCGTCACGGCCAGGCAACCTCAAATACCGTCTGTGCCTTAAAATACCAGTCAGGTGGAAAACCTAAAATTTGTGTTTTTTAAATGGGCATATTTCATGGGCCTGGGCCTGGAGCTGCAGCTCCATCAGCTCCTATGTTAATCCGGCCCTGAGCAGGGGGACTGCCTGAGCTCTCAGGCTGTTCCCCTGCTGCCTGTAAAAAGGTTTTAAAAGTAAGTTAAACAAAAGTTTAATAAAGTAAATGAATGTACTTAGATCATATGTATATGTACTTTTATATGCACATACACACACATAAACTATTATTCTAAGTGTAATTTAATATATATTAAAATACACTTACAATGACGTTAAATATATAAATATATATATATATATATATATATATATATATAATAAAATAATCAATAAGAAAATGTAAAAAAAAATTTCTTTTACAAAAATAATAAAATTAGATTACAAAATATATATACCTGTTTACTTTCATTCTAACTGTATTTTTATATTAATATATGTATATATTTAAATCTAAATACATTTAGAATGAAGTTATAAATACATATATGTATCTATATAAATAAAAATAATATATTAAAATATATATATATATATCTATATATATGAAACAGAAATAGTGAGCACTCCCAGGGTTTGTAAAAAAAATTAAATTTTACTCCAATAGTCGACGTTTCAGCTCCACTTGAGAGCTTTCATCAGGACAGCATATGTTTGCTGTCCTGATGAAAGCTCCCAAAGCTCCCAAGTGGAGCTGAAATGTTGATTATTTGAGTAAAATTTTATTTTTTTACAAACCCTGGGAGTGCTGACTATTTCTGTTTCATGTCTAAAAGTGTATATTTATATAACATTTTTACATGATTAAGTCATTTCATTAATTTCAATTTGAGGGACTTTCCTGACAACGCAGGCAGAAAGTCCAGAGAATATGGTTCGGGAGCCCTATATTTTACCCTGTAAATTCCCAAGACACCATAAAGCCTGTATACAGAGGGGTACTTTTTTACCCAGGCACTTTTCTGAACACAAATATTAGTGTTTCAAAACTGTAAAACATATCAGAACAATGATATTGTCTGTGAAAGTGCATTTTTTTGCATTGTTAACACACAAACAGCACTTTCACTGACAATATATATGTGATAAGTTGTAATGTTTGGAAACACTAATATTTTGCGTTCAGAGAAGTCTCTCGAGTATAAAAGTACCCACCATGTACAGGTCGTATACTGTTTTCAAAAGTTACAGAGTGTAATATAAGGCTTGCATTTCCATTTTTTCATATTAAAATTCGCCAGATTGGTTATGTTGCCTTTGAGATGGTATGGTAGCCAGCATACCATTTGCAAAAGTAGACAACCCAAGTCATTGCAAGTGAGGTATGACCAGTCTTTTTTAGTAGCCACTTAGTCACAAACACTTGCCAAATTTATCATTCAAATCAGTTTTTTGCATTTTTTCACACACATACAAATTAGAATGCTTACTTTGGTCAGTGTTTGTGACTCAGTGGCTACTAAAAAAGACTGGACATACACCATTTATAATACCTTGTGTTGTCTACTTTTGCAAATGGTATACTATCTTGGGGGTTATTTTCATTCCTTGGGGGTTATCTTCAAAGGCGACATAACCAGCCTGGCCAATTTCAATGTGTATAAACTAAAAAATGTAATGTGCTAAATTTGACCCTGTAACTTTCCAAAACAATATAAAACCTGTACTTGTGTGGTACTACTTTACTTGTGAGACTTCACGGAATACAAATATGTGCATTTTAATGCAGTTACAGCTAACAGTATTTTGACATTCACAGTTAAAATGCCATGCAGTACTAAAGAAATAAAAAAATTATCTGAATTTTTCACTTTTTTAAATTTTATTCATATTAAATTATGTTTAATATATAAATATTTGAACTGACATGTACTGTTTCTCCTGAACCAAATTATATATAAGAAGTGTGGGTGCATTTAATATGAAAGAGGTGAATTACGGCTGGACAAACATATAGCGCATATGTCAGGTTTTGTTTACGTTTTGTTTTGATCACAACTTGTACAACTGGCTCAGTCCTTAAGGGATTAAAGAGCAATTGGATAAATACTTGCAAAAATATAATATTGAGCGATACAATTTTTGTTTAGTGGGGTAATAGCTTCTTGATCTAAGGAGATATCTCTAGCCATTCTGGGGTCGAGAAGAATTCTTTTCCTAGTTTGTTGCAAATTTGGAAGAATTTCAAACTGTGTTTTTTTGCCTTCTATTGTATTAACTACAAAAACATGGTGAAGCCCGAACATGATGGAAAGTCTGTCTCTGTTTATATATATAAGGCTGGCCTGAAGTTGTGGAAGGGGCTTGGTTTCCCTTCTTACGGAGCACCAGCCCCTTCTCACTACCATCTCAGGTCTGGCGATTTGCATTCTGTCACTTCCAGTTCGTGCAAATCACCATTTACTTACCTGCACCTCATGGAACGCTTATCTGGTCCCTGCAGTCCCTGACCTTCCGTCTTGTAGCCTCCTGCCTCTGGAATCCCGACTGGAAAAGACCATACCGCCGAGGTAGATTCATGAAGCGGTCCGGTAAAAAAAACGTAAGTCAGGCCGCAGGCTTTTACGTCACCCCTGGTTCGGCTCTAACTCAGACTGGCACCCCTGTTTGTTTTTCTGTTCGCGGGCATACAAACGTTCAGTCGCATAATTGTACTCAGCCAATTTTAGCCTGTCGGGAGGTCGGGTGCAAACGCACGAACAATGTACCATACGGTTTAATTTTTGGCTTTCGGATGGTTTAAGAGTAAGGAGCATTTGGATATATATACGAAACTTAGCCACCAAATGGCCGTTCGTATAGTTTTAACCGAACGTCCTATGTTACATAGACAATAGCAATCTTAATAGGATTCTATGTGTTCCTTAGCGACCTCCAGTGGTCATGTTGGTTATGGCAAGTAGTTAAGAATTGGCTGCTAATAGGTTGTTTCACTACTCTGTTACTATATCACGGATGAAGTGTATCTTGCAAATTACGTTTGATAGGCTCCGTTAAATTAAGGGATTAATAAGGGATTGTCTCCGTGTCATGTATTGAGGTTAATTCTCTTAAATGGGGTTTGTCACTTGATTCATGAATTTGAACATAGACATCTTATGTTTCAGTTTCTACTGCATTCAGCCTTTGAGCTTCAACTCCTCTACCATTTGATTTTTCACTGTGTGTATAGGTTAGTAATTACGGTTATTATGTCCACTTCTGGTCTCATAAGGCCTGATCCTTATGTGTAATTTTCTACATTACTAGGTACTAGGCCATCTGAGCAATGTTTTCAAGTCTTTTAGTACCAATCTACTGCCTTCATATAGAATACAGGGTTGTTAGGGGTACATTACGATATAATTCTGCTGCTCACGATTACTCCCATAAGTTATTACAGATGGCCTACACACCTTTAAAGTAACTGCTTTCCCTCCCCCCCCCCAGTCTCCCTACCCCATAGGGGCGCATAATATAGGTGCATATTGGCTTATAAGAATAGGAGGCCCTAAGAATGTTTTCCAGGCATTCTATGCATTAGTACAGTGGTCCCGCGAGGCCATCACCCATCCTCAACCAGAGGTACGGCAACCCCTCGGGCCAACGCATAGCTAATCTCCTCGCTTGGTTGCATAGAGAGGGCCTCACAAATCACTTCCATTTTGTCTTATGCTATTACAAGTTGTCAGTGGCTACGTACCCCACTCGAGCCAAATCATATATAGCGCCTCTCAAGCCGCTTGGCAATTAGCAGGGCTTCACCGATCACAGGAATAGATAATATTTTCGCTTGGCATTAGCTAGCTGGCTAGTATTAATAGAAGCCCTGTATAACCTTCCATTTTCATTTGTGGCATGTCACAATTACCTGAAGGCAGGGAAGAACTATCTATCCCTAGTACACCAGCCAGATCCCAATCTTCATCCCAGGGGGGGCGACACCGCAAGCCCTTCATCCCTCAGATCCTGGACCATCCCAAGGATCACGGCCGAATTACGCAAGAGGAACACTCCATACCCTGCTACAGCCAGGAAAGACGAATTATATAGGCTAAACCGTAAACTGTTTATACCTGAATTTGTTTTGGCCTTTGGGATCTATAGGGACGTGGTGTGTGCAGTCTATCCCGACAGGAGGGAAGAGTTTGATCTTTACCTCCACAAGCTGGTTGACTTAGGGCACAAGTACAGTGGCACGTCTTTTTACGACTACCACTGTGCTTTCTCCGCAAAGGCATCTGCATCACTAACCCAGTTCAACTATCAAGCTGACTGGAGTATACTGGACACTGAACGTTTTTGTAGACACTTTGCTGGCCTGAAGACACCAGCTTATGCTGTTTGTTCTTCTATCTCACACACAGCTAATTTATGCCCTAACACCTCTGAAGTGAGTACTTTCTACCCCACTACCAACCCAATACCCAGAGGGAGAACAGCCAGGGTTCTAAAATATAAGTTGGGACGCAATATAGTGTCTTTGGGGAAATCACAAGTCTGCAACAACTCAGATGCAAGCCAGCCTTCCCCCGGATAAGATTGATCGGATCCTCTCAACTATTGACCTTTACCTGGTGGGGGGTTCTTGCAATAGGAAGAAATTGCAATCACTATTAGGGTCACTTAATTTTGCCATGAAAATCATACCACAAGGGCGGGCATTCATATCCAGGTTACTCTGCCTATTTCCCCAATTTCAGTCGGATTCAACCCGCATTGCTCTAGACTCACATGCCACCACTGATTTACGCATGTGGAGGGAATTCTTACTGAATTGGAATGGGAAAAGCGTATTCATTCCAGTTTTGATAGACAGGTCTTTGTCAATCTGGACGGATGCTGTGGCCACATCCGGTTTTGCCGCAACTTTTGGCAATGACTGGATGTGGGGTAACTGGCTGGAGGAGTTTAAAGAAATCCCTCAGTTCACTGACACCTCTGCTTTATTTGAGCTTTACCCGATCGTGGCAGCAGCTGTAAAATGGGGCGCTTGCTGGTCGGGTAACCCGATGCAATGCTTTTCTGACAACATGTCAACTTGCCATATTGTTAACATGCAACGTTCGTCCTCCCTGGCCATCATCCGATTCATGAGGAATCTGACATGGCAAGCTGCTAGGCACAGCTTTTTCTTGACATGCATACATATTCCTGGGGTCCTGAACATTGCAGCTGATCATTTATCCCAATTTCGATTTCAGGAGTTCCAGGTGGCACTACCAACAGCAGCCCTTAAACCTACTCCGACACCACGGTGGCAGGACATGGTTATGGACTAGACAGTCTACTCACTCAAGGGCATCACCTCTCACAACTAGGTCTTTCTAATAACACTAGGAAATTATATGACAGGGCTTTTATATTTACAACAGATTTTTGCGAGAATTTCACACAATACACATTTTCTTGATGGAGACTTTGATTGCGTTCATTTCCTTTTGCCACCTTCACCTAAAACTATCTTTCAACACCATTAAATTATATCTTACGGGTATTCAACACCACATCCTCACCACTTGGCCTAATAAGCAACGCTTTCTTTCATCTTACCAGGAAAAAGCCATATTAAAAAGTATCAAGGACTTCACCCCTACAGCCAAGACTACCCATTCATGATCACCTGTTCCAGTCACTGTCAGACCTCCTAGATACCTCACCATTTGAGACACATACAATGGAAGTCTTCGATCACTACCTTTCCTCCATTCAAAGTGCACCACATCAACCACTTCTGGCTTTGCACCGCAATACCCTTATTACTAGTAGGTTCATGCTCGATGTGAGAATGCTATAATCCAGCCAAATAACCCGGGTCATTCATTTCGTATAGGAGCTGCTACCATAGCATCCAAAAGGAATATTCCAGCACACATCATCAAAACGTTAGGGCGGTGGATATCCGCTGCTTACACCAGATACATACCTCAACCAGTACAAGAGATATGCCTAGCATTCAGGAGTATGATTATGTGATATACTTATGTTGTATTGTAGGCTGAATAAACTTGTTATATCTTTTTTGCCCTCTTTATTTCAGGCCTACCACATCGTCAGTTCAGGCACATCACAACTGACTTTACCCCTTCCCCTCTATGTTTTGTTACTAACTCTACGGCTTTTGATGCCCTGAGCACAAATGGAAGGCTGGGCCTGAAGTTGTGGGAGGGGCTTGGTTTCCCTTCTTAAGGAGCACCAGCCCCTCCTCACAACCTTCTCAGGTCTGGCGATTTGCCCCACCCACCACTTCTCCTTTTAATTACCTTTACCACAACTGACCTAATTACGTAAAATTATAACATAAATATATACGTAGAATTATTATTATTATATATATATATATATATATATATATATATACGTGTGTATATATGTGTATGTATATGTGTATATATATATATGTATATATATATATATATATATTTTTATTATTTTTATTTATATATAGGTATATATATAGTGATATATACATATATACTTGTGTATATAGATATTTATATATTGTTTTGTTCTACGTGTATTTTGATATCTCTCTCTCTCTATATATATATATATATATATATTAATTTTAAAATACAGTTAGAACGAAAGTACACACATATATATATATGTATTTTTTTTTTTTTTTACGTATTTGCATATTTATTTATTTTATATTATATATAAATATATATATATATAATGATAATTAGTATCCAAGAAAAGAGCACTCTGGAGTCTTCTAATTTGAAAAATAAATGCTGCTTTATTGTGCAGAATACAAAAAATGTCGACGTTTCAGTCAATGCTGACTTTTTTCAAGACAATTGATATAGTGAATAGCAAATAGTTATATACCTAACAAAACAGTTCTCACTGGAGGGTGAAAGATGATGAAAACGAGATCAGGTGACGTCAAAAAGGACATGATAAGTGAGAAGTTGCAGGTGTGTATTAACCCTATAAAGGTCAGAAAAAGTAAAAGGTTCAAAGTACATAAAGGATAATAAATGAAAGAATACAATTTTTCTATATACAACAAACCTTAAAAAATATACTATGGCATGAAATCTTGATGTGCGATGAAAATTCAAAATTCTATAGTAGGCTAACAGTAGTCAAATATTCGAACAAAGCCGGTCTGCAGCATATCTATTAAAGTATATATCAGTACACCTACAGAGCCACTCTATACTTCAGTCTCAATACTATATTATGCAACTAAGTATCTGAGTATAAAACTTACTAATCAATATCATTCTACGTGTATTTTGATATTAATATATATATATTTATATATATATTAATATTAAAATACACTTACGTGTATTTTTGTGTATGTATGTATATGTATGTATATATATATATATATATATATATATATATACTTAGATCAAATATATAGTAAATATATATATATATATATATATATATATATATATATATATATATGATCTAAGTATATATAATTTAATTTTACACTGTTTAAAACTTTTTTATTTTTTTACAGGCAGCAGGGGGAGTACCTGTCATCACAGGCACTCCCCTGCTGGCATTACTATGGACGGCTATGCCCTTTGTGATTACATGGCCCAGGGGGGCCCAAAACAGACAGAGGGGGACTCCCTGGGCTCCCAGGTAAGTCCCCATATCACGATCGACGGCGTGGGATCACCGGTGACCGGTTAAGTAGAAAGGATGGCGGGGAAGTGCTATGCTGCCTCCCAGCGTTGAGAGCCAGGTCCCTTAGGACGGCATAGCACGCCCGCCGTCCTTAAGGGGTTAAAAACAAAAAACAAGCAAACAAATATAAAAACAGCAGAGCAGGGCATGCAAGTATATAGCTGTATATACAGGGCTCGAGTCCTGCAGGACTCGAGCCCTGTATATACAGCTTTTTCCAAAGCAGGAACGCCGTTCCCGTTACCTGTCCTGCAGGACCGGCCCTGCTACCTGCACAGAGGGGCCATCACACGCTGTGTTCCCTCTCCAGTTATAACTCTCACGAGGCCCACGGCTGTTACCATGGCAACGCTCCGCACAGGCGAGTCTCGCGAGAGTTAGAGCTGGAGAGGGAACACAGTGTGCGATGGCCCCTGTGTGCAGCGGCTGGCTCCCTCCACCGGACTACCAGGCGATCTCCCCCCTCCCTGACAAGGTAAGAAGCAGGGAGGGAGGAATAAAATAAAAATTATACATAAAGTACAAAAATGCTTCACCTGCCCCACACATCATCCAGCACTCACACACACATCATCCAGCACTCACACACACACATCATCCAGCACACACACACACATCACCCAGCACTCACACACACACATCATCCAGCACTCACACACACACATCACCCAGCACACACACACACACACACACACACACACATCATCCAGCACAATTTGTATAATGATTCCAGTTTTTTACCTTAAATTTAAAATTCACTTGAATGCCAACAGTTCTCACTTTAGCAAATAACGATAAAGGATTAAGGGAGACATAATGGAGAGAATCAGCGGCATAGAGTGAACAGATGAAACATAAGCATAAAGACTGCAAGCAAGGGATAAAAGAAACAGAGGAGAACAATAGGGATAAAAGCTGATGACAGAGAGAAAACACAGATTGCTAAGAAAAAAAGAATGAGCATTGAGGAGGAAAAGGACAACAGATCAGACCAATTGGAAGCCAAAAATGGCAAAATGTGAGCAAAAATAGCTAATTTAGAAGAATTATCCAGCTCAGCCACAGTCACAGTTCAGTTGCTTTTGCTTAAACTTGCAATTTGGTTTTCAATTAACTGCAATTTGTAATTTAGTGAATAAACCTCCGACAGAATGTAGTTGCATTCATGAAGGGGTGGCAAAATGGATTTTTACCTAGGGCAGCAGGAGATCCTTGCATTGGCAATGAGTGTCATCATGGTGTGCATGATCATGACAAATGAAAAGTCCTTTGAAAATCATAGATCTTTAGGAGGAAGACCCTTTAGTGTTCATCTGTCTAATAGCAATAAAGAATTAGAGAAAAATGAGGGTTGCACTCAATCACAAAAATGAACACAGGGTGCACTGAGCATGGGTCAGCAAACCCCATACAATATATATAATTGAAAAAAATCTCAGGCACTCACTGTGATATGTTCAAGGCAGATTTCATTGGATCTGCAACGTTTCAACCTGTACCCAGGTTTTTATCAAGTTTGATAAAGACCTGGGTACAGGTCGAAACGTTGCAAATCCAATAAAAACTGCCTTGAACATATCACAGTGAGTGCTTGAGATTTTTTCATTTATAATAGCAATAAAGAGGCATTTTTTTGTCAAATATACAAATTGTCTTCTCTAGAAAAGGCACAGCTAATATGAAGAGATTTGGGTTCACAGAGTGTTCTTTTAACGAACATGCAGTGTCCCTTTAAGATAAATGATTTTCAGATAAGTGTTTTTCTTCCTTTCATGTAAAACTGAATTTCTGAGTCACATCATCAGTTTATAAGCAAAGCTTTTTCTTCTTGCCTAATTTAAGTGTATCTTCTATACCATAGAAAAATGTATTCTTAAGCCAAATTTCCCTATTTCACAGATAAAAGGCTTTTCTAGTACAATTCATTTCACATCCTCTGTGTTCTCTGTAAAAATGAGGCCACTTGATGCAGAATCTGATGATTCGCCACCTTTTGGCTGAGTCCTACGTCTTTCATGTTATGAACAGCAGCAGGAAATATAAGCCCAGTTGGCAAGCTTAAACATTTAATCTCAAATTACTTTTAATAACCATTTAAAATAAATTTGGCCACATGCAGACTTTTACAAACTCCCTGTGATATTTATCTAAAATGATTTACATTTTAATCTATTTTCAACAGGAAATCATTACCTAAAGTTGCTTCCTGGTATTAGATAAAAAGAAACACTGCAACAGGTGCTGACTTGTACATTGCAGAATGACATTAAATGGTATTAGCTGGCTTTTTATAGCATGGCTAGACACTGCAAACAGCAGAAAACAGATCCATATATCTCGTGATAGTTTTTTTTAATATCAGCAAAGGGAAAACAGTGATGGTCATACAATTTTTTTCCATGCATTGATACTCAATTTTAGGTTCATAAAAAAATTATACTGTTCAGGGGTTTTGCTAGGTTCCAAAAACTACCGGAGTTGAATAAATCCTTGATGGCCACACTAGTGCTAAGACTTCATTTAAATAAAGCAAAATCATAAATATTGCCATTTTGATCCTATTTCTAGCTAATTTCAAGTCTTGTAATTGTTGTTTTTTTTTTACCAGCCATATCTTCTTACTTAAGTGCCTGTCACTACTGTTAGAGACTTAAATTATTTTCATTGCAGCATGAAATTACTAGCTGCCACTCTTTACACTAGCGGTTCCCAAATTGTGTGCCACAATGCCCTGGGGCGCCGAGGCAGGCAGACAAGGGTGCCGCAGAATGTTTCCCTAGTGCTATGATTATAGCACACGAAAACATTACTGCTGAACAGGGGCCCAGTCGCATGCCGCAGTCCTTTAAGACCACGACTGGGCCCCTGCAACTTTGGCCAGTTGGGAGTAAGTGACAGCCTGTCACTACCTTCCAGCATCATGCAGGGAGTCAGTGCAGGAGGGAAAGGAAGCAGCCGCAGCATGAGGAGGAGCACGATGAGCTCCAGACCCCTTACTCCCTCCAGCAGCAGGACTCCAAGCCACCCTCCGGGACACACAATGCAAGCTAACAGGAATGTGGCTGGAGACATAAAAAATATCACTTGTGGTGTATGAGTGTGTGTGTGTGTATGTATGAGTGTGCATGTATGTATGAGTATGAGTGTGTGCGTATGCGTATGTGTGTGTGTGTGTGTGTATGTATGAGTGTGTATGTATGCGTGTGTATGTTTGTGTATGTATGAGTGTGTGTATGTGTGTGTATGATTGTGTGTGTGGGTAAGGGTGTGCATGTGGATGTGTGTGTATGTTTGTGTGTCAGGTTGTGCATCTGTGTGTGTGCGTGTCAGGTTTTGCATCTGTGTGTGTGTTTATATATATATCTCAGTGTGTCTGTGTGTGTGTGCACACATTTGTGTGTCAGGATATGTGTCTTTGTATGTGCATCTGTGTGTCATTGTGTGTGTATTTTTAAGTCAGTGTGTGTATTTGTATCATGTGTGTGCATGTATTGATGTTTGTGTGTGTCAGGGTGCGTGTGTGTGCGTACATGTTGGTATATGTGTGTGTTAAGATTTGTATCTATGTGTGTGCAATTATGTATGTATGTATGTGGTAGTGTATGTGCATACATCCACGCAATTATACACCAGCACAACATACAAACACACTCCTGCAATCTAACACAAATATTACATACAAACACACCCCTGCATTCAAACTCCAAAATGATATACAAACACACCCCTTCACTCAAACACAAATACTTCACACAAATGTACATCCACATTTAAAAGTAAACATAACATTCAAACACACCCCTGCAATTAAACGCAAACATTACATACAAACACACTATTATATTAAAACACTAAAACTACATACAAGCACCTCTTCAAACACCAACGCTGTACATTACACTATAGTGCCAGTAAATGCTGCAGTGCTGTACAGATATACAATCTCGAAATTTTGACTTTCGGTGCCTTGGAAAAATATTGAAATATTAAGGGTGCATTGAACCTAAAATGTTTGGAAACCACTGCCTTATACATAAGTTCTGCTCTAATTGTGTGCAAATATTTGATAAGATTGGTTTCTGCACCAAGGTATATATGTCCAGGAATTGTTCACTGTGAATCTGTTATGTCTAGAATTGTTAGCTGTGAAAAGTAAATCTCAATAAAGACACAGGAGGGTCAAAATGTTGATTTAAACTTGAACTTTGTAAATACTTTTTTTTAAAACTATTTGATGAAGTATTAAAATATAAGAACCAACTCAGGCAAAAACAATAGATGGTCCAACAATATTAAAAAGAACACCAAGTTTAAAAATAGTTAACTGGCGAATGACGTTTCACCCCAGAAGGTTCAGAAAAAAATATGATTAAACCTAATATCTCCACAATAGATGTGACATCTGGAGAGTCATGTTCAGATGGGGAAAATTCACAACCTCAGATGTTAGTTTATTTTTTAGAACCGTCAGAAGCACCAAAAGAGACCTCTTTATTGAGAACCACCATCAAGAGCAGGTTAAGAAAAGTAAGTGAGGCAACACCTGAAGATGATATGTATACAGGGCCTAGAGGGAAGCCCCCCGTATGACAATGGCTCCAGTATTCAACCTATCGGCAGACATTTAACAGACCAGGAACTGGACCTTCTGTGTATACCCACAACAGGACCTAATAAGTTTCAATGGGAGGTGGAGGTGTTCACATTTGGATGCACACGTATACTTAAATATTTTTTCCAAAGAGGGAATAAGAAGCAAGAGCAGGAGATGCCGCCTTCAAGGTTCAGATTGACCAGCTCCTTTGATCCTTCTCCAAACCATCACACAATTAAAACATTTCTCACAGCCATAATTCAGAAAACATCCTTTCACAACACCAGATTAGACATTCCAACATTTCCAACTAACAACGTAAATTGATTTCAGGCCTTAAAAATGATCCCTCCAGTGCCCTCAGACTGGCAGACAAGGGAGGAGTCATAGTTATCCTTAATTACAAGGACTATACATTAGAAATACATAAACAGTTAGAAGATGGAAAGACATACATACTCTACAAGGTAACCCCACAAATTATGTATTGCAAAAAAACTGAAGATTGTGTAATGCTGGGCATGCATGTAGGTTACATCAGCACAGAATTATTCCAATATTTGAAAAAAAAAAAAATCCAAAAACTTAGATCTTACCAAAACACACCTTACCAAAAATTCATAAAAGTCTGCAGAAACCACCTGAATGTCCTATTGTATTCACAGTAAGTGGGATACTTTAACCCATAGCAAAGTATCTTGGTTATCGATTCAAAGGACCAGTAGAACAAATCCCCACTTGAATTAAGGATACACACCCAGACGCTGGGTTATCAAAGTTTATGTACGGTCATTCACCATGAAGAAGGCATTGAAGCTATGACGGAGCTTCTTTCAAATTCTCCATGTTACAATGACCCTCCAATTAAATATAAATTGGAATTATTAGCCATGACATTACAATTGAACTATTTTTGATTTGAAACCAGATGGTTTATGAAGCGCTCTGGGACATCCATGGAGGCCGCAATGACAATTCCTACATGTATTCCTTTGAAAAGAGATTCATCTTGCAAAAATGTGCAAACAAGATTGTGAAATACATGCGCTACATAGATGATATTCTGTTTCTATGGGTCATTACCTAGGAAGAATCAAAAATGTTGTTCATGATCTTAATCATCTACTGAGTCCAATTAAAGTCATGTCACATATTAATTTGTCTGATGTCTACGTCTTGGACCTGGAAATTCTCCTAATAAAGGGTGACTAACAATTTTAACTATATTCTAAACCACTGACAGAAAAACAATCTTACATTACTCCAGTGCTCATACCAAACATCTGAAGGAGTCTCTCCCATTCTCACAATTTTTGAGAGATCATTAAATGATCAATGTGAAATCCAACTGCTGCAGCCTATCCATTTGACACTTCTATTTGAGGTGATGGATTTTCCTATCTCGCTGTCTTTAAGGTGATTATGTATGTAGTGGACCACAGGCCCAACTGGTTACCTCTGCTAATTCCCTACTTCAGCCACTCTGGAACTATCAACACAAGTAAATCCCCATTCCCCCAGTAACCAGATGAAACATAGTCCTGGGAGTCAACTGAAATTTATTTGGCCACACACAGATTTTTTGCCCAGTCCCTTAGAAGGGGTTTACAACACAAGAAAACAAGGGTTTCAATCCCAGGATCCTCTGTGCCTGAGAGATAATTGCATAAGAAAAACCCTTTAACCCCTTAAGGACCAAACTTCTGGAATAAAAGGGAATCATGACATGTCACCCATGTCATGTGTCCTTAAGGGGTTAATTTAATTATCTCTCAGGTACATAAATTCCAGCAAAATGTACTGTACCCCAAAAGTACCCCCACCATACATAAGAACTCCACAAAAACGACATTCCCTGATAGCCCGATCTGAGTGTATAACATATCCAAGAATCTCTCAGATCAGTTTCGGTGAAAAGGGAATGCCATTGAGGTAAAGTTTTGACTGGCCAGGTTGTTCGTATAGGTGGTCAGGAAATAAAACGGGCAGCGGTCTACGTTTCACAGGCATTCACAAGAGTGCTTAGCCAAAAAGAGTTACAGGCACTCGACGACCAAGTACCGCTTGGAAGACAAAATAGCCGCCATTTTTTTTGTCTGCCACTTGTTCGGTTACACGAAATGGCGGCTACCAATGGGAAGCATTAATTAATTACTTCACTTGCAGTTTTGCACATAAGTGGTTCGGTGTCAACGTTTTAATGGGGTACAGGGGTAGTCCTCGTTCGGAAGATGAAAGAATTCCGTACATATGAAGTCTCCCAAACAGAAAAAGGATAAAACATGCAAAATAAAAGGGAAAAGTATATGAATAGGTGTCGGTTCCACCACAACTTATGTGGAATATTGGTTTATGTGGGTTACTATAGGAATGCTGAGGACACAATGTTGCTTGATGAGATTAAAGGGGAAAACTGGGAAATACTGAAACACAGTTGGTGAGTTAGTGGTTCTTTACAGTGCCTATTTATAGCTGTTTTGTACACTTTTGTATTCATATGTACTGATGAAAATTTGGATCTCAAACTAAAACATTGACTTAATATGGATTTAATGGAGAATTAAATTGAAATATATTTAAGTCCTTAAGTGCTGGCTTTTGTTTAGAAAGAGACTATCTACTAAGTAGCTGAACACCGGGCATGAGTTATTTAAAGGCCGGAGTACAGGACTTCTTATACTCTGTGTACATATACCTCTAGTAAGAGGGATACAAAAAGAATCCTCAACAATTGTCAAATAAGCTATATGGTTATTAATCCAAACAAAGTGAACGGTTTGCCATTCACTTTGTTTAGCTTGATAAACCACATACCTTGTTTGCCGAGTGCTGAGGATTCTTTTATATTTTTTACCACTAATGTGGTCTGGTTGAACAGAGATCCTTACTTCATGCACCAGCACAAAACATTTGGATTGTTTGAGGAGTGCCATCCATTACTTTATGTTTATTTTCCAGGAAGGCCATACATGTGTAAGGTGGCCAGGCCATTGGTAATGCTGCATATACATATAGACAGTCAGTATCGCTCTCACTCTCTTCCTATATGTATATCCACTACACTACGCACTGTATCCTTTGCACACACACTGCATTCCTTACACACACACTGCATCCCTTAATCATATACACTGCATACATTACGTACACACTGCATCCCTTACACATACTGCATTTCTGTGCACACACTGCATCCACTATACACAAACTATATCCAGTTTACACACACAAGCCTTGTATATTGTATACAGATTCATACATTAGCACTGCCCCGCATGGTTGCTTCCACATTTTGCATTTGTCATTTCTAGTAGAACTTTGGAAGACGATACAATGTAGATATAAAATAGTGCCATAATAGAGCACTGATAAGAGTAAGCAGGGACATATTTATGTACTATTATTATTTTTATACATATTTTTGGGTGGGGTTACACACCTTGCCATTGGAAGAATAAGAGCTCTATAGTTGAATGAATATACATAGAAAATGTCTATCTTTGTAACAGTTTGGAGTGATTGGTCTCGGAATGCAGGGAAAGAACAATACAAATTCATTTTTTTTTTCACGAAAAAGGCTCTGAATCTCAAAATGAGTTACAGTGGGCAGAACAATCTACAAACAAGGCCAGGCTGCAAAGGTCCAGGACCAGGAAGCAAGCAAAAGGTCCTGAGCAGGATAATCCAAGGCAGGATCAGGCAGGCAAGGGTTAGAGCCAGGCAACATGATTTAGGATTAAGAAAAAGGTTTTAAAGTCCTTGGAAATTCACAAGATTTCTGAGCAATGAACCTGAGTTTAAATTGGGGAGAGGAAGGGAACCCCATGTGGAGGGGTCTATACAAGTGGTTGGTGCCTCTCTGAGAGTCGACATCAATTCCCCTTTGTGGGCAGGACACAAATATTTCCAGCTCATTTTGCCATTCCATAAGTTGCTCCCAACGATGTCTGCTCATCTTTCACTAAACATGGTCCATTAGGTGGGGGTGGGGTCCTGGTATTACAGATGCTGGAAAGGCTGTTGATCAGGTGGACTAGGACTTCCTTTTCCAAGCACTAGAGGTGTTGAGCTTGCAACCATAGTTTCTCTGTGGTGTTAAGGCCTTGCACACTAAACCTAACACTCATCTTTGAATCAATGGGGCATTATCAGATCCCTTTCATGAACACAATGGGACATGACAGGGGAATCCCGGTCAACCATGTTATTTGTGCTTAACCCTGAGCCACTGCTGAATAAGGTTAGAGCCAATACTATTATCCATGAGTTACAGACCAACTCTAAGCACCACAAGTTCAAAACCAATGCAGATTACCTATTCTTGTGGTTTTACGATCTGGAGATGAAACTCTCAGTGATAATGACAGAATTTGAAGAATATGAACGGCTGTACAATCTACAAATTAATGGTTCTAAATCAGAGATTCTTAATCTTAAAGAGGCCTCTACAAAGGAGAGACAGCTTTGCCAAAATTTACCCTTTAAATGGGTGTGAAGTATCTTGGCATTTGACTGCATGCCAATATGGCACAGATTTATGATCTGACATTTCTCCTTCTCCTGAGGAGAGTTATGAATGACCCGCAACAGAGGGAGAAGTTGCATTTGTCCTGGATAGGTTGGATAAATATGGAGAATTTTATGCTCCTTCCCAAAGTGCAAAATCTACTACAAACATTGCCAGTATGGATTTCCCAGAAATGTTATCAGGACCTCCATTCGGGTATTTGTAAATATTTTTTGAGAAACAAATCCCAGAGGTTAGCATACTCATTGCGGTCACTGCCAAATTGGAAGAATGGTTTTGCTCCTTTGGACCTGGAGAAATTTTTTTGCAGCACACCTATCAAGGGTGATCTCATGGATGAGGCAGAATAGCTCTAAGATATGGGTGGGCCTGGTGGGTTTGGATCTGATGTACGGGAAATTGGCTCAGAACAGATATACATCATGACCCTGTTTAACCCCTTAAGGACCAAACTTCTGGAATAAAAGGGAATCATGACATGTCACACATGTCATGTGTCCTTAAGGCGTTAAGGCAAAATTGAAGGAGGCTTAGGGACAATCATTTACTGAGGTAGAGTGGGGTAAAATTATAGGTAAAGGCTCTAAAGACGCAAAGGCCCAGAAACTCTCCTATAAACACTTGACTCACTGGTATATGCTAGGAGATACAGAAAAGATTCCCTGTACAAGTGGACACTTTTTGGAGGCGTGGAGCCAGCTCCATATTTGGTGGAATTTAAGGGGGATTTGGGACTTTTGGCTGAAAGTTTATGATTTGGTAATGAAGAACTCCCTCTCTGGCCCTGAGGCAATCCTCTTGCACCAAAATGCACATTCCACAAGCGCAGAACTTTAGTACCAAAGCTCTTGTGTTCAGAAAAGGCATTAATCCAAGTGTTTTGGAGACAGCAGACATCCCCCAGTTCTGTGCATAGCCAAGGTTGATGAAATAAAACAGTTGTACATGTTGGGAGCAGATACTTCTCAGAAACAGGTAGGTGCTGATTTTATAGGTGCTGATTTTATTGGCTAGAATTGGCTAGAATTTCTTTCCTCCAATGAGGTTGAGGACTACAGGGTTCAGAGTCACATGATCAAGTGGTGGGTCGAGGATCTGCAGGGGAGGGTGGTGGGTGCCCTGTTAAATATTTTTTATATACTTAAATTATCACCACCCCTTTGTTTTTCTTTTCTCTACCCGACTACCCTTTTTAATGTCTTCTCATCTTTCTACCCTCCTTATCACATCTCTTTTCTGAACTTTACAAATGCATCAAAAACTCTTGAACCATAGGAATATATCGACTGGAGATTCAATGGATATGATTAACTAACAATATTCCTTGTATATTGGTTTAGACGGTGTTTATTATGTGAGTTTTACTAACGCACAGTAGCTTAACTACATATACTTAATTCAGAGAACTTTGTGTAAGATGATACACCAATGGGTTGGTTTATTTATCTCAATAAGGAACTTACTGAGTATTATGAAGAAGCTTGTATTTTTAAAGTTGCTATTGTCTTTTCTTCTTGTACATTATACTTTAGTATGTTTCTCCGCAATACTGGGTTATTCATGATTTAGAAATGACAGAGCAAAGAGAGGAGGAGGCCTTGTTATTTCTGTTGACAATTCCACAAAATCTACTCCTTTAAAAAACTATAACTCCCCTTCTGCCTTTGATTTCCTTTGTGGCACTACTGAGATCCCTTTCAGAAAAACTCCCTTTCTGACATAGCCCAACTACTAAGTGGAACTGTAGCTCAAAACCAAAAAAGTGTACTGTTGGTTTTTGGAGATTTTAATATTGATTGGCTGAATCCTAAAAATAATAAATCATGTACACTGTTTAAGAATTTGCAGCTAACACAGTTAATTTCCTCCCCAACTCGCATTAATATTAAAAGTCAGAATCATACCTTGTTGATTGGATTCTGTCTAGTTGTCCTGACAGAATCCAGGAGGCGGGCGTTCTCCCTAAGAATTTCAGTGACCACTGTCTAGTGTACTGCATATGCAAAATAAAGGCCAATAAATTCCCTCCCAAGATTATAATCACCAGGTCTTTCACAAAATGTAATCTTGAATCCTTTTTAAGTGATCTCAAGAACATACAATGGCACAGATTCAGTCTAATGCCAGATCTAGACACTGCAATTTAATTTTTTTCAGTCCGATCACTTGCGTGCTTGGAATTTGCATGTCCCTCTGCATAAAGTGCGACTAAAAGGGACAGACCTGACTGGGGTTACAGCTGACCTCATTCAAATGTTTCAGTTTAGAGATTCCCTGTGGTCAAAGTTCAAGCGTGCTGACTCCATGAACGATCACTGTACTTACAGACAATGGTGAAATGCATGCACAAAATAAACAAAAATGGCAAAGGCCCAATATTTTTGTGGAAATTTGAACAACAACCTATCAAACCCAAGAAACATCTGGAAAATCATAAATAGCATACAATCCCTCACAATCCACTCCCAACCCTCCACTGTCAAAATAGACAACCAAACACTGCAGCAACCCCTAGATGTAGCAAATGCCTTTAATACTTATTTTGTTGGATGTGCTACCACCCTGGTTGCTAAGATAACAAATGACACCATTTTCAGACCCCAAATAAAGATCAGGCCCTGACAAATCTTCAAAATCCTCATATAGATAAATTCAATTTTAGACCTGTGCCTGTTAGTGTCATTAATAAACATCTTAATAATTTAAAAATGAAAAACCAGTGTGGACCAGATCAAATTCCAGCAATGTTGCGGAATCTCAGTGCACCAGCAATTGCTAAACCTGGAAAAATACATCCACACGCAACTATGTGAATGTAATCAACGATCAAATTATCTTACCCCTGATCAATCAGGCTTTCGTCCAAATCACTCAACTTCGACTGCCCTCTTAAAAGTTTGCAATGATATTCAAATTGATATGGAACAAGGAGACTTAACTGGAGCTATTTTCCTTGATTTTGCAAAGGTCTTTGACACAGTAGACTATGGGGTCTTTCCCAAAAACTTAAAAACTCAGGCATTGGTGATCGTCCTCTAACTTGGTTTTGATCGGATGTTTCAGACCGATTGCAATATGTGGCCATTTCTGATAGCACTTCCCTCTTCCAGTCACATGTGGTGTTCCCCAAGGCTCCATACTCGGCCCCCTGTGATGTGGAATCAATCAATTAATTGATTATCTTGCGTATCTGCCCCCGGCCAAATTTTAAAAAATGTGTGCATGCTCCTGAAGTAATTCACACCAGACACAGGTTTCGGGTTAATGAAAAACTTGAGGAATGTTTATTCTGGGGGGACGGCATGCCCCTTATACAAAATTACATCATATGCATTGTCAGAGATAACATGGAATAATACATTAATAATTGGTTAGATGTTAAGTGGTTCATTTAGTGCCCTTCCTACCGGGTGTGATGTCACTGGTATCTTGAAGGTCTCCCCCAGATTCCAACGCCATCTTGTTAATGAGGGTGTTAGTCAATGTCAAAGGGAATCTCCCTAGCAGCCATTTTAGGTAAATCATATATAAGGTTGAATAATGCTGAGTAAATAGGCATTTTATTAATATGAATTAATATTTTGTCCACAACACCCTGCTATTCACATTATTTATAAATGGTCTCCCTAATGTCTGCAAATCCTCAACTGTACACATGTATGTAGATGACACTGTAATCTATACTAGTAAACCCAAGCTATCACAGCTTGAGGCTGTTCTCCAAAAACAATTCAGAGATGTAGAAAAGTGGATAGAAGATAACAAACTCTTCCTAAACACTGACAAAACTGTTACAATGATCTTTGGAACTGTACCTAAATTACGTAAACTACAAAATCAACAACTTTGTATCAGAACAAATTCAAATAGCACACTGAGAGCAGTCTGCTCTTTTAAATATCTAGATATGTTGGTAGACCCCAATCTATCCTTTGGCCTTCACATTGAAAAAATCTCTTTAAAACTTTACCCAAAACTAGGTGCCCTCATCAGAAAAAAATCTTGCCTAAGCCCTAGAGTAAGGAAAAAGACAAATTTTAATTCCGGTCATTGATTATGGGAATGTAGTGTATGCACCCTCACCACAACCCCATCTCAATAAACTTTATATGTTATATAATTCATTTTGCCACTTTGAACTAAAATGTAATTACTTTATCCACCACTGTGACATGTTAAAAGATCTAAACTGGCTGTTGCTGGAATCCCCATGCATTCTTCATCTTTTGAGCCTTGCATTTCTGGAAAGCTCACACCCTACCTGAATAGAATGCTCTCCCCAGCTGTACCCACCTCCTATAACCTCTGATACAGTACCAGCATGATATTTAGCATACCGCAATACAAAAATAAAGTGGCTCGATTGTCCATTTCCTACAGAGCACCGCAATTATGGAATAATTTCAGGGACACAGTCAAATCTTCATTCAGTCTAAAATCAATTAAGAGATCTATGGCAATATACCTCAGTACGGAATGTACCTGTTATGGTTGAATATATTTATTATCTGTTATGTATTGTCAGAGTATTTATATCGGCAGACATCTTGTGCTATGATAGAAATTAAGAGTGTATATTCTGAGTCACTCTGAACAGAGCAGACTCCATTTTGTTATTTCCAAGCTAACAAAAGACACAAGATTTCTATCTGAAAAACTAACCACTTTCCCAGAGCTAAAGGAATGCATAGTATATACAAACCAAGTGATAAGGAGAACGGGGGTTGGATAGACTGTCTAAAATGCTAATGGAATAGATCAAATCTAAACACAGACATTTGTGACAGAGGAGATTAAATAATAAAATTTTACTTTCTATATGTACAAGGTCCCATTGTAAGTTACGGGTCAAAACTCAGAATTTGCCAGACACATAGTCTGGACAAAACTTAAAGAAACCGTTTGAAGTGAAAGAAAACTTAAATTATGGCCACTATAAATATAAGCCAAAATGACGTCAAAATAGCCACCAGGAAAAGTTAACTCTTTCCTGGATAGGTATGTTTAGTGGGACAAAACTGCCCTCTATAGACCAAATACCTAAATTGCGATCTGAAAGATAAGCACACCTCTAGTGCTTCTGTTGGGTTATCAACTGATGACGTACAGAGAGTCTGGCCCTTTAAAAGTTAGGACAAAGGGAAGATAGAGGGGTTGAAAGAGAGGAAAAAGAGGAGAGAGGAATTGGAAGTTTGGGGACTCCAACTCGGACATGCAGAGAAACCCAGGACAACATCTGAGACTAACAATCTACTCTTAAAACTCTAACACTTAGAATTTTACTGACTTTCTAACCAACACCACCTTTCACCATAACTCATGCACCTACAGACATCCAAATAAGTTCCTGAGACTACCAATCGGATGAAATATCTACTCAACTGGTAATTATATTGGTTTCATTTAATTAATTAAATTAATAAAAATTTACTAAAAGCATGATATGTGACTGGATAAATCACGGTCAGATTTCCATATTAACCCCTTAAATCCGGAGGGCATACTATTACGCCCTGCAGGAGCCGGCTCTAAACGCCGGCGGGCGTAATAGTACGCCCTCGCTATAATGGCCGCCCACGTGGCCGGCGCTAATCGCCCGCTGCAGATCGCGGTCGGGGGGGATGCCTGGCCCCCCAGGCAACCCCCCTGTGGCCGTTGACCGTGATCTGCAGTCTCTGATCGCAGTGACAGGCTGTCACTGCGATCAGTATTTAACGTGTGTCAAATGATTTCAAATCGGCTGACACACGTGGCCGGCGGCTTTCTGCTATGCAGATCACAGTCGGGGGACTTACCTGGCCCCCCAGGCAGTCTCCCTGGGGTCAGTGACCGCGATATGCTAAGTCTGAGATCGCAGTGACAGGCTGTCACTGCGATCTCAGAGCGCTCTGATCGCAGTGACAGCATGTCACTGCGATCAGTGTTACATGTGTCAGCCTAATGGCCTGTGACACATGTAACAGGCGCAATGATTCCCCTGCAGATTGGTAGGGGGGAGTGCTTGTACCACCCAGGCACTCCCCCCTGTGGTCAATTACCCAATCTGCAATAGGTGATCACAGTGACAGGCAGTCACTGTGATCACTGATCCTGTATGTCAGCCAGTGATGTGAAATCACTGGCTGACACTGTCTCTGCCCCCTCTCCTGTAAAAAAAAAAAAAAAATATTAGTTAAAAAAAAAAATTACAGTTACATATAAAATATACTTAGATCATATATATTATATATATATGATCTAAGTATATATATATATACACACACACACACACACACACATTTACACATACACGAAGTGTATTTAAATATTAATATATATAATTATTTATATATATATTACTATCAAATTACACGTAGACTAATACTGATTAAATATATATATATATATTATTGTTATATATATATATATTATATATAATATAAAAAAATGTAAATACGTAAAAAAAATAAAATTAAAAAAATAATTAAAAATAAATAATAAAAAAATATATAGATGTTTGTTATTTCGTTCTAACTGTATTGTGATATTAATATATATATATTTATATCAAAATACACGTAGAACGAAATAATATATATATCTATATACATAAATATATACGTATATATCACTATATATACACCTATATATAAATAAAAATATTTAAAAAAATTATATATATATATGTATATATACACATATGTATATATATACATATATTAATTCTACACATATATTTATGTAATATTTTTACATAATTAGGTATCCTAATTAATTACAATTAGCGGGACCTGCCTGACAACCCATGCCGAAAGTATAGGGAATTTAATTTGCTAGCACTATATTTAACCCTATAACTTTCCAAGACACCATAAAACCTGTAAATGGGGGGTACTGTTTTACTCGGGAGATTTCGCTGAACACAAATATTAGTGTTTCAAAACAGTAAAATGTATTACAATGATGATATCGCCAGTAAAAGTGAAGTTTTTTGCATTTTTCACGCACAAACAGCACTTATTGCTGCAATACTTGTTACTGTTTTGAAACACAAATATTTGTGTTCAGCGAATTCTCCTGAGTACAACAGTACCCCTCATGTACAGGTTTTATGGTGTTTTCAAAACTTACAGTGTCAAATATAAGGCTTATGTTTCATTTTTTTCACATTAAAATTTGCCAGATTGCTTACGTTGCCTTTGTGACCCTATGGTAGCCCAAGAATGAAAATTACCCCTATGATGGCATACCATTTGCAATAGTAGACAACCCAAGGTATTGCAAATGGGGTATGTCCAGTCTTTTTTAGTAGCCACTTCGTCACAAACACTGGCCAAAATTGGCGTTTTTTGCATTTTTCACACACAAACAAATACTAACGCTAACTTTGGCCAGTGTTTATGACCAAATGGCTACTAAAAAAGACTGGACATACCCCATTTGCAATACCTTGGGTTGTTTACTATTGCAGATGGTATGCCATTATGGGTGTAAATTTAATTCCTGGGCTACTATACAGTCTCAAAGGCAATGTAACCAATCTGGCGAATTTCAGTTTCAAATGTAAAGTGCTGTATTTGACCCTGTAACTTCCCAAAACACCATAAAACCTGTACATAGGGGGTACTGTTTTACACGTGAGACTTTGCTGAATACAAATATGTGTATATTATTGCAGTAAAAGCAAACAGTATTATGACATTGACAGTTAAAATGTCATATAGAACTAAAAAAATAACAAAATTTCTTATTTTCTACCATTTTTTTCATATTAAATTATGTTTCATAGCTAAATAGTTGATATTAAATGAAAGCCCTGTTTCCCCTGAATAAAATGATATATAATAAGGGTGGGTGCATTTACTATGAAAGAGGTGAATTATGGTTGGACAGACATGTAGCGCAAATGCCAGGTTTTGTTTACATTTTGTTTTGTTTACAACGTGTACATTTGGATCTGTCCTTAAGGGGTTAAGAAATCTTAGTTAACTAAAGAATACATAGTTATAAGCATTCCATTCTGCAGGTGGAATTAAGAATAATTATATATTAATGTGATAGTATGACGTGTTAGCATACCGCTGTTTTTATCCAGGTGTATTGATTTTCTCTAATATAAGATAAGATATCTTTTTAGACAAACTAAAATTCTGTTTAGATAACATGGTAGATTCTCTTATTGGATGGTTCCAGGAAATGACTAATGAACTGGTTTAAATGTTATTTTATTTAAAATTACATAAGAATAGATCTTAATTACCTAGGAGATCTAGCCAACATTGAAAGGGTTATTCTAACTGTTAGCCAGGGTTTTATGGCCCTTCGCTGTGAAAAGTTTTCCTTTCAGTCTGTAAGGATACCTCATAAATCGTGTAAGACTTGACAGAAAATGCTGTTTAGCCATTGAAACGTGTATAGCCATTACTTTGCATTGCATACCATTTTATACTGGATATTCATTGATTATTGTCACGCATTTGTTATTATAAAATAAATCTATTTTTATAACAAAATTGTGATATTATTTATATGAAATACATTCCACTTAACACGATAAACGTTCTTTGGGGTCTGAGAATTGAATTAGTGGGCAATTCTCACTGTTTACTATTATTATCCCATAAATATCCCCACATATTGGAGGCACGCTGCTGAGATCGTTTAAGTTGAAATTATATTTCATATACAATAATATTGGTGTAATTCATGCAATTTAATCTTGATATAGAAAAGAGTTTTGTATTGAGATTAAATCAGTATATAGAAATATGGCTGAATCTAGCGCTTCATATTAATCAGAGAATGGGAAGAAGTTAGCGGAAATACAAGGTTTTCCCTTAAGCATCTTATATCAGTATCTAAATATTAAAGTTGATTATCCAGAGTGGATACTCCAAATAAAAAAACAGGTTGATGATTCGATTCATGATAGATCGGCTGATTCACCTATGGTTAAATATCTTAGCCATATAGATGAAGAGTCTACAATGCGATCTGTTACCAAATCATGCCCGTTTTTCATATTGGGTTATTCTATTATGTTAAAAAAGCATAATGAGATAGAACTTAAATTGGACGAGTGTCAGAAAGACCTGGTGCTCGAACAAAGAAGGTTCAACACTTTGTCTGATGAAAATAATCTCCTTCAGGCTCTAAACTCTGACCTTTTTAATAAACTGGAAAGAATGAGCAAAATGGTGGATGATTATGATCAACAGATAAAACAGATACAGATGCAGCTAGATGAATATCAAAAGGGAAGTGAAAAATTACTGGGAAAAGACCCAAGTGATTCTTCTCAATTCCCTGATATTCACACACCAGACCAGGTTTTCATAAAACAGTCTCTAAGAAAAGAGGTGAGTAATTCTGAGAAAACACCTGTAGGTTCTTGGCAATCTTGGGCAGAACAGTTTGAAAAGACTGTCCTGGCCAAGCTTGACAGAGGGAATCAGATTCAAGGTGATAGGAATGAAAACAGACATGGTTCTGTTCACTGGCAGAATTCTGATGCTGATCAGAATTGTGACAGTGAACAAGAAGCTCAGAGTGATGGGAGTGAAAGTGATTGCACTGTCCACTCTGAAGGCCATGTGACTGATATGCCATCTGCACTGTTGTACGGGTCTAATTCCTCTTCAGCAGACAGATCGCATAGACGTTTACCCAAACACAGAAACAGAGGTCGTAAATCAACGATGCCTGTTTATGAAACGCCAAAGGTTATTAAATTCCTTAGAGAGACTGTCCCACAATTTTCTAGAGGTTCAGGAAACATATCTGAACATCTGGAAAATTATGATAGAGCAATGAATTCATTGGGCATGTATGATGACATTCATAAGAAATGGTTCATTACATGGACCTTTGATTCAATGTGTCGTGTTTATCTAGAAAGTCTTCAAGCTATACAGTTAATGTCCTGGTCCAAGATGAAATATGAAATAATCATGGAATATGGTAAGTATAAAACCATTGCCTCTGCTAAGAAAGCGCTTTATAATTTAAAGTGCCGTCCAGATCAAAGCCCCAGAGAATTTTTAATAATTCTTAAAAATGCATACTCCGTGGCCCAAAGAAAACCCATGTATGAAAGCACAGACTTCAAAGATCTGTATTTTCATGCCATGCCAGTAAACATACAAATGAATCTCGCAAGAGATTACGATTGTAAGTTACCATTAGAATGGCTAGTCAGTCAGTGCATGAAATTGTATACTATACACCATGCACATGACGAAAATCAGCCAAAGGTTAAGAAACCTGGTGATAAAATGGTGTCAGAGACTAAAATTCAGTTAGGTTTAGAAACCCAACAGAAAAAGAGGACCTATTCCGAGGTTTTGAAAACACCAAAACCTCAGAAACAGGAAAACGCAGGAAGCAATTCTGCAAATTCCTCTAATAACTCTGAAAAATCCAATGCCAATGGGAATAAACGCCCCTGGGTTAATAAGAACCAAGGCAATTCCCAATGGAGAAGGAATCCTCAGGGAAATAGGAGATATGGAAACAGAAACAAGCAATCTGCTTCCAATAACTCCCAACAGTCTCAGCCATCCCAACCAAAGTCTAATGGGCAAAGACAAAACGGCAATGGGGGAAATAATTTGCGTCTTCAGGTTGGTCAATTGACAGACCAGATGGGCAAATTAATGGAGGAAATTACAAAGATTAACCAAGTCTTTGCCAGAAATCCTTTTTTAGGGATAGCTCCAATTGCAGAACTACCTGTGCAACCGCAGCAACAACAACAACAGGTGCCACAGCAATAATAGCCACTGTGACTAAACAGGCTAGGTTATCAGTAGCTAACCCTGTTTCCTTTCCAGGTACTAACAGTCAAATAAACAATAATTGCGTTAGAAAACCTATTGGCTATCCCGTCACTTTACTTCCGGGTGAAGGAGGCGCAACATGTTCCTCTGTTTTTTCATTTCAGCCAAAGGCTTAGGTAGCCCCAGCAACCACTAGTTTCCAGGATCCAGACCTGAAAGGGTTAACTGATGAGATGCCGACCACTAGTTCCTGCTTGACAGTTCAAGTTATTCCTAAGAAGGATGAGCCTGTGGGTAAGACTGAGCATTCCTCAGTACAGGTAGAAACTACTGCTGTGACCGGTAATGTATGGAAAACAAGTGACATGTTGACACATTCTAACTTCTTATGTGAATTAGAAGAACATGAAGGAAGGTACTACATGTCTGTAGAAATACAGGATTCGCTACCCCAGCCTTTCAAAGGGTTAATAGATACTGGTTCACAAGCCACTATCTTATCCAATACCTACTTCCAGCAGGTAATGGACTTAGCAGCGGATAAGCCGAAGCTAAGAGATTTCCCCAATGCTCTGTTGAGTGTAGGAGGAAATGCCCTTCATGTTATTGGCAATACCTGGTTAAAGTTTAAAATAGGTAACAAAACCTTTAGACACCCGGTGATAGTGGTAGATCTCCCCTATGACCGACTGATTCTGGGTATAGACATACTCAGAAGACTTAACACAATTATTGACTGTGTAAATGGAATTGTATAGTCACAAGCTAAGGTTCCCATAACCTATGAGAAATCACATGTACAATCTGATCATAACTGCTATGTGATAGAAGAAAGACCTGACTCGATAGAGGTACATTTTAGGAATAGTCAGTCACCTGACGTGACTATCCTGCAGGTGAATGATGCAATCGCACCTGTAGATGAGCATTCCGTAAGAGTTGCTCCAGAGAGGATCCAGAATGTCTCTCTGGAAGGTGATGTTTTAACCATTTCTCTCCACAGGCACTATGTTGAATCTGTAGATCTGGCAGGTCATGCTCAATTCCTTGGCAGAATTGAAAGGGTTAATAACAACTTATTCTTTCCTATTCAAATAAATGACTTAGGAAGAAGTAGGAATGCAAAGCTGGACTTAAAGAGTGAGAACAGCTATATTAGCAGAAGTCTGTTAAAGCAGATCGCTAATCCTAAAATGATCAGGTACGCTTCCCCACATGACAGGTGGATCCAGAACCTGGATGGCGAATCAGAGAGTCACAATGTGATAGCAAAATGTTTACTATCTATTTCCATCGGAAATAAGACTGTTAAACATTTATTCCTAGTGATAGACGAACCTCGCTATCAGGTTTACGTTGGCAATGATGTCATACATCGCTTTGCCATACACCTTGACCTGATTAATTCCAACTTGTGGACAAGGTTAAAAGGTAATCCTTGTGGATACCTACACGAGGAAAACGCCCTGAAATCAGGACAAATACTCCCATATGCGGTAAGTATCCAAGTACCTGATGACATAACCATTCCACAGAGGACAAGTAACTTTCTTTTACCCCTACAGGTCAAGGAGGGTCAGAGATTGGAAAACTCTGATGCCCTAATCTGTTTATCCAACAGGATACAACAATTAGGGATGGTGGTAACACATACACCAATGGTAAGTATTGGTAAGAATCCCACCTATATCATGGTCAACAATGTTACACCCAATAGTGTTACTTTACCAAAAGGAACATTATTAGGTCTAGCATTGGATGTTGAGTACTATACATTTGGTTTCCAAAACCAAATTATAGGCCTCATCCCTGAAGAATACTTAACTGAGGATGAAATTGTCGATCAAATATTCCATTCCTCCCCAGAAGGATTATTCACTATCCTATCTGTATATCCCTTCAACGTTGAAGAAGGCTCGTGTAAAATCGAAGAAGCATCAATCACCTTCGATCATCCGCTCAATGAGCAGGAATCACAAGAGTATCTCGACCAAAGAGAAAAGGTAAGTCAACACCGAACTGACCTAACTTCTAGGCTTGAAGAAGCTTATGAGATAGGCCAGCCTGAAATCTTTCCAGGATTTCAGGAAAAGCAAGAAGAGCAAATATCTTTAGCTGATGGTTGCTCCAACGATGCTGAGCGGCAACAGCTAAAGGAAATCCTAATGGAATTCCAAGATATTTTTGCCAAAGATTCCTACGACTGTGGGTTAACTAACCTCCACGTAGCCAGAATACAAACTGATCCAAATTTACCACCTGTATTTATCAAACAATATAGACTCCCATTAGCGTCATATGATGGTCTACAAGACATCATTCAGAATTTAAAGGAAAGGGGCATTATACGTCCAGTGCACAGTTCGTATAATAATCCGATCTTGGGGATTCTGAAACCTAATGGACAATGGCGTTTATGCGCTGACTTACGACAGCTAAATAAACGCGTCTATATGTCTGGTTGGCCAACGCCATACATAGACCAATGTTTGGTACAAATGCAGGGATCCAAAATATTCACTGCCATTGACTGTGCGCAGGGATATTGGACTGTACCAGTCCATGATGAAGACCAATATAAATTGGCCTTCACATTTGGAAAGCAGCAGTATAACTGGACCCGTATGCCTTTCGGTTACATAAACTCTGGTCATGAATTTGTTGTGTTCATGCATAAAGCTATGCCTGACGCACTCGAGAGAGGAACGTTATCATATGTCGACGATGTCTTGCTGAAAAGCACTTCCTTTGATAAGCATATCTTAGAGATTAGACATGTTCTCACTCAGTTAAGAGAGGCAGGGATTAAACTGTCTTTACAAAAGGCGCAATGGTGTCGCACCCATGTCAATTTCCTCGGACATGAGGTAACTTCTGAAGGATTAAATCCCCAGAGGAAGAAGGTTGAAGCCGTACTAAAGGCTAAAACACCTTCAAACATCAGGGAATTAAGATCGTTCCTTGGTATGACTAACTACTCCCGTAAGTTTATAGATAACTATGCAGAAATAACTAAACCACTCTTACACCTGCTTAAAAAGGAAACTACCTGGAACTGGGGGGAACCTCAGGACCAAGCGGTAAGTGAACTGAGGAGGAAGCTCACTCAGGCACCCTGTTTAGCATACCCAGAGGGGGGGTAAACCCTTCTATCTGGAGACAGGTTATACCGACTTAAGCATCAGTGCTGTTCTGTATCAGAAGCAGGACAGTTTAAACAAAGTTATTGCATATGCTAGCAAGACTTTGTCACCAGTTGAAGTTAAATTCAACACGTGTGAGAAGGCGTTATTGTCGACTGTCTGGGCACTACAAAATTTTCGTAGCTATATCCAAGGTGAGAAAATAATTGTAGAAACGGCTCACCAACCTCTACAGTATCTGCAGAGTGAAAGAATTAGAGACGGTAATCTCTCTAACAGTCGGATTACTGCATGGACTCTATCCTTACAGGGATGGCCGCTAGAAGTCCGTTATAAACATAATAAGAGAAGCCCAGTTGCCCAAGGTTTAGCAGAATTACATGACTGTACTGCTCCATCTCTGGATGATAATGACACCGGAGATGACTTCCTAGAAGAGCAATTGCTATCTCCTTATAAAGTTTATGACGAGGAATACTGTCGACCACTATCGTGGGTATACATTGATGGTTGTTCATATCACCACGTCGTTGGTGCTGAACGGAAGTTAGTTGCAGGTATCAGGAATCGCCTGGATAGGTGATTATCCCAACGTATCTATAGGATACAATATTGGTCCCAAAAGCAGTCAGATAGCCGAACTCTGTGCAGTATATAAGACCATTCAAATGGCAATAGAATATGGTATCAAAGAATTTGTTATCATAACTGATTCCAACTATGTTCGCAACAGTTTCGTCGAATATCTGCCTAGCTGGAAACGTAACCAAATGCTGAAAAGCAATAACAAACCTGTTAAACATGGGAAATTGTTTTGTAAAATCGATGAGTTGGTTAAGGAAATGGTTTAACCATATATTGGAAGAAAACCAAAGGCCATTCTAAAATAGAAGGTATTGACAAGGATGGTAATGACTTAGCCGATTCACTGGCAAAACAAGCTGCCATCAATGGTGAAACTCTAAACATTGATGATCTTATGGGTTCAATTCATGTTGAAGCCATAACTAGATGACAGGCTAGAGATAATGCAGACTTAAACGTCGTGCAATGGAGTCAAGAAGCTCCTAGTGAGGACCTGATTACCAGTCAAAAGAATGATCCCGTCATAGGCATATTCTATAAACATATAGAAGACCCTACTGCCAATCCCATCACAGATGAGGATTGCAAAGTTAATGAAGATTTACGAATCTTGATGAGATATAAAGTCCAATTTAGTATCATGGATGGGTTGCTGGTCAGAACTTCGGAACATGGTATACAACAATGGGTAGTCCCAACTGTATACAGAGGGTTAATGCTCCAACACGCACATCTGGGCATCGTGGTGATAAGATCACATATGAGATATTGCGTGATTATGCATATTGGCCACACATGTTAAGGGATGTTAAGACATACTGTCAGGGATGCTTGATTTGTCCGCAATATCAACCCCATGGTCCAACCCATCGTGCACCACTTCAGAAGAGGGGGGTGTCATTACCCTGGTCTGATATTCAAATTGACTTTATAGGTCCTGTAACAAGATCTTCAAGAGGTAACAAATACATGTTAACCGTTACATGTATGTACACAAAGTGGATAGAATGTTTGCCTTGTAAAGAGAACACGAGTACCGTGTGCGCCACTTTGTTGATTAACCATGTCTTTTCCAGGTTCGGTCTGCCTCAAAGAATTGAGTCAGACAGAGGTAGTCATTTTACCAGCGAAGTAATGGCTAAGATGTGGAACATTCTAGGTGTTAAACGAAAGCTACATATTGCATACCGCGCTGCGTCTAGCGGGGGGGTAGAGCGATATAACCAGTCTATCGTTAATATTCTGAAGAAATATGTTAAGGAGTCTGGTAAAGACTGGGACATTAAATTGCCCCTAGTTTTAATGGTGATTAGAGCTACACCTAGCACTGCTACCAAATTGTCACCTTTTGAATTGATGACAGGAAGAAAGATGGTTTTACCACAGCATTTACTATATTGTACTTCGGATCATAACTTGATCAATGCTGCCACTACGCATCAGTATATCGAAGATTTGCGCAAGCATTTACAGAATGCGTTTGCTTTTGCCCAAAAGAATCTAGAAAAAGCAGCGACAGGGGTTAAGACCTATTACGATCTAAAAACCACGAAAAAGGAATATGAGATCACAGATCAAGTCTATCTGTATAACTTTGCGCGAAATCAAGTCAAGGAAAAGAAATTTTTACCTTCTTGGAAAGGGCCATATGTCATCATTGACAAAATTTCCCCAGTAGCGTACAAGATAAAAATTCCTAAGGATGGTGATTTTATTGAAAAGTGGGTTCACATTAACCAGTTGCGTGCTTGTCATCCTAAATCTCAATTAAGGATTATAGGTGTGGATTCGGATGCAGAAGGATGAACGACTAACCTGGATGAATGCTTGATTCACGTGGTATAGTATGATGTGAAATGTTGTGATGTGCCATGATCTCATGTACGTTCATGTCATTAACCATTTCCTTGCCATCCAATAACTACATGTTCTAAGCAGGTTACTAGCTTGTTTAGCTGCTATAGGCGAATTGCTGAAGAGTCAGTAATAAATGTAGTGAGGGATGAAGTTATAAAAATAGAATTAGAGAGAATACATATGTTGATGAATCGTAATAATGTGTTGTCCTAGGCCAAGTGATGTCACACTGTTATAAGTTTGTATGCTTAACAAACCTTGAATCATTAGTAGATAAGTCTGAAACGAGTTCCTGATCCGTGACTGTCGAAAGATGTCCAAGAAGGATGTGGCGTGTTTCTGGATCGTACTGCTCCTGTGCCAAGAGCTACGGACCGACCCGATCGCAGAGATGGGACCATCCTCCGGCATCCTGATTCAAGAGACACCAGGGTTCATCTTGACAGAGAAGAGGATCCTGACCCGACGTGTGTTCGTCAGCTTGGACCCCAAGATTTCCATCGAGAAGGCATACAACATTTCATCGATGCAGCTTCCTGAGTTACAGACTTGGTACCAGATGCACCTCCAAAGAGCACAGGACCGTGTGCGAAACATCTTGGAGCAAGCCCGGAAACCATTTGTATCCAGTTCTATTCCGATGAGCAACCGACCCAAAAGGTTCCTCACCGCTATAATTGTTGCATTAGTTTGTGCCACTGTCGGTGCAGTTGTCGCAACTGGAATGTCTGCAGCCAACTCTATTACTGTCCAAAAGCTGGATATGGAAATCTATGCGCTAAAGCAACACATTAACGATATTCATCAGGTGATAAACCAGCAAAGAACACTTCTCCAAGACGTGTTAACTATTGTGGAAGACACAGTTGTAACAACAAATTTGCATTCGGAGTTAATTGCCAAATCCACTGAGTTGCACCAAAGTCATGACTTATTTAAGCGTGAACTTTTATTTCTGCATGACCCAATATTGTTCCACACACTTGCTTTTCTTGACGAAGTGCAAACTGGAATGATCGAATTGGCAGGGACATGTATATCTCTGTATTTTGTATCCAAGGATATTGTTCATGCGATGCTTGCCAATGTGGATGGAGAAACAATTGAGCCTATGCAATTAAATCTGGCCTTTGAGATGGGGAGCGCTATACCTCTCTTAATTGATCCGGAACGTATGTCAATAATGATATTATGGTTGATTGTACTTAGTGTAAAGTTCAAAACTATTACAGGTACAAATATATACAAAAATGTTCATTCCACGCACGGGCCTATGTTAGAAATGATGTGATTGCACAATATGTCTGGTAACTTCTATAGTGCTTATTCGTAAGCTAAATTAATTTTGGCTACGAAATGCACTAAAGGGGGGTTATGTCAGAGTATTTATATCGGCAGACATCTTGTGCTATGATAGAAATTAAAAGTGTATATTCTGAGTCACTCTGAACAGAGCAGACTCCATTTTGTTATTTCCAAGCTAACAAAAGACACAAGATTTCTATCTGAAAAACTAACCACTTTCCCAGAGCTAAAGGAATGAATAGTATATACAAACCAAGTGATAAGGAGAACGGGGGTTGGATAGACTGTCTAATATGCTAATGGAATAGATCAAATCTAAACACAGACATTTGTGACAGAGGAGATTAAATAATAAAATTTTACTTTCTATATGTACAAGGTCCCATTGTAAGTTACGGGTCAAAACTCAGCATTTGCCAGACACATAGTCTGGACAAAACTTAAAGAAACCGTTTGAAGTGAAAGAAAACTTAAATTATGGCCACTATAAATATAAGCCAAAATGACGTCAAAATAGCCACCAGGAAAAGTTAACTCTTTCCTGGATAGGTATGTTTAGTGGGACAAGACTGCCCTCTATAGACCAAATACCTAAATTGCGATCTGAAAGATAAGCACACCTCTAGTGCTTCTATTGGGTTATCAACCGATGATGTACAGAGAGTCTGGCCCTTTAAAAGTTAGGACAAAGGGAAGATAGTGGGGTTGAGAGAGAGGAAAAAGAGGAGAGAGGAATTGGAAGTTTGGGGACTCCAACTCGGACATGCAGAGAAACCCAGGACAACATCTGAGACTAACACTCTACTCTTAAAACTCTAACACTTAGAATTTTACTGACTTTCTAATCAACACCACCTTTCACCATAACTCATGCACCTACAGACATCCAAATAAGTTCCTGAGACTACCAATCGGATGAAATATCTACTCAATTGGTAATTATACTGGTTTCATTTAATTAATTAAATTAATTAAAATTTACTAATAGCATGATATGTGACTGGATAAATCACGGTCAGATTTCCATATTAAGAAATCTTAGTTAACTAAAGAATATATAGTTATAAACATTCCATTCTGCAGGTGGAATTAAGAATAATTATATATTAATGTGATAGTATGACGTGTTAGCATACCGCTGTTTTTATCCAGGTGTATTGATTTGCTCTAACATAAGATAAGATATCTTTTTAGACAAACTAAAATTCTGCTTAGATAACATGGTAGATTCTCTTATTGGATGGTTCCAGGAAATGACTAATGAACTGGTTTAAATGTTATTTTATTTAAAATTACATAAGAATAGATCGTAATTACCTAGGAGATCTAGCCAGCATTGAAAGGGTTATTCTAGCTGTTAGCCAGGGTTTTATGGTCCTTCGCTGTGAAAAGTTTTCCTTTCAGTCTGTAAGGATAACTCATAAATCGTGTAAGACTTGACAGAAAATGCTGTTTAGCCATTGAAACGTGTATAGCCATTCCTTTGTATTGCATACCATTTTATACTGGATATTCTTTGATTATTGTCACGCATGTTACATATTATTATTAATTAATTTGTTATTATAAAATAAATCTATTTTTATAACAAAATTGTGATATTATTTATATGAAATACATTCCACTTAACACGATAAACGTTCTTTGGGGTCTGAGAATTGAATTAGTGGGCAATTCTCACTGTTTACTATTATTATCCCATAAATATCCCCACAGTATTAAATTTATATATGTGTTTGTATTTTGTATTTTTGTAATATTATATCCTATTGTAACAATGCAATGTTTTGTGGACCAAGGACATACTTGAAAATGAGAGAAATCTCAATGTATCCATCCTGGTGAAATATATTTTATAAATAAATAAATACATGAGATGATGAAAATTTCAATAAACATTTATTAAATCTAAAAATATTTTTTTATATAAGTAAAGTACATGTGCCATTTAAATAAAAAATTCCCATAGATTTACACCTCAAAAGTTTCATATACAGTTGTAATCAATATTTTTTAACCTCCGTTGAAAATCAGGTTTATTGTTAAATTGTACACTTTCAGCTGTTTGCAATGAACAAATTGAACAAAAGCAATTGAAATAGCTCAACACAATGAATGCATCAAGTGGTTTTCCCCAAACTGAACTGAAAATTCAACTTGTAATGGTTTGTACAGTCTCAACATTTTTCAATCCCTTCATGACAAGCATCTTTAGTACTTAGTAGAGCACCCTTTTGCTGTTATGACTTGCTTGCTGCAAACGAGATGCATAGCCAGACACGAACTTCTGGCAGCTTTCCCGAGGCATCTTAGCCAATTGCTCATGAGCAATGGCTTCCAATTCAGTAATATTATTTTGTTTGTGTGCTGCAACTGGCTTCTTCAACTCCCACCAGAGATTTTCTATGGGGTTCAAGTCAGGTGAATAAATCACTAAGGCACTCTAAATCAAGATTCTGGTTCATGGAGGTGCAGAAAACAGAATTTCTTCTATTTGCCCAATCAGCCTGAAATTAGTCAGTTTGCAGTTTGGTCTGAAACAAATCTCCCAGTGTACTGCATATTACTCTTAATTATTAGGGCAAGAGCAGCAACATGTAATTAGCTTTCAGTACGGGTTCTAAGGGCAGCAAAGGCAATTAAAAAAAACCCTTAAACTTATTTTTATTAACTTAAGGGCCTCAATGGATTTTGAAAGTAGGAAGGTCCAAGGATCCAGGGGGAGAGGTTGTGTGAGAATAGACTTGCACAATTGATGTACAGAGTTTCAAAGGATGTCCAATAGGGAAAGGACTACCACATATAGACTTGTGTACCCTTTATGTTGTAATTCCCTTCTTTTGTAAGTTTACACATGCAAATGCCTTGGCATTATATTTACATATGTCTAACCAACTCTCACCTTCCAGTTCACGTTTCCCATTTCATTACATAAGAGAGCTCTTATTAGTCAAGAGTAGAGGTCACAAAGAAATACAAGGGAATAAAATCCATGACAGGCGAACAAAGGGAATTTAAGTGTGTCAAGTCTCAGGAAGTTGCAAAATGTATGCTATCCTAAATGGCATAACTACGTGATTGAACATATCTAAAAAAGTTAGAGGGAGATAAAGGGGCTTCAGACCTTCTAATGTCATAAAGAATAACAGTCCTTACAACAAATACGTAAGTGTTTGTAGGCAACCATCCTCCAGGCAAACAAAACCAGACATAAATATTACAGAAGGGGAAATTTGATCATTCAAAAATGGAGACAAAGGAGATAAGCAGTAGTAAATTTGCATTTAATAGTGCTTTATCCCACATCATCATAGAATTGACAATAGCTTGACACATTTATCACACCATAAAACTGAGGTAGATCAGGGAGAAAATAAGATCAGACTGTATTTGTGCAAGTTGGAAAGCTACATAGTAAAAACAAGGGCTAGGCAAGCCCAAACTGTCCAAAAGCTTTGGTCTATAGAAAATTATCTATCAAATTCTGGAGGGACGTGAGATCTGAACTCAACAAGAGCACAGGCAGACCATGAAACTGGTAGAGGCATCTTAAAATTGTGTACACTGCCCACCCAGGTGATGGCATACTTATTCCAAGTCTATAAGTACCTCTTCAAAGTCATATTTATAGGAGGGTCATTTACTGCATACAGAGTAGATGGAGAGGCTTTTATCCAAATACACAAATAAGGATTTGAAGAGGGCATAAACTAAAGGTGGAAACACTGGGACATAAATCAGAATGTAAACAATTTATAGCTGTTTACCGTAAAACCAACTAGTGACGAGAAATTGTAAAAAACAGAGAATAGGTAGGGGAGAAAAGACAGGTAAACCCATGGACAGACAGGATGCACAGGTTCGTCCTTTGGACAAAGAAATAACAACATAACGTTATTTTGGGTGTATCATTCCCTTATTGTCCCTAGATTTAGACCAAGAACATTTGATTACTTATTTTTGTGAGTGTATTATGAAAACAAACCTAATAAGCAACAAAACAGTAGTGAAGCTAAGTCCATTCCAACACTTGTCCTACTCTTACCCCCATTTTACTTCCTTTTGCAGCTCTCTAGCCCTTTCCAGGAGTTTGTTACAAGCATTTTTGTGGCCAAAAGTTCGGGTCCCATTGACTTCAATCGGGTTCTGGTTCGGGGTCAGGTTCCGGGTCAAGTTCGAGCCCGAACCCGGACTTTTTAATAAAATTCTGCCAAACCCGCCGGACCCGAACATCCAGGTGTCCGCTCAACTCTAATAAGCAATATCCATGGGATTGCAGATAGGGAAAGGTCTCAGTGGTTTATTATGATTAATAGCCTGAACAAGGCCATATCTACATGTCTAGTTAATTTCTTTACTGATGTGTGTCCCTCTCCTAGGTTGATGCTATAGGTCCATGTTTCAAACCATAATCCATAGTATTTTTAAGGACTAGCTTGTTGTTTGGATACCTCACAAGTATTTGTCTGTCATTAGTGTCAGTGTGTTTTTTTGTAAGGGTGACATTCCAATGTTTAAAAATAAGGAAATACATCTCATTAATCCATTAACGCTGTTACAGAGTTCCATGCCATTGCGCTTTAAATGGGCTTTAAAGCCATTGCGGCAGCATGGAACACCGTAGCGGCTTTGAGCCCCAGCACCCTAGGTGTACTCATCTCTGCCGCGATCTGCTTCTGGGTGACTGCCTGAAAGCCCAAGCAGTCCCCACTTGACAAGTTAGGCCCTCACAGGCCATGTGATAGCTCTGGGCTGTGACCAATCCCCCTACTGGTCAAACAGGGAGAAAAAAAAAGTTAGTGAAGGAAACAGGACAACCAAAATATTTAATTAAAATATATACAAGTAGGATTTAAATATATATATATATATATATATATATATATATTTTTTAATTCTATGTGCATAGTTATGTAATATACATAATTATGTCATTTTATTAATTATAATTTGAAGGATCTGCCTGACAACCCAGGCAGCAAGTCTAGAATATTTAATTTGCCAGTCCTATCTTTATCCCTGTAACTTTCCAAAACACCATAAAACTTGGACATGGGGGTTACTATTTTCTGAACACAAATATTAGTATTTCAAAACAGTAAAACTTATCACGACAATAATATCACCAGTAAAAGTGCAGTTTTTGAGTAAAAAATAATTTTGTGCATTTTTTACATACGGATTGCATTTTTGCTGGGCATTTTGTATATTTCACTTCATATGTGCCACTAAGTTCAAACCCCCCAAATTATGCTCAGCTAAGTCTTCTGTTTGTTTTGAAGTTTTATGGTATGTCTTTGGCACTATTTCGTGAAGCTACAGTGCCATATAGGAGATCTGTCCTTTTCAGTATTCACAGTAGAATTTTGAGAGACGGATATAATGAGCCTTTGCTTCCATTTGGGGTATTATAGTAGTTTGACTGTTAAAAAAAAACAAAAAACACAAAGGCCTACCATTTGTAAAAGTAGACACTCCAGGGTATCTCATAAGGTGCATATTGTGCCTTAACATGCCCCCATTTTTTCACCAATATATGCCAAAGTATGTGGTAAAAAATAATTTTGTGCATTTTTTACATACGGATTGCATTTTTGCTGGGCGTTTTGTATATTTCATATGTGCCACTAAGTTCAAACCCCCAAATTATGCTCAGCTAAGTCTTCTGAGTAAAAAGACACCCCCAATGAATGTCTTTGGCACTATTTCGTGAAGCTACAGTGCCATATAGGAGACCAAGCCATATCAGTTTTTACCGAACTTTGAATTTTGAAGCTGGGCCTATATGCAATTTCCAAGCATCTTCACAGGTTTTAAATTCAAAATACCCCACAAAGGCCTACCATTTCTTAAAGTAGACACCCCAGGGTATTTCAAAAGGTATATTTTGAACCTTAGCGTGGGATCATTTTTCCGCTAGCTTGTACCAGGTGTAGTGGTAATAAGCGTTTTTTCTGCCTTTTTGACACACAAACTGAGTTTGCACAGTACCTTATGTGTGCTACCACTGTATAATACTTCATATGTTGCTCAGCTATGTCGGCTGAGTACAGCAATACCCCCGCTTGTACCTTTGCCAGGTATATGTGGACTTCGGAGGGGCACATTTGGGACACAGCCATTCCAGTTTTTTTCAAAATTTTTATTTTTACGCTGTGCCCATGTCCCATTTTAGAGTATTTTACCAGGCTATATAATCCAAATACCCCATAAAGCCATACCATTTCTTAAAGAAGACATCCCAGGGTATTTCAAAAGACATATTTTGAACCCCCGGTATGTACCTTTGCCAGGTATATGTGGATGTTGAAGGGGCACATTTGAGAATCAGCCATTCAATTTTTTTTCTAACTTTGAAGTTTTACGCTGTGTCCATGTTCCAATTTGGAGTAGTTTAGCTGGTTGGTTATTGAAACTTCCCCACAAACACATACTATTTATTAAAGAATACACCCTGGGGTAATTCAAAAGGCATATTTTGAACTTTGGCGTGGGATCATTTTTTCTCTAGTTTGTTCCAGGTGTAGTGGTAATGAGCATTTTTAAATGTATTTTTTAACTTTTAGAATTTTTTTTTACTTTTAAAAACTCGTTTTTAAACTTTTGTTTTGCTTATTAATTTTTTTAAAACTTTCCTAAACTTTCCTAAAACTTTTTTTTACAGATTTAACATTTTTCTAAGCTTTTTTTTTACCGTTAACCCCTAACTAGCAGTCAGCAGCACTAACAGTAAATTCCCCATTTTCCCATAACTCCCACCCACCCCAGCTAGCAAAATATATAATAATAAAATATTTAAATAAATAAATTGAACCCCTGAGGGTTAAAAAATAAATAAAAGTTAATCGTCAGGGGTTAAAAAAATTAGATCACAGATCAACTGGCAGGGAATGCTCATTACCACTAACACCAAATCCCCTAATTCCCCACTAACTTCCATCCACCCCAGCTAGCTAAATTTATCATTTTAATACTTAAATTCATTAATTAAAAAAAAAAAATGAACCCTCAGGGGTTAAAAGAAAATCAGATCATAGTAAAATATAATCCCTGCCAATTGATCACTGTAGTCAGTGATCAATTGGCAAGGAAGGCGTTACATTTTTATTAAAATGGGTAAAGGGTGGGGGGATTTTAAATAAACTTTATTTATTTTTTTAACAGGGGGCAGGATCAGTGATGATCTGTCTCCCTGCACTTCACATAGAACCAGGAAGTGCAGGAAGGCAGAAGGTAAGTATACTGAGCATATGTGCTCGCTCTGCTGGGGCAGCCTGATCGGGTGCTCCCGGTCTGCCTCTAACACAGAGGCAGACCAGAGTTCCATTAATCCCGCCGATCTGGGGTTAATTTTACCGCGTGACGGACGAGGTCCATCACTCGTCGTTAAGAGTTTCCCCTGAGTGACAGACCTTGTCCGCCACTCGTCATTAAGGGGTTAATGGCGATATCATTGTGTAGATAAGTTTTATTGTTTTGAAGTACTCATATCAGTATTTAGGGAAGTCTCCCGAGTATAACAATACCCGCCATATACAGGTATTATGGTGTTTTGGAAAATTACAGTGTCAATATAGGGATTGCCTATTTCAGTGTGCCAGATTAGTTTGCTGGGCCTATGGTGCCTTTCGAGACCATATGGTAGCTCAGAAATGTAAATTAACCCCATCATGGCATACCATTTGCAAATGTAGACAACCCAGGGTATTTAAAATGGGGTATGTCCTGTCTTTTCTAGTAGCCAGTTAGTTTCATACCCTGGCCAAATCTAGCATTCATATTTGTTTGTTTTTGCGTTTTACACACAAAAACTGCACTTTTACTGATGATATCATTGTTGTGAAATGGTTTACTGTATTAAAACACTCATATTTGCATTTAGTCTGCTGAGTATAACAATACCCTCCATATAAAGGATTTATGGTGTTTTGGAAAGTTATAGGGTTAAATATAGGGCTTGCCAATTAAATTATCTTGCCTGCCTGCCTGGGTTGTCAGACAGGTCCCTCAAATTATAATTCATAAAATCAGATAGTCATGTAAAATTAATAATTACATATATACGTATAATGTTTTTTTTTTCATTTAGATTAAATTATATATGTATTATATATGTATAATATATATATATATATATATATATATATATATATATATACAGGGAGTGCAGAATTACTGGGCAAATGAGTATTTTGACCACATCATCCTCTTTATGCCACTTACTTGTCTTACTCCAAGCTGTATAGGCTCGAAAGCCTACTACCAATTAAGCATATTAGGTGATGTGCATCTCTGTAATGAGAAGGGGTGTGGTCTAATGACATCAACACCCTATATCAGGTGTGCATAATTATTAGGCAACTTCCTTTCCTTTGGCAAAATGGGTCAAAAGAAGGACTTGACAGGCTCAGAAAAGTCAAAAATAGTGAGATATCTTGCAGAGGGATGCAGCACTCTTAAAATTGCAAAGCTTCTGAAGCGTGATCATCGAACAATCAAGCGTTTCATTCAAAATAGTCAACAGGGTCGCAAGAAGCGTGTGGAAAAACCAAGGCGCAAAATAACTGCCCATGAACTGAGAAAAGTCAAGCGTGCAGCTGCCACGATGCCACTTGCCACCAGTTTGGCCATATTTCAGAGCTGCAACATCACTGGAGTGCCCAAAAGCACAAGGTGTGCAATACTCAGAGACATGGCCAAGGTAAGAAAGGCTGAAAGACGACCACCACTGAACAAGACACACAAGCTGAAACGTCAAGACTGGGCCAAGAAATATCTCAAGACTGATTTTTCTAAGGTTTTATGGACTGATGAAATGAGAGTGAGTCTTGATGGGCCAGATGGATGGGCCCGTGGCTGGATTGGTAAAGGGCAGAGAGCTCCAGTCCGACTCAGACGCCAGCAAGTTGGAGGTGGAGTACTGGTTTGGGCTGGTATCATCAAAGATGAGCTTGTGGGGCCTTTTCGGGTTGAGGATGGAGTCAAGCTCAACTCCCAGTCCTACTGCCAGTTCCTGGAAGACACCTTCTTCAAGCAGTGGTACAGGAAGAAGTCTGCATCCTTCAAGAAAAACATGATTTTCATGCAGGACAATGCTCCATCACACGCGTCCAAGTACTCCACAGCGTGGCTGGCAAGAAAGGGTATAAAAGAAGAAAATCTAATGACATGGCCTCCTTGTTCACCTGATCTGAACCCCATTGAGAACCTGTGGTCCATCATCAAATGTGAGATTTACAAGGAGGGAAAACAGTACACCTCTCTGAACAGTGTCTGGGAGGCTGTGGTTGCTGCTGCACGCAATGTTGATGGTGAACAGATCAAAACACTGACAGAATCCATGGATGGCAGGCTTTTGAGTGTCCTTGCAAAGAAAGGTGGCTATATTGGTCACCGATTTGTTTTTGTTTTGTTTTTGAATGTCAGAAATGTATATTTGTGAATGTTGAGATGTTATATTGGTTTCACTGGTAATAATAAATAATTGAAATGGGTATATATTTGTTTTTTGTTAAGTTGCCTAATAATTATGCACAGTAATAGTCACCTGCACACACAGATATCCCCCTAACATAGCTATAACTAAAAACAAACTAAAAACTACTTCCAAAAATATTCAGCTTTGATATTAATGAGTTTTTTGGGTCCATTGAGAACATGGTTGTTGTTCAATAATAAAATTAATCCTCAAAAATACAACTTGCCTAATAATTCTGCACTCCCTGTATATATATTTATTTGATTATTTATTTATTTTCTTTAGTTTTTTACATTCTAAGAGTCAGAAGGACTGCTTGACAGCTCAGGTAGTCCCCTTGCAGGCAGCTCCAGAGACTCCTATTGCGGCCATGTGATCATAGTGATCACATGGCCCTGGAGGGCAAGTGTGGCTTGAGCTTCTGCAGGGGGACTGCCTGGGCTGTCAGGCAGTCTGCACCCACCGGGATCGCTGTGGATCACCAGTTCCTTTTGCAAAGGTTGTATTATTGTAATATTGTGAAATTCTAAGAAATTTGGCCAAATGTCTGTTCAACTAAGCAAAATTTCAGAATTGAAAAACTAGCAATAAAAGAGATAAATAAAAAGGGTGTGAAAATTAGATAACCACTGTACTTAAAAATAAATACATAATAAGGTACACCAATAGGAGCATATTCTTGCCATTTTGTTCACAGAGACAAAAATAACCAACATGGGGAATAAATGGAGGGGCAGTAAAAAATAAAACCAAACTTAATTTATACATTATATACTTGTTAAGTATATTTTTTATATATATATATATATATATATATATATATATATATATATATTTACTGTTCCTCCTTTTTTCCCTGTTTTTGATTACTACTCACTTGATCTTTGAGTAAAATTTAAGTTTTGTGAATGTCCCTTAGCTATCAATTATTTTTCCATCAATCACCTTTTGTTGATTTGTCCCAAATTCTGATAAATTGCAGTTTAGACCAAAACTAATCTCCAAGTGTATTATTTAACCCTAATGTTGTGAGAGACACATGATTATTCACTAAATTAAGTAAATTTAAAGTGAATTTCCCATTTAAAATCAAAATATCTGAACGGGATAAATTCTCTAAGTCAGCTATGCTTTCAGTTCAGCTATGTTGGCCATAGATTTTAAATTCACTTTGAATTTAGCTTGAATTCTCACTTTAATAAATGAATCTGTAAATAGTAACTTGGATAACCACTGTCATAGGAAGTAGAGAATTCTTTTAAAGTTAAGCTGTATATCTGAAAGCATATAAGAAGTCTCATGGTTTTTTTTTTAATCGTTCCAGTGAGGATACACACACATGAAGTAACAATTTAGTGTGGAAACTCCACCCATAAAAAACATTGTGGTTGCAGATAAGTTTTAAAATAGAGTCCTACTGTCAATACTTAGGAAAAATGCCAGCTGACAATTTGGTTGTGTGAGGCCACAGCTATGGCTTATTTCAGGTGATATTAATTCAAGTGCACAAATTTGTCTTGTGGAGCAGATTCTGACAAAATTCTGGTTCAAAGTGAGCTCTGTTAAGCAACCTACCATTTTTGCTTGCTTCTGGAAAAATACCATAAAAAAGTGATATAACTGTTGTGCTATTTAGTGCCCCATAATTTTTAATATTAAAAGAAATCAATATGGATGCTTGAAGACTGGCCTGGACATTACGTAATGCTGTTTCAACACAGGTCAAAGTAACTTTGTATTTTGAAACCTTAAGAAGTAAACAGGAGGAATATTTATCTACAGTTTAATTTGTGAGCTATCTGTGTACAAGGGTAACAAGAACAATGGTTTATTACATAATGGGACTTTACAATCCGAGATACTTAAGCTCACAGAGCTTCAAAGGGGTATGCAAACTATGCAATTGTTTGTGCATAAACATCACAGGCAATCCAGAGTGTTTGTCAGCCATTTGAACCCAAAGTCTGAGGTCGCTTCCATATTTTCAGGATATTAGAACTTAAATGAATCTATTGGAATCATGCATGATATACAAATGTAAACTAAATGTGTGATTGCTACAGTAATGTCTATAACTGCATCCTTGACTGATTTAGGGGTAAAAGGTAATATAGATATACTAATATAATTAGATTCTATTTTTCTTTGTAAAGATGAATGTATCAATCAGTTAATCATACAGGTTAGATTGATACAGGATATAGACATATTGCATGATGATTAATATAACCAACCCTGTTTCAATTAAAGAATATAATAACCAAAGACAGATATTTAACGTAATTTGAAATATCCCCAGTATTGGTGAATTAAAGGTCAATTCATTTATTTAACCAGGTCATCAATGATCTAATTCAGGTCTTCATACCTAGGGAAACAGTGCCATCTATTGATGAAAGTCCCTAAGGGCCACATTAATAATTAAATATTAAGATATGCCCATAACCAATCAAAAGCCAGATTTAAGTCCCAGGTACCACCCATTTACAAACAAGGGGCAGGAACTGATAAGGTGGAAATAATGGTTAAATAGGGAGAAAAATAAGAGAGAGCAATATCTTCAGATCGTCTTAAAAAAAGATCAAAGGAGAAAACAGAGGGCTAAGAAAGGAGATTGACTGACTAAGGGCAATAGACTGAGTTATAGACCAGAGCACCCAGAGAGGAGAATCCCAAATTGAATTCCTTCATCCTAGACTCTTGGTAATGTATAAAGGTTTCTCTTTACTTTATATTAAATAAATGGGACTACTGAATGCCCTATGTGTCTATATTGTGAACTGATCCCTATTAATAGAACAGTTATATCTCATTCTACCTGCAGCCTGAGTCAGATATAACTTCCTAAGTTGGAACATTCTTGATTCCTTCTTTAGACATAGATCAGTTCAATATATATACTAAGGCTATCAGAAACCTTATATAAACGTACTGTAGTTAAACTGATGGCATATACTTGGCAGGGTTGGTTGATATTTAACTAATTAATATAATGACAATTGTATCTTTAATGCAAGGGGTGTCATATGATTTATTCTGTATACTGGTATTGCTGTGAAGTTTGTAATAGCTTTTATTGTCCTATGCTGATAAGATTATAGATGAGACAAAGTGTAATGTTGACTCCTAGGCTTGTCAAGTAAACTAATTGACTTGTTGACATAAACTCATATATAATATGGCAAATTGATTATAATTGTATTGTTTTGTTGTTTTGCATTTTATAATGTGTATTATTAAATTTATATATATTTTAAGCAAAGTGTGTTTATTGGCCATCTGCCTTTCATAAGTGTTTATATCACCGCTCAAAACAAAGAACTACAGGGTCCCTGAAGGCTCTATGTGTATGTGAATATCATCAGATATTATTCAATCTATATTCCATACATATAAAACCTTAGATTACCCAACATAACAGAGCAGGTCGTCTGATCAGCCGCAATATCAAAACCACTGACAGGTGAAGTAAATAACATTGTTTATATAATTACAATGGCACCTGTCAAGGGATGAAGTATAATTAACAGCGAGTGAACAGTCACTTCTTGAAGTGTATCAAAAGCAGGATAAATGCAAGGAAAAAGATTTTGGTTACTTTGACAAGGGCCAAATAGTGATGGTTAGATGACATGGTAAGGACATGTGTGGTCCAGCATGCAGTGGTCAGTACCTACCAAAATTGTTGCTAGGAAGGAGTTTCAAGGTCATAGACCCCCAAGGCTCATTGTTGAATGTGAGAAGTGAAGGTTAGCCCAACTGGTATGATCACACAGAAGAGCTACTGTAGCTCAGATTACTGAAAAACTTAATGTTGACCATGATAGAAATGTGTCAGAACACACAGTACATTGCAGTTTGCAGTGAATGGGGCTAAACAGTTGTAGACCGGTCAGAGGGGCCATTATGACTCCTGTCCACCATCAAAAGCACCTTCAATAGGGATGTGAGCATCAGAACTGGACCATAGAGAAATAGAAGAAGGTTGCCTGGTCTCATGAATCATATTTTCTTTTATGAATTAATATAAAGTTATATAAAAGGCACTTATAAAATACAAATTTATGTATAGGTATCTTAAATTAATAAGCTGCTAACCACTATTTAATGTCAACGTCAGAAACACTCCAAAAACATGAAAAAATACAAGATAATAGTATAGCGCTTAAAAATACAAGTGATTGAAGAAAACTCACTTTTCAGGAGTGTCACAACTTTTAAAAACATTAATTAACAAATAAAATCCAATTAGTGATACAAAGTGCTCATGCAACCAGAGACATCAATTTTGTGCAAAGCAAAAGTAATGATCAATCCAAATGTGTTGTTCTGGAAAATTCCTTTAAAGTGCTAAGTGAACAGATTTTTTGCAAAATGTGCAATGTAATACTATGACTTTGTAAACAAGAACAGTATTTCACTTAGTATATCAGTGAGCATAAAAAATACTTAGCAGCAATATGTCTTCTTTAGATTAAATATACCTCAAAGAGAAAATATGAAAAAACAATAATAATGAAAAATATTTTATATGAAGGTGTTGTGGTCGTGACCTAAATATGAATATTAATCTCTTAATACACAATAATTAAGCAATACAGAACAACATTAATATTTTTATAATTCATGGTATTATGGTCGAATATGTGGATAGAAAATACACAAAACGTTGTAATATTAAATGTATATTTAATATAACTATAATAAATAAACAGATGCTAGCAGAATGTCAATTTACTACAATAATGATAATACAAAACTACAACATATTACTTACAAAAGGTTGCTACATGTTACACAGCATTTTACTTACAAGGCCCCAGCCCTTTGGCTGGGGTTAAGTCAGAGCTGGTACTACATCTTAGGTTCAGTCAGGTACAGGCAAAGAGACAGAGTTTTCTCCTCCATCTGGTTTTTATTCAGTGTAAGTAGGCTGGCCTGTGATGTCACTGCCAGAAGCACATGTCTTCCTACACACTCCCCCTAGTGGTGCCCCCAAAGCATTACACTAAATATGCTTTATTTATGATGTAAAGTCATTAATTAATAAATACCATTACAGAAGGATAATAATTTTCCCACTGGATCCCTTAAGACTCCTACTCACATTGCCCAGAGCCTATATGCCTGGCTTTGTGTTGTGCGCCTTGAAGCCTCTTTTAGGGGGACTCCTTCCCTTTTTTCACTGGTGGCCTTTAACCTCCAAGAAAAAGATAGTAGGATCTTATGCAATATGTATAAGAACTTGAAAGAAAAAAGAAAAAAAAAAAATATATATATATGAACCACCCACGTATTCCAGAGCCTTTCAATAGGCTCTATTTGGATAGCAGTGCGCCTAATTTTGAGGACGATACCCTCTGGTTCCAAATTAAATATTCTCCACAGATCCAAATATAGATAAAGGAAATTTGTATTGAATCCAATGGCTTAAAAAATAATATATTAAAAGTAGTATGGATTAAATTTGTTAATTCATTTTTGTGACAATCCTGAAAAGTGAATTTTCTTCAGTCACTTGTATTTTTAAGCACTACACTATTATCTTGTATTTCATATTTTTCTTTTAGATCAGGTAAATGGCCATGTGTATGTGTATCGTTTACCTTGGGAAAAGATAACAGCAGGATGTACTATGCGGGGAAGGCAGGCTTGTGGAGGCAGTGCTATGCTCTGAACTATGTTCTGCTGGGAAATCTTGAGTCCTGGAATACATGTGTATGTGACTTTGACATGTACTACCTACCTAAAGATTGTTGCAGATCATGTACACCCCTTCATGACAATGATGTTCCCTGATGGCAGTGGCCACTTTCAGCAGAATATTGCATCCTGCCAAACTGCAAAGTTTGTTGTAGAAAGATTTGGGGAACATGACAATGTTCAAGGTATTGCCTTGGTCTCCGAATTCCACGGATCTCAATTCTATTGAGGATCTGTGGAATGTGCTGGAGGAACAAATCAAATCGATGGATGCCCCACGTCACAATTTACAGGACTTAGAGGGTCTGCTGCTAATATCTTGGTGCCAGATACCACATGATATATTCAAGGTCTTATGAAGTCCATGCCTTAATGATTCAGAGCTGTTTTGGCAGCACAAGGGGCACCTACATGATATTAGTCAGGTACATTTAATGCTATTACATTTTGTGAGCTTTGAAGTTGGTGTTTAGTGAGTGAATGTGCTGAATCTTGTTTGTTGAATATATAAGTACATTTATATGTACAAGGAAAAAACTTTATTTTGAATATTTATATATATATATATTTTTTAATCCTTTGTTTTTCACATTTCACACAAAAGTAAAATATAAACCGTGAATAATTTTGTCATAAAGAGTAACAGCATAGTATCCATATCATATAGGGATGAAAGAGTATGTACAGTAGTGGGAGAAGAAAGAGCCCACCCACTATCATCTTGGACTAAAAGAGTAGCGGCCCTCAGTGTGTTAGGATTCATTCTTTGAAACACATTTATCAGATTACCTAACATGCATGCCCCCTAATATGAATGAGTTACATAATTACATAGCTGAAAAGAGACTTGCGTCCATCAAGTTCAGTCTTCCTCACATTTGTTTTTCGCTGTTGATCCAAAAGAAGGCAAAAAAAAACAGTTTGAAGCACTTCCAATTTTGCAACAAACTAGGAAAAAAATCATTCTTGACCCCAGAATGGCAGTCAGATTTATCCTTGGATCAAGCAGCTATTACCCTACATTGAAAAAAATATATCCTCACACTAGTAGCACTCATTGAGACCTGGCTTTCCCCCTCTGACACCTCTACTCCAGCTTCTTTAAGGTTCGATGGACTACAATTCTCCCACAGTCCCAGACTCAACTGTAAAGGCTGTGGTGTAGGCATCCTTCTCTCCCCTCAGTGTACCTTTCAACCTATCCTCCCTGCCCTATCCTTTACTTCCTTTGTAATTCACACTTCCCGCAGATTTAAGCACACTCCTTTGAGAATTGCCATCATCTATCGCCCCCCCGGTTATCCAAGGCTATTCATTGAACACTTTTCTTCCTGGCTACCCCACTTTCTCTCCTCTAGCACTCCCTCATACTTGGAGACTTTAACAACCCAATCAACAACCGCAACTGCCCTGATGCCTCCCATCTGCTCTTTGTAACCTCCCCCTTGGCCTCACACAGTGGTCTACTTCAGCAACTCATACAGCAGGAAACACTCTGACCTCATCTTCACCAAACTCTGTACTACCTCTAATCGCTCCATTGTTCCATTTCCTCTATCTGACCATCTGCTGACCTTTGACATCGGCATATGCCATACCCAAATTTCACCACCCTCAACTCTCCAAACTTGCAGAAACCTCTACCGCCTTGATCTCCAGCATTTCTCCACCAAACTCCAAACTCTCCTATTACACATCTCAAATCTCACCTGCCCTAACTCTGCAACTTCACTCTACAACTCCACTCTCTCCTCTCAACTAGACATCATGGCAGCTCCTACTTTTAAACGCCGCAAGCACTCCCAATTACAACCCTGGCACACCAAGCTGACCTGATATTTAAAAAAAGTTCCAGAACTGCTGTTGGAGAAAGTCTCACACTGCGCCTGACTTCCACCACTATAAATTTATGCTGCGCTCCTACACTCTGGCTCTTTCTGCTGCAAAAGTAAATTACTTCAACACCCTCAGTGCACGAGGCGAACGCTCCGGACGGCATCCTTGAAGCAGAGGAGAGATAAGACTGCAGCCAGATAAGCTTTTATTGTGGTCCTTAGAGATAAGCACCACATTTTTCTTCTGTAAGGGTTCCTATGTTGGGGAGGGGGATTCCATTGGTGTTTTAAGACATTAAATACAGTATTGCACTATATATATTTTCTGTCCTTTTTAAGGGATTCAAAGACAAAGATTGTGTTCCCAAACAACACTGTGGACCTCCTGTCACTTTGGACCCTGCTACATATTTTATACTGGACTGAGATACAATTTAGATTTTTTTGTTACAATCTGATTGTTACTATCAGTTATATTGACACTCTTAACACTATATGCTATTGCTGTTTCTAATTATTATAGATACATTTGTTAAGACCTTTACCCCTGATTATATCTAAGGGGATTATTCACTAAGCGCTGACAACACAATATCTTACCCTCATAAACACACTGTCCCGCCAACCCAAATGCCTATTTCACACTTTTAATTCTCTCCTTTGCCCTGTTGCTCCCCTCCTCCTATCACCCTGTCCGACTCAAACTTTGCAACTCACTTCACTGAGAAGATTTCTGCAATCAGGGAAGAGATCTCCTCCCGCCCCACTACCTCTTCTCTCAATCCTATTCCCTTATATCTCATCCGCACCCTGTTTCCCTTTCTGGCTCTTCCTCTCACTAAAATTTTCAATATCTCCCTTTCCTCCGGTACATTTCCTTCACCCTTCAAACATGCAACCATAATGCCAATTCTGAAAAAGCCCAACCTTGACCCCAACTCCCCATCCAACTGCTGCCCTATATCGCTACTGCTGTTTGCCTCCAAGATCCTTGAGAGAGTTGTGTATGTAAGATTGACTATGAGATACTGCTCTCTCCTGGTGTTCCTCCTACCTCTCCAATGCTTTTTCAGTGTTTCTTTCTTTGGCTCTGCCTCTGCCTCTTCTTCCCAACCCTTCTCTGTTGGCGTTCCCCAAGGTTCTGTCCTTGGTCCCCTCCATCTATACTGCCTCCCTTGGTAAACTCATCAGCTCTATTGGCTTCCATTATCATTTATATGAAGATGACATGCAAATCTACCTCTCCTCTCCTGATCTCACACCGCTCATCTTGACTCGTGTCTCTTACTGCGTCTCTGCGATTTCCAACTGGGGCGCTGCTCAATTCCTTAAACTCAACCTGTCCAAAACAGAACTTCTTGTCTTTCCTCCCTCAAGTGTTACTACTCCCGTTTCTGTCTCGGCACCACCATCACCTCTACCTCGTAGGCTCACTGCCTAGGTTTTCTCTTTGACTTCGACCTCTTCTTCACCCCTCATGTCCAGTAGATCGCCAAATCCTGCCGCTTCAATCTCATCAATTGCAATTTGATAATGAGGTCCTGAACAGCAGAAGTAGGTGTACCAGCCAGTTAGATATAGAGCTCTGTAACGGACCGTTTTGCACACAAGGGGTAAAAACCGTTTTGTCCCCCTTTCCAGAGATGCAGGCACAGCTATTGTAGAACACCAAACGCACGAACCGCCAATAAGTGAATGCTCCAAACTCCCGAACGGCATCCAATATAGCACTCCAAACACACGAACAGGAACCATACGAATTACTGCAAGCAGACGAATAGGAAAAGCATCCAAGCGGCTTACACTCCTAGCAATCAGTCTCTATCAGCGTTCAGTAAATCCCCCAAAGATGAGACAAGGCTCCGTGTTGAGGGTCAAGCAGTGGTCAGTCAGAGCTGTGGGTTTATTGTGCTTATGTACACATTCTTACACATTAGTACCACCCACAGGGTTTTGGAACACAACCAATAAACACATACAATACACTCAGACACTCCCACACAAATTCCTCCCCTCTGCTTGTGATTCAATTACCTTACACAATGGGTAATGTAATTTAGCACAAGCAGAGAAATACAATTTTTCCACATTATTCATAACTTGAAAAGTATGCATCACATTCACATAAAACTTACAAAATCAGCATACTCCAAATACAAACATACGTCAAAATCATACAAATTGGTCCAGTGGTTCAAAAGATAGATTGTAGTCCTTTGTGACCACAGGAAGCATGGCTTTTCTGCCCAAAACCAGTTCCACAGAGTCTTCTATCCTGGAGATAATTGTGAAGTAATCCAATTATCTCCAAAGACAGAGGCAAAACTCCATTGAACACATGGCAGCAAAAAGACAGTAAAATACAATAAAATACACAAGGTTACATTTATGACATAAAATACAGACATGCAACATATGCCCAGATAGCTTAGGTCTGAGCGCACATTATTACTGAATGGCGCTCAGAGCACACACATACAGTTTAATTGCCATGGAGCCAAAGTCTTTCCCATAGTCTTTCATTATACGAATGGGCTCCATGGCATAGCTATCTGGGGTATCACTGCTCAAACAGGGCAAGCACCAAATGACCCAGCTTTCTTGTCTTTGCAGGGGAAAATCAAGCCTTTTAACATGGGGCCATAATCCAAAGGCAACAGGCGAGCAACCAGGCTTCTCCAATGCAATGTGGCGAAATTGCTCTCGTCACAAGCTCAATTTAAGATTCTGGTGCTTGCTTACAAGTCCCTACACTATGCTGCTCCGATCTACAAATCCTCCCTAATGCACAAGTATGTCACATCGAGGCCCCTGCGCTTTGCCGAAGACCTACGTCTATCCTCTGTGCGTACTCCCACATTTGATGCTTGCCTCGAAGACTTATCCATGGTTGCACCTTTTCTGTGGAACTCCCTTACCTTCTCCATTAGACTTTCACCCAGTCTCCACTCCTTCAAAACATCTTTGAAAACACACTTCTTCAGGAGGGCATTTCATTTAACGGTTAGCGGGTTTTCATTCCCTCCCCCCCCCATGACTCCTCTTCTGCAATGTAAAAATGTCATAAATAAGTTCTCAGTAAATATTTTTCTAGCAACCTACTTCATTACCCTTACTTATACCTTGTGTGTCACTATACTCCACTTCCTCTAGCATGTAAGCTCATTTAGCAGGGCCCTCAACCCCTCTTTTCCTGTGCGTCCATTTGTCTGGTTACAATTACGTGTCTGTTAGTCCACCCATTGTACAGCGCTATGGAATTTGTGGTGATATATATAAAATAAAATAAAAATAATAGAGAAAAAAAAAATAAGTATTTGGCAAGTACGATTAGCCAGGTGCCGACTTCGGAGAGGTATTCCTATAACATGTGACTATATACTCCCAGAATCTTATTCATGTAATAAAACTAAACAGAGAAAGTAAGAGAGTGTGTATAAACTAGAATTAGGTAATGAAACATAAAAGATAAGCAATCATTCGGTGAAACCTGGCTGCAAGTCTCTATATGTTAAGAAATCCTTTGTGCTGAGACAGTGCCACTGTTCCTGGTGTCTGTTCTGTTAGTCTTGTCATGGCCTTGGCAGAGGATGGGTTCAGCAGTGATCAGGGTGTAAAGTCCCATATCTGGATTAAGGTGCAATAGAACAGCTTACATAGTTGTTCTTTGAGTTCCTGATAGGTAACTATTAAAGGTAGCCCCGTGTGCTTTGAAGAGTAGAGCTCTTGGTGGCCCCCAATAATAGGGAACATCTCTTGCTTGCAGGAGCAGGAGCAGTAGCAAGGGCTGCAGGGTTTGTTGCCAATTGAGACTGTTCCTGGTGAGGTCAGGAAAGAGCTGTACTGTGGTATCTTTGAACTGTAATGGTATTTTGCCCCTCCCAGCCGCTTGAAGTTGGGCTTTTTCCTGCATCAATTGCAATTGGATAATGAGGTCCTGAACAGCAGAAGTAGGTGTACCAGCCAGCTTAGGTAAGTGAAACATATCATCAAGTTTGATTGCCTTGGTTGCTTTGGGCAGTACATAGGCCACAAAGAACCACAAGACAAAGTGTGGCAAATTGGCCAGCACTATCACATCAGGTACACCTCAGATCTTCAGGTTATGCCTGTAATCCTTAAGGTGCTTTTCTGCAGCTGCTTGAGATAGTCCAGTTTTTGTTCAGCCAAGCATAGTCTGGTGTTGTGGGTGCTGTGTGAGGCCTTCAGCTGTGCGATTTTTAAGGATGCACTACTTGAAGTGGGCTATGTCTGCTAGCACAGGCTTAAGCACAGTTGCGGTAAGTGGGTCTCGGTCCTCTGTTGAGGGGGGCTTGTCTTGGCTGAAACATGCTTCTTCACCCAGTTTACAGGAGAAATCCTCAGAGGAGTATGAGGAGCCTTCCTCAGGGAGTGCCATGTTGTCCCATGCGGCCTTCTGTGACTGTCAGAACTGTCTCTGATATCTCGGCTCATGGGACCAATGTTGGCTCTGGGTTTCTTATTTTTTTCTGCCCATGTTATATCTACCTGTCGATAGAGAGCTGACAGCCCGAATTGCCTCTAAATAGCACCCTAAAACAGTTATTTTTTGGGGTAACTTTGCTCGGAGCACATGAAGTGTTCGACCGATTCAGAATATAGCAGATTGTGCCCACTTTAAAATACTTTAAATAGCAAGACAACATTAAAATCAAAGCAATGACATTCACATTGTAAGATGATACACATCTTTGCACATTATCACATGATACTGTAAGTTAGAAAATATATATATATATATATATATTAAAAAAAACACATTGCCCACTACACATATTATTGGATATATAATTATGCAATGGTACTGCTGGTGGCCAATTCAAAGTTACTGTTAAGACAGCCATACAAAGCACTAGTCAAGACCATAATGCTGCTGTTCCCTGTGGGATAATTTTGTTTTAATTTTTACTTTTGTTTATTGTGAATTACATTTTTCTGTATTTCCTTTAATATGAAAAATTATGTGTTTTTGAACAAATTATTAGCATGTAAGGTATTGTTTTTGTCTGAATAAATCTGTATCATATCATAGTAAATAGCTTTCATTGAGTGTTTTAGTACTTTAGTACTGTTCTGTCATAAAGCCTTATATGAGTATATTATATCTAAGACATTTAAATGTATTATCATTGTTATGTACATTCTCTGCATAGAAAAAAAAGTAAATTTCCAGTAAAACCTGCAGTGTGTAATTCATTCCCTTAAGTAGAGCAACTACTTATCTATTCTTATCTAAAATTCCAATAATAAAATGACAGAGTTTATGTTACAACATCTCTTTCATGTTTTCTAACATTTAAATGTGTCATTGTTGAAACCTAGCACAAGTGCTCACTTTAAATCCCCTCCTCCCCCCCTCCCCATCCCCCCCGGAGAAGATACATTATTCCTCAAAACACTGTAAAATCATTTACCTATGTTAAGTTAAAAAAAAAATAATAATAATTGCATGTGTTAAATGATTTGGTATACTTAATGCATACATAATTAGTCTGTTTTATAAACTGGGGTATGTACAGTATGCACCATTTCTTTTAAAAGTATTATTCTATAGACTATAACCACTTGAAGTGGCTGAAGTTGTTATAGTGTAGCATGAAGCACTACCAGTGCTGAGTCAGCTGTCACAATCCTTAACCGCTATCACATGAACGGATCAGCAATGACCAGCACTGGTCTGGGGACTGCCGGAATGAATCAATTTAAATAATATTTTATTAGCAAAATACACTTTGAAATATATATATATATATATATATAATTTTTTTAAAATATATTTTTTTTATATATACACAAAAATAAGTCCTGCACTAAGACTCCCACTATTTCTGGGGCGGTAGCAATGACTATAGTACACATCAGCCCCAATACATACAATAAAAATGAAAGAACTGGAAGTTTTTAGTGACACTCCAATATCCAGTAGGTGTAAACCCAACTGCCACGTCAAGGCAAACCTCTTAGGTGGGTCCTAAACTAACAATTCACCTTGCTTTTTCAGCTTCAGGTAAAAAATATCTAATTAGACAGAGACTTTTCTAAATCCTTACATGCTTACTAACCCTTAATAGGGAACACATGGGGTGGGCAGCAGCATTGTAACATGGCGGTGTGATATGAAAGCAAATATAAATACACAAAACCCCCGCTACTCCTCGGCGGCAGCAATGACCATATTACATATCAGCTCCAATACACCCAATAAAAAAAACAAAGAAAATTGTTATTAACGCAATAATCCCAAATTCCTATTCATATTTAAATAAATGTTTTACTCTGACCAAGTTTGTGACTAGGTGTAATACCAAAAAAAGTGTTAAAGTGCACACAATGATTACTATTAGTTACCTTTTTTCAAAAAGTATATGTAGTGGGTCTTTTTCATAGCAGGACCCTATGTAACATAATAGAAAGCAGAGGAACCGTAGTGTAAACTGTATACATAAACATAACAGTGGTACAATAAAAATGGAACACTCTCACTTTACAGAGCTATTAGAGAATGGCCCTGAACTGTAAAGTCTTTTCATCCATCATTGGGATAGTTGTAGAAAGATTTTGCTGGAACCTTGGAATATCCAGAAGAATCAGGAACCAAGTAGTAGACAATACTCTTTCTTTTTCTTAATAACGTGGGTATTTTTACAGGCATTACAATTGCCACAATGGTAAAAACCTTTTTGCATTTCGACCTGTTTTCTCTTTCTTTTTCAACATTATTAGATGTTAAAATTTGTTTTACATTTTTTGCCCCTCTAAAAATAAATGTGGGTTTATCACCTATAAAATCGTAAATTTTTTTGTTCTTTTTTTCAAAATATGCCAGTTCTCATTAATATTTTTTTTTAATATACCAATATTATTGCAATAATTACAAATAAGTGGTATTTGTTTTCCTTGGTTGTTTTGATCCTTATTTTTTATAGTTCAGTAATTGTGATCTGTTTAGTTCCTTAACACTGCCAATATCTTTCTGAAGGTTATCTTCTTTATATCCTTTTTGTAAGAACAGTTTTTTTTTTTTAAATGACGACTGATTAAAAAAAATCTGTCTGGTCCGAACAGTTTCTTTTGACTCATAAAAATTGACCCTTGGGAATATTATGTAGCCATGGGTCATGATGACAACTACTTGTTTCAATAAAACTGTTTACAGCCACTTGTTTAAAAAAGGTGCGGGTTTTAAACTGTTGCTCAGAAATATAAATGTTATGATCTAAAAAATCGATAGTAATAGGGCTATTTTTTTTCGTTAATTTGATACCCCAATCATTGGAGTTAAGATGGTTAAAATATAAATTAAAATCCACCTCAGACCCTTTCCAAACAATAAAAATGTAATCTATGTATCGCTGATATAGGGCCAGGTTTGCGCCCCAGGTATGTCCCTGATAGATGAATGATCTTTCCCAATGGGACATAAAGAGATTAGCATAACTGGGGGCAAACCTGGTCCCCATAGCAGTACCTCGAGTCTGGAGGTAAAAATCATCATCAAACCAAAAATAATTATTACGGAAACGTTTCATAAATGGAAAAGGGGCTGTCTAATAGATGTTCACCTGTTAATTGTTTTTAATGATGTTTATTTATTATGTATGATATATAAAAGCATGTGCTCACATGCTGCAACATATTTACCTGAAGAAGACCTACTGCACTAGGTTGAAATGTGTTGTGCCTTTTTACTTTATTTTATATTGTTAAATAAAAGTACTTAACTTTTATTTATTTTGTTACCTGGTTCCTGATTTACCATACAGAGGACTTCTGATAACTTCTGGGGGACCTGACCATATACCTACACACCCACATCTGATTGGTGTACCTGCTGTTACCGTTTAGAGCCAACTCATAAAGGCTCTAAATATTGTGAGTGTTCTAAGTTTTTTACTGTACAAATTGTGTTAAGATATATTGCCCTATGTTGTTTTTTTAATACCTACAGAACCTAGGGATCATTTACTTAATACAAGAATATTATCTACCAATGTGTGCGCAATCACTTTATCTCCAGTTTTAGCCTTTGTATGTGTTATGTAGTGACTATACACTTTGGTGATTTTTTTTAGCTGCACTGCGCTTATTTATGATATTTTATAATTTTCTTAGCGCCACCTTTTCCCTGTTTTCTGCTTTAAAGCAAGCACATATAATAACATTCAAGTGTAACAGTTAATTAAAACATGTGAAGTGTCCATATATGGTCCGAACTGGATGCAGCTCACCACCCCCAACATGGCGGCTTATCCTGTTTTAACAAACATGGAAACAAAATTCCCCAACCAAGATGTCTGAACGTCAAATCACATGACGCAGCAAGTTGTAATAGGTGTTCTCCGGCATCAATCATAAGTGTGAGTGGTCCTCCTTCCAACTCCAGTGGCTTTCATCTGTCCAATACTCTTTTGTCGGCGCACAGAGCATCCGTGTCTCTTCATAGTCCATCTATAATGCAGACAAGACTACAAATGTGATGGGTGGCTAAGAAAAAAACTGGACATATCCTATTTTGAATACCCTGGATTGACTACTTTTTCAAATTGTATGCCGAGGGGTAATTCTAATTTCTGGACTGCCATAATGTCTGGAAGGCAACATAGGCCTAGCAAACCAATCTGGCAAACTTAAAAGGGCAAGTTCAGTATTTGAACCTGTAACTTTCCAAAACCTCATAAAACATGGGGGTACTTTTGTACTTGTGAGACATTTCTGTACACACATTTAAGTGTTTTAGAGGAGTAAAACCTAGAACGTGAAAGGTAATTTTTTTTGTGTGAAAAATGCAAAAAAACAAGTATGAACACTAAATTTGGCAAGTTTTTGTGATTAAGTGGCTACTAAAAAAGACTGTCCATAACCCATTTTGAATATCCTGAGTTGTCTACTTTTGCAGATGGTATGCCATGAGGGGGTAGTTCTCATTCATGGGCTGCCATATGGTCCCAAAGGCAACCAACCTGGCAAATTTCAAAGTGTAAAACATTATTTAAAATGGGCAAGCTCTATATCTGGCTCTGTAACTTTGCTAAATACCATTAAATCACATCATACAAATATGTGCGTTCAATTGCAGTATAATATATCATGTTCCATGAAAGCTTCCATGAAATGAATGCCCTATTTCTCAAGAACAAAATTATATATAATAAGTGTGGGTGAACTTAATATGAGAGAGTCGTAAATTATGGTTGAAGAGACATATACAGTTAGGTCTGGAAAAATTTGGACACTGACACACGTATAATAATTTTGGCTATGTACTCTACTATGTATCTCAAATGCTATCACCTGGTTGTCACAATATTTTACCTTTATCCACTACCTCTCAAAGTTTTAACTTACTCTGCTGTTGTAAACAATGAAAATAAAGATAACTTTTTAGACCTCTTTCCCCATGCATCTTGCAGATAGAGCTAATCATGGCTTGACTGGCCTACTAGTATACCGGGAAATTTCCAAGGAGCTGTGGCACTTGGGGCTGGCAGACAGCCCTAATGCCAGTTAAATTATTCCCCCCCCAGACTCTGGCAGTTGAGGGAATTGAGGATTGAGGTTCTGGGGGGCTTGTGCGGCTGCATTAAGGTTGTCGGTAGCCGCAGGAGAACTGTAACTGTCTCTTTACAATTCCCAGCAGCTTTTCTGTGCCATTTCTATGCCCCACCCACACTCAAGCTCCACCCCCAGCCACAAACAGCTGAGTTTGCTGGCAGGAAGAGGCTGGAAAATAGCAACTTTATCTCCGGGTGCTCCCACACCCTTCAGTGCCAGTTAGGCTCCAAATACTCATCAACCCATGACTGAATGTCAACTTGTGTGTGTGTATAACTGCTAGTGAGTGAGTTTTTATGTGTGTGTGCTAGGAGTGAGCATGTATGTCAATGAGCTTGTCTGTAGTGAGCTCACGTGTGTCAGTGAGCTCGTCTGTAGTGAGCTTGTGTGTGTCAATGAGTTTGTCTGTAGTGAGCATGTGTGTGTGTCAGTAAGTTTGTTTTTAGTGAGCATGCATGTCAGTGAGCTTGTCTGTAGTAAGCCTGTGTGTGTCAGTGAGATTGTCTGTAGTGAGCTTGTGTGTGTATACCAGTGAGTTTGTACTCACTGCACTGACCAAGTTCTTCAAACTCGACGATTGGCTCATCCACTCATTCATTAAAATAGGTATTTGAAATTGAGCCCAGCTGCATTCAACCACCAAACACAGGTAGCCAGCTACCTAAATCAGTACAGAAGGTACACATTTGATGCAGCCACACAATACCCGCTTTTTTTCTTGAGAATAAATACTGCAGCAAACTGAGACTCTATCTTTTTTGGCCCTTGTTGGCAAATTCATGTTAGCAATCATTTGGATGCTTCTTTCATGTGTTTAAACTCATTTGACAATATGTAGGGAATGACAGCCTATTCAGTCACTCTACTGCAGGCAATTAGCCAATCTGTTCTTTGCATTATGCCCTCTTTTGGTTACACTGATAGATTAAGCCTCATTCAGAAAAACTATAGTGGTCAATCAGCCAATTTTTTTGAATCTAATAAATATTGTTTGGCCCTTATGCGGCCACTGTTATACAAAAGGAAATCTCTGTATGAAGTTGGTCCTGTTTTTATTGTTACACATATTGTTCTGGACATGTTGTTATGTATAATACAATATGTCTGCATTCTAGGCATTATAACTAGTGAGCTACATGATAAGTTTCATAGCCCATTGCATGAAAATCTGTCAATATCAGTTGAGCTTTACAATTTTAATTTAAAGTATTTTATATTTGTTTATTATCTATCTTATTAAGCTTACTGTCTATAAAAATTTTACAGTGACAACACTAGCAATCTCCTAAGGATGTTTATTTGTTTCTAAATTAGTATGCCTTCTTGGGTTACTCAATGATGACAGCAGGGTCTCACTTGACTCGCAAGCTAGGGTATCCATTACCATGTGACAACTTTTTCTTACTACTTGGAACAGTAGATTCATGTTCATACCCCCTATTTCTGACAACTCTTCTGTTGTATGGATAGATGATGCATGCTCCTTAGGCTACACAGCTATATACGATAATGAATGGGTCCAAGCTCGTTGGCCCCCTGATTCTTCCAAATTGCAAAATTTCTACAATTCCTCTGCTCTGTTTGAAAATGTTCCCCTAGTGATTGCGGTACATGTTTGGTGTCATTCGTGGAAAGGTAAAGAAGTCCGGTGTTTTACTGATAATCAGGCTACCAGTCACATGATTATTAAATGGCGTTCACAGTCTCTCACTATCATGACATTAGTCAGGAAGTTGACTTGGCTAGAAGCTACCCACCAGTTTTATATAGAAAGTGCACATATGCCTGTACATAATGCATGCTCCCTGTCTGGTGTGTTCTTTTCATGCACAATTTCCACACAAGCCATCTGCTCCTCGAGGGGGGGGTGGGGGGGTATACTGCCAGGATGGCATATCTCTTACCTGAAATCTCAGTGTTCTTTGCAACACTGCACATCATGCACTGCAGGGTTTTATGGTCAGCAGAATTTAAGTCCAAATGGTGAATTTGCCTGACCAAATTTGTGTCTTTTTGGCGAATTTGCTGGATCTAATTTAAAACACACATATGATGTGAACAAGTATGCTAATAAGGAATTCTACATCCATGAATCATAATAGACAAATAGGAATTAAGCTCTACCTATATATACACTTATTTTTTCTCACTCCTTGTTGCCTGTTGTGGCTGAGTGACAGGCAACAGAGGGTTGTAGTTAATGGAATATATTCGAAGTTTGGACTTGTCACCAGTGGGGTACCTCAGGGATCTGTACTTGGACTCATTCTCTTTAATATTTTTATTAGTGATATTGCAGAAGGTCTTGATGGTAAGGTATGTCTTTTTGCTGATGATACTAAGATATGTAACAGGGTTGATGTTCCAGGAGGGATAAGCCAAATGACAAATGATTTAGGTAACTAGAAAAATGGTCAGAATTGTGGCAACTGACATTTAATGTGGATAAGTGCAAGATAATGCATCTTGGACGTAAAAACCCAAGGGCAGAGTACAGAATATTTGATAGAGTCCTAACCTCAACATATGAGGAAAGGGATTTAGGGGTGATTATTTCTGATGACTTAAAGGTAGGCAGACAATGTAATAGAGCAGCAGGAAATGCTAGCAGAATGCTTGGTTGTATAGGGAGAGGTATTAGCAGTAGAAAGAGGGAAGTGCTCATGCCATTGTACAGAACACTGGTGAGACCTCACTTGGAGTATTGTACACAGTACTGGAGACCGTATCTTCAGAAGGATATTGATACCTTAGAGAGGGTTCAGAGAAGGGCTACTAAACTGGTTCATGGATTGCGGGATAAAACTTACCAGGAAAGGTTAAAGGATCTTAACATGTATAGCTTGGAGGAAAGACGAGACAGGGGGGATATGATAGAAACATTTAAATATATAAAGGGAATCAACACAGTAAAGGAGGAGACTATATTTAAAAGAAGAAAAACTACCACAACAAGAGGACATAGTCTTAAATTAGAGGGACAAAGGTTTAAAAATAATATCAGGAAGTATTACTTTACTGAGAGGGTAGTGGATGCATGAAATAGCCTTCCAGCTGAAGTGGTAGAGGTTAACACAGTAAAGGAGTTTAAGCATGCGTGGGATAGGCATTAGGCTATCCTAACTATAAGATAAGACTAGGGACTAATGAAAGTATTTAGAAAATTGGGCAGACTAGATGGGCCGAATGGTTCTTATCTGCCGTCACATTCTATGTTTCTATGTTTCTATGTTTCTATGTTCTGGTAGCTTAAGAGTGCTTTCCTTGTATCTCCTGTTTCTGGCTTTTGATTTGTTAATTTAATAATTTCTCCTGATCTCTGGTATTTTTTGACCTTGGATTGTTATTATATTTCCATCAAATCTTTCCTGTCCTTTACCATGGCATTCTCTCTGACTCCACTACTGCTAGTCCGGCCACTCTAAGGACCAATATATGGCTTGTCTATTATTTGTGTTATAGTCTGTATGTCTACGTTTTCATGCTGATCCTAACACCAGGGTCTTGTTATAGTTTTGAAAAACTTTACAATTGAAAAGTTGGCATGTTGCCCGAACTCCTCCAGCTTGTTTGCGCTCCAGCTTGTTCCAATGGTGATAGCTGGAACACACTGAAACACTGGACTCGTGTGCAACAAAGTTGCGAATCGGCAAGCCTGAAAGTGTAATTTGTGGAATCGTATGCAACTATATGTGAAGGCCATACTTTTTTGACCATTCACAGCACACATGGAATTGAGTATTCTGTTTTATTTTCATTGGTAAAACTGTTTAATCTGTAATGTTTCGCCCTGATGGATGTTTTGTATTAAAAGTGAAACATTGACTTTTTAAGAAGCTTTTTTTTCCCCCTAAAACTTTAACCGTGGAGTGCTATCATTATTAGCTATATTATCTGTTTTGTAGACCAGCACTAGGCACTCTACCATGGGCACTCTGGAATGCAGATCCTTAGGAATATTTTGTAAATCAACTCTCAACAGGGGTTTTGTTTTGCACAGAGCCTAAACTAGGACTATTGATATTTTTTCTATTTATTAATGTTGTCTCCAGTTATATTATTTTTCGAGAGACTACCACATACCAATCTATATACAGAACTACACACTCATCAATGGAGACATTTTTGTATTGGCATGAGGTTTAGCTGAACAAGTTGAAACCTGACAATATATGGACAAAGATGCAGAAAATATTAGATGGACATCCATTGCAACAGATTTTCCTAACACATGGTCCTTATGAGACATCAGGGCCAGCACATCCATAAGGTGTCTACGGCAGCCGCCTTAGTGCGCAAGAGCAAGTGGGCACAAAAATCTGAATCCCTTGCCTCTGGTTAGGGACTTGGATTTCTCAAATTACCTGTCTCCCTGCAACAAGCCAGAACAAAGCAGCCAGGGAAGTCAGCCAGCCCCTCCTGATGGGGCGTGACATCCATTGCTCTTCTACCAGGACTGCTGGGGAGTCTGGGAGAAGAACAGTGTAAGTCACGCCCCCTCCTCCTGACATCATCAGGAAAGGCTGTCCAATTTCCCTGGCTGCGGTATGCAGACTACAGATCCTGTCTCACCCCTCCATGTCCCAAGGTAAGCTTCGGGGGGGCGGGGGATACAATTTTAGTTGTTTTTCCCCACATGTGCAAAACTCACACATGACTCAACTACATTTACTATGCAAAAGATAGACAAATTCTCCACTGGGGCCTTGAAGACAACTATTTGACAACAGAGCATATGGATACCTTTGTCAACAATTGCAGCTAGATACCAAAGACCCTAATCTTTTATACAATCCCTAAAATCTACAATGATGCAAACAATCCTCCAGGGAGACCTATTGTATCCACCATAGGTGGCATTGATTGATGTTCCAGGAGGGATAAGTCAACTGGTAAATGATTTAGGTAAACTAGAAAAATGGTCAGAGCTGTGACAACTGACATTTAACCCCTTAAGGACACAGCTTCTGGAATAAAAGGGAATCATGACATGTCACAAATGCAAGATAATGCATCTTGGACGTAAAACCACAAGGGCAAAGTATAGAATATTTGATACAGAACTAAATTCAACATCTGAGAAGAGGTATTTAGTAATTGTTTCAGATGACTGAAAGGTAGGCAGACAATGTTACAAAGCAGCAGTACATGCTAGCAGAATGCTTGGTTATTTAGGGAGAGGTATTAGCAATAGAAAGAGGTAAGTGCTCATGCTATTGTACAGAACACTAGTGAGACCTCACTTGGAGTGTTGTATGCAATGCTGGAGACCATATCTTCAGAAGGATATTGATACTTTAGAAAGAGTTCAAAGAAGGTCTACTAAACTGGTTCATGGGTTACAGGATAAAACATACCAGGAAAGGTTAAAGGATCTTAACAACATAATAAAGGAAGAGACTATATTTAAAAGAAGAAAAACTACCAGAAAAAGAGGACATAGTCCTAAATTAGAGGGGCAAAGTTTTAAAAATTATATCAGGAAGTATTACTTTACTGAGAAATAGTTCCATGAAATTAGGCTGTGTGTCGGTCTATTTCGAAAAGTCCAAAAACCGAACAAATACACAAACGGTTCCCCTGGCTCATAGGTAGCGTTTGTTCCCCTAGTTCGTGGGAACAAACCTACCAAATAGCGCTCTCCTGGCTAGTTGGTGAAAGGAAGCAGGTGCTCGCGAAGTTGACAGGCATTCGGGAAGTGGAGTGTTCTAGACACTCAATGACAAAATACCGCTGCCTTCTCTCGTGCGAACAATATGGCCGCCATTTTCTCCTGCACATGGTGTTCAACTATCCAAATGGCAGCCACACAGAGAGAGCATTTAACTTGCGGTCTGCTATGTAGTTAATGAGCCTGTGGGGTGGTTAGTATTTGGTAGTTTTATCTACTGAACAAGGAAAATCAAAGGTAATGAAATAAAAGGTGTAGTTTCTTCACATTGCTCCCCCTTAGTTCCATGGGTTGGCATGCACACCTAGACCCTGCCAGGTTAGCTTGGGGATGTCCAGGGAAGTCAGTTAAGATTCCAGCTTTGTTTTCAGGACAACCCTTCCTCATTGCCATTGTGTTTGCCTGGCCTGTACTGCATGCAGTGGCATACATGCAGGGGTCGCAGGGGTCGCGGCTGTGACCGGGCCTGGCTGCCCTGTGACCCGGTATGTATGCCAGTGTGGCCAGCCTCTTCTCTCTGAAACTGCTATGTTTTCAGCTGCAGGGTTAAAACTAGAGGGACCTAGAACCCAGACCACTTCATTGAGCTGATGTGATCTGGGTGTCTGTAGGGGTCCTTTAAGTGTGCCCAGGTGCCCGCCGCCATGTGTCGTGGCCCTGGCCTGCTCAGAATAAGCGCGGGGGGCCACGGATCAATTTTCGCACCGGGGCCCCATGGGTCGTGTGTACACCACTGACTGCATGGTGAAATTGAAGGGTTGCAGGGCCAGGCTCCAACATAACAAATGACTACATGAACGGCGACCACACAGAGAGAGCACTTAACTTGCGGTCTGCTTTGTAGTTAATGAGCCAGGTGGGTGGTCCTTATTCGGTAGTTTTATCAACCGAGTGAGTAAAATCAACGGTAATGAAACAAAAGGTGTAGTTTCTTCACATAATGTTTTTACTCAGTCAGGGCATGTGCCTCATTGTCTACCTGGACGATATTCTAGTAATGTCCCAGGATCGCTCCACTCTGTTATGGCATCTCCAATGGGCGATAGATCTCCTGTTTCACATGAGTTTTCTCATCAGTTGGAAGAAGTCTTGCCTGACTCTATCCAGGAGTCCTGGATGCAGATTATCCACATATCACATTATGATAGTTGGCAAGGATTATAAGTGTCCTGGCATCCTCGATTCGTGTGGTGTTTCTGGCCTCCCTACACTATCGGGCTCTCTTTTGTCTGAAGATTGCCCATTCATGCGATGGTGCATTGTTTGGGGACCTTGTCATCCTGGACAACAAGACAAGATCTTCGGGACTTGGTGGGACTTGCCAGCCTTCACAAATGGTTTGCTCACTGTGAGGGTGTGGTCATTGGTCAATAGATGAGGCTCATCTTTACATCACAGCAATGGAGCCTCTGGCTGGGTCTTTTGAGTTTCTCGCAGGGCACAGCCAATATTTGTATTTATCTGCTCATGTACAACATATCCACTGTTAGTAATTTCAACCATTTGGGTTGCACCCAATTGGCAGTGCATTGAGATGGATTTTTTTAGGTTTTGCCTGGAATGGAACATCATGGTGCCGGTGGAATACCTCCTGAGTCTTCACAATATTTGTGCTGCTTGGAGTTGTTGTTATTTCTCCAACAGCAGAGATTGGACATTTTCTGCAATATTTCTCCCCTTTGGCCTTTGTTTACTATAGACCTCTTTGCTATGCGGTTCAATACCCAACTGCTGCATTTCTTCAGTTGTCATCTGGATCTTGAAGCAGAGGTAATGGATGCTTTTCTGCTGGATTGGAGCTGGGATCTGTTTTATGATTTTTCTCCATTTGCTGTGATCCCCTGGGTTTTCTTTCAGTTGAGGCATTATGTGGGCAAACTGGTTCTGTTGGTCCTGTCTTGGGAGACACATTCCTGGTTTCTGCAACTGTTGGAGTTTGCAGTGGGCTACCCCTGGCTTCTACCGTCAGACGTTCTTCATGACCCAGAGGCTGATCCTGGGCAGGTTTCTAGGTCTCTTATAGTGTGGTGGATTTCAAAGGACCCTGGAAGATCTAAGGATCCAGGGGCTCCTGGACGCTTAGGCTCTCAGAACTAGAAAATCCTATAGGTCCACTTGGTAAGCTTGGGCTAGATGGTGCTCGGCTAGAGACGTAGATCCTAATTCAGCACCTGGGACAGCGGCATTCCAATTCCTTGCTTACCTTTTTTAAACTTGATAGGCATAAAGGACTATCAACTTATACAGGTTTGCCATTTTTTTGCCTCACCAGGATTTTGACAGTTCCATGATTGGTAAACATCCTCTCATATGTCGTCTGTTGAAGGTTTCCAGGATCTCTCACCCACCTATGCTTAGGTATTCCACTACATCCTTGCAGTTATAGGTCAAGCTGGTCACCCTCTTTTGCCTTATTTCCTGCAAGAGGGTTTTTGGCATTCATGCTTTGTATCTTGACACACACTCTTTCACTCTGCAAAGAGTGGTTTGTAACATTTCCAGACATATGAAGACTGCAGTTAGATCGGTGTCAGCCCAGCATTCCCATTTACTCAAACTTTGAGTTTGGTTGTCTGTTTGTAGGTGTATGAAGATTATACCAGTGCACACTGTAAGGCTTCAGTAGAGCATTGTTTTCCTCCTCTGTTTTCTCTAATCTACAGGGCTCCTTTACTTTTATGTTTTTGCAGTGTGACTCCACTATGCTCCCTGCTCAATTACATGTTCACCTAAGTTGGATCTTCTCCTGAATCCTGGAGGTCTTGTTTCCTGTTTCTCCATTATTTGATGGACTTGGCTGCTGTTTAAATTGTTCATGCCAGATCATGTGTTCTGTACCTGTTATTTTTTTGGTTGTTTTCTCATGTGATGTTTTGTTGTATAATCAAAGAAAGAGTAAGAGTTCTATAATTATGGCTATACTGGGGCAGGGAGAGGGATTTGCTGGGGTCACTGTATGTATGAACTGTTTTTTCTATTCTGTTTATTCTTTGCTGCTATTGGTGGACAGTGAAGGAAGGGAAAAGCAATACTCACTTCCATGTCTTTTGTAAAATCATTTCTTCTTATCATGGCAAAATCATGTAATTTACAAACTTCAATGCTCATGTGGGCTGGCATATATTGGAGAAACGGATGTACCCTTGTGAGAATGTATCAGAAACCATAGAGCGAGTATCAGAACCACCTACGGAGATTAAAAAGTTGAACTATCCGTAGCCAAACATTTTTTAGCAGAATGTCAGGCTTTAACCACACAAAATTAACAGCTATAGATCAAATCCCCCCTCAATGTAGGGGTGGCAGTAAAAAACTATTGTTGCAGAGTTAGATTTTGACTAATGACTTAATGAGAAATACACCTTGTCACCATTTCTGTAATACGTGGTATTGTATTAAGTATATGGGTCTGTATTTCATTTTAGGTTTAGGATTCACATTAATTTACTTATGTTCGTCCAAATGTGATTTATATTCCCTTGTGATAATATTAGCATAGACACTAATATGAATCAATAGCCATCATTCAGGACACAGAGCCATTTCTTTTTTAACACAAAATAGAGGATAACAACCACAATTTTTAATCCTCTATTTTCTATTTCTTTATATTGTGACAAACTTACTTCCCTGTGTGTGTTTGTCCAGGATCTTTTGGCAACTGCACAGCCCTTTAGGGTAAAGAAGCCAGGTCAAGACAAAGTCCAGATTCAAAGGCCTCTGGCCTGTTTATTTTCTGTTGCTAAGACGTATTAGGATACAACAGGATACAACAGGATACAACCAGCAGCAAACCTTCTTTCTCCACAAAACACTTCCCCTCACTCCACACTGCTTTAACTGCAGTTATAAAGCTGCTCACATCCCTTACAGTTGATGCTAATGACCTCATCAGACAGTGAGCCAGAACTCCTCAGAAAACCTGGGCTGGACTCATGCACAGCCACTCCGACAGTGGGTGGAGAATCAGCCCACCCTGCTCTTCCAAATACTCCACCCCAGGGACCCAAATAACAACATAGAAAAAAAACTGCATTTAAACGTAACTTTCCCTGGTGTGGCATGTGCTTAACCACATCAGGATAGTGGCTGCGCAAAAGTCTGGGTGCCAGATATACACCCCTGACCACCATCCCCAACACTCTGTCACAATATATATTTCCAACATTGTCCGCATTTCTGACAAATAGATGAGAGCCCTTAATAGCACTGATTATGCATTAAATGCTAGTACATATCTCTTTAACTGCAATCAAATTATTAGGCTGTTCCCTGTTATTTATAAAAGTGCAAATGTATAATTTTGTACATACTCAGGTGTTCCTTGGCAGAACAATCCCTCATGGTATTAATTTATTATTAAATTTATTATATTATTATATGCACCTACCTTGTACCATTGTATGGTATTACCACCACCACCACCAACACTTATACACAGGGGTGCAAAACATTAGTCATCACTGACCCGTATGTCACAAGGTGTATACTGTCAGTATTCTTGCATGTCCCGCATGATATTTTATGATCTATTTGTATTATAATCACGTATGGCAGCACATTGTTAACATTGGCACTTCTCTTCTACCAATTCTACACATTTAATATATGTAAACAGTAGCTATCCAGTATTTCAGGCTGTAGGTCTATTCTGTATTTAATCCTTAAACTGCCACTGTCTGTTCTACTGCCAGTGCAGGTGTCTTGGAGGCAGTGGTGAGAGTGAGACCCAGCCACATATGCGTGTGTGTGTGGGGGGGTTCACAATCCCCTTTCTTCCAACAGCCCCAGCCAGCAGAATTCACCCTCCAGCACCCAAAAGGTAGGAAACTGGAAGGTGGTTAAAAGTGAGACCTATATGTGTGTTTTTGAATGTCTGTATGTAGGGTATGTATGTGTGCGTGTATCTGTATGTCTGTGTATGTATGTATGTGTGTCAGCGTATGTTTGTGTGTATGTGTGTCAGTGTTTGTATTTGTATGTGTCAATGTTTGTATCTGTTTGTCTGTGCATCTGCGTGTGTGTCATTGTGTGTTTGAGTATCTAGTGTCTCTGTATCTGAGTAACTACATATATATATATATATATATTATATATATATATATTTTTAGAGAGAGAGAGAGAGTGAGAGAGCCTGGAGGAGAGGATGAGAAGGGGAAAATGGTGCAGAGGAAAAGCACGGATAGCCTGAGGCAGAGAAAAAGGGCATATGGGGCAGACAAAAACATATACATTTGAAATAAGAGCAACCATATTAATAATAAACATTTCTCTAGTATGAGCGGTACAATTTATGGAAATGGGCGGCCAAGGGAAACACAAGTCAAAAAAGGTTGGGAACCACCAAAATAGAAGATAACTTTCACCTCACAGTTTTCCTTAAAGAGCAATGTAATGGGAAATCATGTCATAATTATAACATTTATATTTCTTTTCCTTAAAAATACTTTTGAAATAGTTATCACAAGACTCATTTCAGAATGTTGAAGCTGCATTTTGTTAACAATGAGCAATGAAACAATATTTGACCAAGTTTTGATGTTGTCATAGTTTCTAATGTATTTATATTGTCTCATCCTCATTTACATTAATTTAATAACACAGACACAGCTTCTTCATACCTCTCAAGTACTGACTGTTATAAAGAACAAAGTAAAGGAAGCATGTGGCATGGTGATTAATGATCATGATTAACTTCCTGCAGATTGTGGTTTTATGCCCCTGTGATTCTCCTGTCATTATCCAGTCCAAGAAACAGCATTCCTAGAGTTAGACATGCGGCTTCAGAACATGAATGAGTTAGCTTATTATTATTTCATTAAGAAGAGTTGATACCATAAAGTATTGTAATTGCAGGGCATACAGCGGTTCAAGTGATTGATTTTAGATTATATTGCAATGTATGAAGCGTTTCCACAGTACATCGCATGTATCACATGCCATGCTTGAAATGTTAAACATATTTTCAACTTCCAAACTGGCTTGTTAATGTTCTTATATTTCTAGTATATTGTACTCAGTATGTATATATATATATATATATATATATATATATATATATATATATATATGTGTGTGTGTGTGTGTGTGTGTGTGTGTGTGTGTGTGTGTGTTATATATAGTTTTATATATATATATATATATATATACACACAGAGAGACACATACAGATATTAAATACATCACAATTACTATAGTAAATAAATAAATAACAGTCTACAATCCTCTCATATATATATATATATATATATTTATATATATATATATATATATATATATGTAAAAAACAGATAAAATTCTTATCTTGTAATACCTTTTTTATTGGACTAACATAATTTTTTAATGACAAGCTTTCGGGAGAACCTCCCTTTTTCAAGTCTGAAGCATTCTGAGCAAAACGACAGATATAATTCAAAGTTGAGTTGTGATACAGGGGTTAAAGCGACATAAGTGCAGATAAGACACAGGTTTGTTAGAAAATAGACACCATCTTAGCAGAGGGTCATAAATATCTTGTTGAAGAGCAGAGTAGGGGGAGAGGGGAAAAGAAAAACAAATCAAGCAGACAGGATGGTACACTTTATACATGCACACACACATAAATATGTATATGTGAATGCATAAACACATGCACATATACATAAACACATATACATACATGCACATGAACTCATATACACAAATATAAATGCTCAGTAATATATATATATATATATATAAGCATTCATGCATATGAGTATGGGAAAGCATAGGTCTAGATAGAATAAACATATAGGAATGCATTTTAAAGTGTTGGTACATATGACAGAATAGTAAGATAATGCTGGGAGAGTGTTCACGTAAAGTGTTGGTAGTGGGACAGGAATCCCAAATCAATATTTAGTCCTCTATTCTTGCTAACACACGTTTTTTTTTTTTTTTAAATTCACCCCCCAGCCTCCCTACTTTAGGGAGTGCTGAGGGGATTCCCTGGGGTCAAGTGGTGCTGCTGGGCGGCCGGTCACCGGGCTGTGTATCTGGCTGAGTGCTCCCTGTTCAGCTCCCTCGCGCGCCGCGTACTGATGCCGGAGCCGGAATATGACGTCATCTTCCGGCTCCGGCATCAGTACGGTGCGCGAGGGAGCTGAAGAGGAAGCACTCAGGGGAGAGTGCTCCCTCATGTGCCCGCCAGCCCTTCTGCCGGGTAATACCAGGGCCAGCCTCGTGGGGCCCGGAGGTGGCCGGCTCCTGGGCCCCTCAGGAGAAGAGGCTGGCCACAGTGGGTACTGGGTCGCAGTATGTACGCCACTGTATAGGCCTCTCCTTCCCCTATTTACCTCCTTTAGTGGGAAACACAGTATTCTGTGACATGTACCGTATCCATGCTGCAACTTGTACCATTCAATTTTAATAGGTTACAACTACTTTCTGCCCCAACAAACACAAGAATAGACTTCAGGTACATTTACCAAAGGCCACTCCTCAACATCCCAATTTTTTTTTTAGGTTTTACTGGCTTTTGAGAGTCTTACGGCCCACTAGTGGTAACACTTCCGGCACCTCCGCCTTGTCTACAGTGGTCCCGCAAGGCCAACAACCACCCTCCATGATAGAGGGGAAATTCGCCCCTCGGGCCAAATCATAGTTAGCCGCCTCGCACGGTTGCATAGGGAGGGCCTCCTATGTCACTCCCCTACTATCTTTGGGCTTAATTGTCATCGAGAGGCCATCACCCCGCCACAAGTACAGTGGTCATGAATCCCCTTGTGCCAAATCATAGGTAGAGCCTCTCTAGTTGCTTGGCAATTAGCAGGGCCTCATCTGTCACCGAACTTAGTGAAATGTTTCGCTGCTTTGCACTAGAAAGCCAGCCAGTAAAACACCTAATTTCATAAACTGTGTTTAATATACCTTTCAGTATGTCTCAGATCCCTGATGAAGCGGACGAGTTGTCAATTCCCAGTACTCCTGTCATATCCATTTCTCCTACTCAAAAGGGCAATATTGGTAGCCCTGCATTTATTAGGTCTTGGACCATTCATCACATCAAGGTGGAACTTCATAAACATAAGATCCCTTTCCCAGCAATGGCTAGGAAAGCGGAACTGTTTCAGCTTATGCAGACACATACTGACTACGCTGGGGCTGGAGAAGGAACTAGTGGCTTCAGCAACTTGGAGCTCCATGCCATGATTTCCTCATTCGTTCCCTTCATGTGGAAAGTTAACGATAGACTGGATAGAATTGAGGCTTGAAGCCTTCCCTTATCATCTGGGGCTTTAGTTGCTGAAACTCCAGGTTCACCACAGATACAATCCGGTAAAGTACCCCCGGAGACGGGTACTCATATCATGACCCCCACCCATATGGTACCTGTGAATCTCAAAAAAGACATCATGGAAGGCAAAGACATTAATCTTGTCTTACTACTGATTGCCTCTCAGGATGTCGTAGAGAATCGCATGTACGCATACGACAATATATATGTTTTATTGAACTCTAGGGATCGTAGACGAAGTAAGAAATTGTCTATCCCGGATTTTGTCATTGCCTTTGGGATTTATAGATATGTAATATGCTCGGTACACCTTCATATCAGGGAGGAGTTGGATCTCTACTTGCACAAGCTGGTGGACTTAGGCCATAAATACGATCATTTTACAATTACCACTGGTTCTTTTCGGTGAGGGCGTCTGCCATTCTGGCTCAGTTCAACATCAAAACCGATTGGAGCTGAATGGACACTGAGCTGCTTTGCAGGCACTGCGCTGGACTGAGGACACCATCTTGTGCAATCTGCGCATCCACCGCGCATGCCACAGACTATTGTCCGATCTCCCCCAACATAAATACTTTCCCAGGTGCCCGAGCCAAGTTTGACAAACCGGCAAAGGATAATCTGGGTCGTACTATTGTATATTTAGGAAAATCTCAGGTGTGTAACAATTTCAATAAAGGTACCTGAGGTTATAGTGCTTGCCACTTGTTGCATGTATGTTCTCACTGCTTTAGGGCCCATGCTAAGTCTATGTGCTCAAATAAAATGCATGCTAAACCTTATCTGACCTCAATAAATGTTGGTTCTATGGTTAGCTCTTTAACAACTCACCCTTCCAGACACTTGGTTGATTTCTTAATAATGGGGTTCACGCATGGTTTTCATACTGGTACCAATCAGCTATGGCTGATACACTGTTACACAAAGAACTAGGGGAAGGTTTCTTATTAGGACCATTTAAGGAACCACCATTCTCCAATTGGAGGACTAACCCCATAGGTGTGCTCACCGGGAAAACAGGCAAACAAAGATTGATCATAGACCTCTCCACACCTCACTCTTCGAGTATTCCCAGCCTTAACTCCTTGATTACCTTGGAGGAGTTTTCGCTGCAGTATTCCACAACTGACAATGCAATTGACGCAATCATTACAACAGGGATTGGGTCCTGGCTCAGTAAAACAGACAAGCTTTTCTTTTTAAATTTTTTATGCGCCTTTCAGTGGCAATTAATAGTTACATGCAATTTATTATTTGATTTTACAATTGTAATAACTATGTGATCACCACTAGCAGTAGGTCATTAAAAAATAGTGGCCACATTAAAGTTAGACTTTGTTATATTGTAGTTGGCATAAGTAAATTTAATCACATTGAGCTTTTGTTGAAACATGACCCATAGTAGCTCAATAGAATTTAAACAAGCTACAACTTTAATATTTCTGTTAAAGCTTGTTTTGTATTTTGCTGACTTAGCATATCATTCACTGAACTAGTAAGGGCATTAAGACAATATAAAGTTGCACCTTTTTAACAGATATCACTGAATGAATCCTATCATTATTTGATTATCTAAAACAAAATACTATTTTTTGAACACTTTCAACATTTAAATAATTTGGCAGATAACTTTAAGTATATTAGGTAACATTAATCATACTAAACATTATTTGTTTTAATTTATTAAATGCAAACTATTTTACTCTCTTCAGATTTTATTTATCTTGCTGTGTAAAATATACTGTATGTTACAAATATCAATATTTACATAATTGTATCCCTTTCATGCCTAAAGCAATTGTGGTGTTTAGCTGAGACCAAATGACATGTATTTAAAAAAATAATCTATATATCTTGAGGGAAAGAAAAAGCAAATATATCTGATTACAAGCTAATTAGAATAAATTTAAATCTGTCTCATGTACAGTGCCTCCAGCGTAAGATTAATTTCTTCATCCTCAAATGAGTGTTCCATGTGTTTCCACCTGCTATAATAGATAAAAGACAATTATTAAAGCCAAATTTAATTGATATATTCTGCGAAAATACTCTAGTTCGTATGGAGTACTCTTTAACACCTTCAATGCCAAGTACTTAAAAAAATAATTAAAAATAAAGATGTTATGGTAATACAAAAAGTTAATTAGTTGCTATCAGCGGAATTTGTATATTGATTTAGAGACAGCTGTCAAGATACATTTGTAGAATAGCATGATATTCATTTGATATATAAATTAATTATAAATTAATAGAGATTATATGGCACAGAATGCAAACTCTTTGTACAGGTGCAGAATAAATATAGAATTAAAATAAGTATTATGTTTTAAACAATTTACTATGAATATGCTGTCTTATAAAGAAACACAGGCATTCAAAGTGAATTCACAAATTCAAAGTGAATTGAAATTATCAATCAAAATAGAAAATAGAGCTGTCTTGGAGAATATATCCAAAATTGCAATTTGATCTGAAATTTGAAATTTAATTTTAATTCTCAACAATTCACATTTTAGTGAATAACATTTCATGTTGTACAGAACTGCAGCAAGAATTGCAGATATCTGTGCTAGCAAAGAACATGTTTCTCATACATCCCATGCATTTACTTCCCATCATGGATTTAATCAATGTACAAGGAAGTAGAACACATCACAGCTTGGGGATTTTCCTTAACACAAAGTGCAGGGCTGTCCCTTTAATATATTAAACATTGTATGTCACTATTACGAATTCCTTATAGCATTTGTTTATTTATTTTGTGTGGTTTTGTGTGGCTACCTATTTCACAAAGGTCTTTGTAAAGGTCTTAAAGTACTGTATTAACATTATAACATTTATCCAAACATTATTTAGAGCAATGCTGACATTAAATTACATATTTAATAATAATAACAACAGATTTTTACAAACTACCTGTTTAGCTCACGTGTTATGTTAGGTCTATATAACATTGTAAGCATGTATAACCTTTAAGCTAGGTATATGGAAACGTATTTTAAAAATTAAATGGCAAATCGAGCAATATCACGATTTTATCTCTTTACCATTCATTCCAAAGCAAATTCAACAATTTATTTATTCTACAGTCATACAAAGTCAGTATTATAGATTCCCTTCAGGAGCCTTTTCACTTTTAATAATTGTCACACTTTAAGTGCAACTAATGGTAAAGAACTCAAAATAGATTCATGTATCAATCCTGATTGTAAAATACACATATGTCTAGGATTTAAATCAATTCTTGGTAGTTATACCATCCCATCCTAAGTCTATGCCAACCTGGGCCCTAACCTTAAGCTTACACTAACCCTAACTGTATATCTACCCTATTCTTACCCTTATTCCTTTCCCTACACTATTCGTAACCCTAACACAGCATTAACTCTAACTTAGTATTAACCATTATCTTACCATAACATTAATTATAAATCAACCCTAAAACTACCCCTAAACCTCCTCCTAACACTACCCCTAAGTTTAACTGATACACTCTGAAGATATTACAGAAGGGAGAGCAGTCTAATACCTCTGACCCTGTTCAACATCAATTCAACTACTTGGGCTGGCCATATTCCACTCTACTGCAAGGAGGAAGAGACATAACCCCCTCAGTTGTGAGCAGAAGAAGTGTCATTTTGCATGTGTGTCTCTATCATTGTGCTTCTTCTGCTCCCGACTGAGGTGGTTAAGTTTCTTCCTCCTTGCAGTAGAATGAAGGGTCAGTTTGGAGATTTACCTTGGGCCAGCATGGAGAGGAGAGATATGAGGAAGGAACCTTCTATATTGTTGAGCTAATTGAATGACTGACTATTAAATCTTCAGAGCATTTTCTCACTTGTTCTGACAATGTGGTCATCCTGAGTAACTGAATTTGTACTGAGAAGAGTCAGACTGCTTTTTTCACTCCAGGGTTTCTTGATGGAGGGATTAACAGGGAAACATGTGCTTCTTGCTGCCAATGATTCTATCTAGACACTGAGGAGACTAGACAAGGGCAGGAAAAGCAAAGTAGACTGGCAGCAGAGGATATCAGGGAGACCAACAAATTGGCTGTCTCTCAACCATCCTCCAAAGTATAAGACCATCCTTTTATATTGTTTATTTATGCCTGTGTGCGCTTGTCTCTGTTGGGTTATGCAAGTCTGGTAATGTGCACCTATGCCTATCTGCTTCTTTCTATGCTTGTTTGTAACTGTGTGCTTGTTTGTACCTGTGTATGTGTTCTTGTCTGTGCCTGCGTGTGCTTGTGTATGCCTGTATATATATATATATATATATATATATATATATATAACCAAGTAGCACTCCCAGGGATCCAAAAGTATTAAAAATTAAAACTTAACTTTTATTTTCTTCAGTCAAGAGATCAACGTTTCAGTTTGTCACCCAAACTTTCATCAGGATAATATAACATCTTTAAAGACAATCATATATACCCACCACCAATATACACTTACCCAATAAGTGAAGAGATACTGTCTGAGACAAACTCAGTCGGAGCCAGAATGAGTGATTGATTGACCCCGATCACATTGTCACGTCCGGCGTCATGACGCCATGACGTCATTGGAGGTCATCGCTATGGTAACCGGACACCAAGTCCGTTCTGTAAAACCAATCATTAAGCAAACTAAGATTGCTATGGCAACAACCTGTGCAGAGAAGAGGAATCTTCCTACTGCACATATAGTCTCTCAGAGTGTGCAATAAAATAACAACTAATGCTGAGAGTGCTAGAAAAGCAGAGATTAGAAAAAAAAAAAAAATTATGTCATAAATCCATGATAGAAACATAGAATGTGACAGCAAATAAGAACCAGTCGGCCCATCTAGTCTGCCCAATATTTAAAAATACTTTTAATTAGTACCTGGCCTTATCTTAAGTCTAGGATAGCCTTATGCATATCCCACGCAGGCTTAAACTCCTTTACTGTGTTAACCTCTACCACTTCAGCTGGAAGGCTATTCCATGCATCCACTACATTCTCAGTAAAGTAATACTTCCTGATAATATTTTTAAACATTTACCCCTCTAATTTAAGACTATATCCTCATGTTGAGGTAGTTCTTTTAATGGACCACTATAATACCAGGAAAACATACTCGTTTTCCTGGCACAATAGTGCCCTGAGGGTGCCCCCACCCTCAGGTTCCCCCTCCCGCTGGGCTGGATGGAGAGGGTTAAACTTACCTCTTTCTCCAGCACCAGGCGGGGAGCTCTCCTCCTCCTCTCTTTCTCTTCTCCTCCTCTTCGGCTGAATGCGCATGCGCGGCAGGAGCTGCGCGCGCATTCAGCCAGTCCATAGGAAAGCATTCACAATGCTTTCCAATGGACGCTGGTGTCTTCTCACTGTGATTTTCACAGTGAGAATCACGGAAGCCCTCTAGCGGCTGTCAATGAGACAGCCACTAGAGGCTGGATTAACCCTAACATAAACATAGCAGTTTCTCTGAAACTGCTATGTTTATAGAAAAAAGGGTTAGCCCTAGATGGGCCAGGCACCCAGACCACCTAATTAAGCTGAAGTGGTCTGGGTGCCTATAGTGGTCCTTTAAATATAGTCTCCTCCTTTACGGTGTTGATTCCCTTTATGCATTTAAATGTTTCTATCATACCCCCCATCTTGTCTTTCCTCCAAGCTATGCATGTTAAGTTCCTTTAACCTTTCCTTATAAGTTTTATCCTGCAATCCATGAACCAGTTTAGCAGCCCTTCTCTGAACTCTCTCTAAAGTATTAATATCCTTCTGAAGATACGGTCTCCAGTGCTACGTATAATTCTCCAAGTGAGGACTCACCAGTGTTCTGTACAATGGCATGAGCACTTATCTCTTTCTACTGTTAATACCTCTCCCTATACAACCAATCATTCTTCTAGCATTTCCAGCTGCTCTATTACATTGTCTTCCTACCTTTCAGTCATCTCAAATAATTACTCCTAAATCCCTTTTCCTTTAGATGTTGAAATTTGTAGAGTATCAAATATCCTATACTCTGCCCTTAGGTTTTTACATCCAAGATGCATTATCTTGCACTTATCCACATTAAATGTTAGTTGCCACAGCACTGATCATTTTTTTAATTTTTCTAAATCATTTGCTATTTGACTTATCCCTCCTGGAACATCAACCCTGTTGCAAATTTTAGTATCATCGGCAAAAAGACATACCTTACTATTAAGACCTTCTGCAATATCACTAATAAAAATATTAAAGAGAATGGGTCCAAGTACAGATCCCTGAGGTACCCCACTGGTACAGATCCCTGAGGTACCCCACTGATAACTAGACCTTGCTTCAACCCTCTGTTGCCTGTCATTTAGCCACTACCTAACCCATTCAACAATATTGGAATCCAAACTTAAAGATTGCAGTTTATTGATAAGCCTTCTATGTGGAACAGTGTCAAAAGCCTTACTGAAATCTAGGTAAGCAATGTCTACTGCACCACCCTGATCTATTATTTTAGTCACCCAATAATAGATCAGGGTGGTGCAGTAGACATTACTAATCTAGATTTGAGCTGAATGCCTCAAGCAATACAGTTGCTGGTATCCAAGATAAATACAAAGAGGCAAGATTATGAGGAAATAAACTCCTATCTAAAAGATAGAAACCATATGTCAAAAAGTTTATGTAAATAGGTACCTGTTCCTGGCTCAAACTACCAGCATCCAAAATTGTAAATTATGCTAACATAGTGTACCTATAATCTTAATTTTAATAATGACAGGAGGCGAATATTTTGCATAATTTTCTTTACTTTATGCCTCCAGCAGCACAAGTCAATCAGAAAAAACTTTAAACCAGGCATCAAATCCATATATAAAGCCCTGACAGACACATGACTTCCTCTTTCTTTGATGTGAAAAACAGTCTATTATAATGTCAGGGAATTCAAATAACAGTCCTGAGTAACGTGTAGCACATAACTTGAAACGGAACTTGAAACCTTCCAGCTTTATCTTGTCGAATCCATCTATGATGATTACGCTGAAAAGAACAGAAATACGTGAAAGGTGATGGAAACCAACTGTTGTCCACATTAAATCCAGTACTATACGTATCTATATTTATATTAGGTTAATATACTGAAACATTAAACAACCATAGTATACTTAATAATCAACATGGATGTCAACCAGATAAGCATCCCATAAATATACTGAAATACCAAGACCTTATAATTACACTGAGAAAATGACAAACCAGAATATTAGAATTTTCCAGAGTATACGGAGGGAAACAGGGAGGGAAAATATTCGCCTCCTGTCATTATTAAAATTAAGATTATGGGTACACTACGTTAGCATAATCAATCTTATCACATGACAGGAGGATTCATATTTTGCATTTTTAAAGCTGTGGTATGAGGAGAAGGATGCGTGTGTGGTTTGACGAAAATAAATATATACGGAAATAGTCTATCCGTATCCAATTCGTCGCTGTTAAATATAAAGGCTTGAGAAGCAGCCACACCTCATACCGAATGAGTTACCAAAACACGTCTCCACCCCCGCTAGCGATAACAACCAATGAACCCATCTAGACAGAGTGTTCATGGTAACTGGCTTGTATGGTTGGTATAAGACCAGCAGATTTCCTGAATGTGACAATCTAAGTGTTGTCGTGATCTCCATGTAACAAAGTACCGTTTTAACTGCACAAAGACTGGGAAACCGCCGGGAAAAGGGTAAGATACGGACGCGGATAAGATTTAGTTCTACGAGATTCCTTCCAGTGATACTTTGATGCATGGTTCTGGACAGTTTTATACCCTGCAGAAAGCAGCATATCAAAGGCTCCTGATCGACCAGAGTGTCGTGAATCATACTATGCGTTGTCGAAATCGCGGAACGTATCCCGTTAATGATAAAGATTCAGCAACGAGGAGATAGGATTAATAAAGGGATCGCAGTCCCTTCCCATACACCAGCGACTCCAGGTGCTCCATGCGGATAAGTTATTTCGGGGAACACCTGGTGTCCATGAGTCCCATAATAGGTCTCTAGTTGGTTGTGATAGTCCCTTGACGTACCAGTCTCCCCTGAAAGACACCAATCCACCAACTCCAGACGCTCCTGCATTATCAGAGGATGAAGTTCTCCTCTTGGATCTGCCTGAAGGCAAGTTAAAACTGAAGGAGCAGAGGATGATCCCGATTAAGGACAATTATTCTGGGTGCCACGCTTGACTCCTTTACCGTGGTAATAAGTACTATCGAAGTCTTCGCTATTCTGATCCCAATTTTATAGGTGTGTCCGGATCTCGGGTCGTGAGCTTTCAGCCGCTGTCTGGCCCGGTAGTAAAGCGGTCCTGGGGAATAGTCAAAGGGTTATGGTGCCTTTCTTATGGTGTTAAGGTGCATTTCCTTACGAATTGTCGCTATCAATGATGTGAGAAGGTGTAATCCGCCCAAGGTGGAATCTATTCCGAAGTAGAGGAACTGAATCACTCGGAACTGGGATCGAACCGACTCCTCTCTGTTCACTATGAATCCCAACAATCCCAAGCTTGCCTCGGACTTCTTTTCCCATAGGCCTGCTGAGCCACAAGTGGGCAAAGTGTGCCCGGTGCTCCGGTAAACCCCATTCGGATGACCCTGGGTGTCGGATGGTGCGTGAGTCAAAACAAGAATGTCCAGTGTGCCAAAGAAAAGCCTTTCTTTCTAGGCAGGTCTTGCCACTTTACCTCTTCAGATGGAGACTCTTCTGCTCTCCATTCTTTCATGATCTCCAGAGAAAGGGGAGGGATGAAGTCCTCGTCCCCTGATGATGGAGCCTGAGATGATTAATGGACAGGACGTTCTGAGAGACGGCTCCGCTAAAATGGGGTGTTCCCTTTCCCCTTTGGAGAAGCCGCGTTGGAGCCCTTCCAATGGTGTTTAGATGATAAGGTGTCCGACCTAAGGTTGTCAGTATCTCTAGCTTCCATTGGTGGTGGTGCATGTGGCAGAACCAGCCTCACCACTGGGCATTGGAGAAGACTGATTGCCGGCCTCCTGCCCTGTGACTATGGCCCCATGTTGAAAGGATGGATTTTCCCCTGCAAAGACCCAAAAGCTGGGTCTTTCAGTACTTTCCCTATGTGAGCAGTATTACCCAGATAGCTATGCCATGGAGCCCATTTGTATAATGAAAGACTATGGGAAAGACTTTGGCTCCATGGCAATTGAACTGTATGTGTGTGCTCTGAGCGCCATTCAGTAATAATGTGCGCTCAGATCTGAGCTATCTGGGGATATGTTGAATGTACCTGTTTTGTGCAATGGCTGCACAGTTATATGTTTTTATGTGTTTTATTGTCTTTTGCTGCCATGTGGCTAATGGAGTTTTGCCTCTGTCCTGGAGATAATTGGATTACTTCCCCAATTATCTCCAGGATAGAAGACTCTGTGGAACTGGTTTTGGGCAGAAAAGCCATGCTGCATTTGGTCAAATAGGACTTTTCCTTAACTTTTGAACCACTGGACCAATATGTATGATTTTGACATATGTTTGTATTTGGAGTATGCTGATTCTGCTGAAATGTAAGTTTTATGTAAATGTGATGCATACTTTTCAAGTTATGAATAATGTGGAAAAACTGTATTTCTCTGGCTGTGATAATTAGATTAACCATTGTGTTCAATAATCATATCACAGCCAGAGGGGAGGATTTTGTGTGGGAGTGTCTTTCTGTAATGTACGTGTGTTATTGGTTGTTATGTAAAACCCTGTGGGCAGTACTAAGTTTGTGGATTGGGAATAAAAGAGGCTGTATGTGCCAGTCCAGTGAGTTCCTGCTTAACACTCAAAGTGAAGTGTTGTCTCATTATTGGGGGAGGATTTATTGTATGCTGTTCCAGTTTGACTGCTAGGAGTCTAAACCCATCCATATGGTTTTTGCCTATTCAGCTGTTTATAGCATTCGTATGCTTGAGAGAAGGTAGACGCTTCTTCGGTTCGGTGATTGTGGTGTTGGCCAGAGTGCTTGGAGTCCTCAGGAAATGCTAGGAGCATCCTTTAACAGAGGTACCCAGTCTGGGTGCCAGGTGATGCGTTACAGTGCATATTGGTGAGGACTTCTTCCCCCGAAGCTGCCATGGTGGCCTTAATCCTCGCCTGAAAATATGGGGATATTGAGGGAAATCCGACATGTTGGTTCACACCCTTTCGGTCTGTGGGAGACAGGATCGTACAACAGTACACTTATTGCCACTCAGTGGGCCTCCGCATATAACTGGGGTCACCCAGAATTTTGATCAATCAGTACCACTTTCACAGGATCCGGGGAGTGGTCTGAGAATGAGGACGCCCTAAGTAAGAATGAGCAGCCTGCAATGTCGGGACGTAGCCCGAGTATGGCAGATGTGAAAGCCTCAATATGTATAATCCAAGGGGGTCATCCTTATATGGCCTAGAATTGTGGAGTTTTGGCAGCACTGTGAGTTCTCCTTCTTGGTTAAGGGAAGGGCGTACAGATCCCCCAGTTGAAGCATAGAGGTGCCGGAATACATGCATCTAGTGCACCCTGGTCTTTGCATACAATGACAGAGCGTACTCTGACGGTAGAAGCCCAAAAAAGGGTGCGGGGGTCACCCCGTCTGGTAGGGGGGGTCACCCCTTTGTACTTATGCCACTAGCACCGGAGTAAGACTTGCTTGGGGTCACCCAGCATAGGGGGGTCACCCATGTATGTATGTCTATTATGGCATGTTGGGACACTCTTTCGGTCTGTGGGGTAACGGACAGGTGTACACTTATTGCCACTTAGTGGGCCTCCACGTACGACTGGGGGTCACCCAGAATTGTTTCAATCAGTACTACTTAGAGATTCCCTGGGAGTGGTCTGAGGAGGGGGTCACCCTCAATTAGACCGGGATGAGCAGTCAGTAATGTCGGGACGTAGCCAGTGTATGGGGAGGTATGGTAACCTCCAAATTATCCGGGATGAGCAGTCAGTAATGTCGGGACATAGCCAGTGTATGGGGAGGTATGGTAGCCTCCAAATTATCCAAGGGGTACTATATCCCATAAGGGATATAATACTGTGGAGAATTGGCAGCACCGTGAGCTCTCCTTCCTGGCTCTGTCGATATACATGTATCCAGTGTGTCCCGGTCTGTGAATACAGTAACAGATCGTACTTCATGGATATGAGCACGTCCTAGGGCGTGGGGGTTCCCCCCAGTAGATGTATGTCACTAGTACCGGAATAAGATTCACTTGGGGTTCACCCAGCATAGGGGGTTCACTCCAGTATATGTATGTCACTAGGACAGGAACCAGATTCGCTTGGGGGGTCACCCAGCATAAGGGGGGGTCACCCCTGTACCACAATGTCACTTTGGAGAGGTGTCTGCCACGCTTGGAGGTCACCCAGTGTAAGGGGGGTCACCCCTGTTAATCACTCCGTTATGTGCCTCCACTACTGTGTCCTTGTAGGTGTATCCCTGTGGGGAAGGAGTGTATCCAGTGGTTGTGAGGTCCAGTGGGAGTAGGGAGCTGAGTAAGTTATTAGCTCTATTTAGCATCCACTATATGCCCACAGCAGGGAACAGTCCATTCATAATCCTCCAGATGTACAATAAAACTGTTATTCAACATGACAATTGTAGAACAGAATAGAGCAAACAGCCAGCAGACATGAGTACTGCATCCACTATATGCACACAGCAGGGATCAGTCCTACATATTCATGCAGAGTTACATATAAAACTTTTATTTCACATGCCAATGAAATATGACAGTATGGGAATCACGAACTAGCTAAACGACATGGCCGACGTGAATCTCTCAAGTGCCGCAAGATTCAAGATGGCCGCCGTTTGCGCGCAACAGCGATGTGCGGCCCACGATCGTATCCTCGTATGGAACAGAGTCCCCCCGACACCCCCAACCCCAAGAGGGCCCTGAAGTCCCAGCACCAGTGAATAAAAAAGGGTGCTCGCTGACTAGAGTAAAGCATAGGAAAGAAAAGGTGCCAGCAACAGAAAACCAAACAGGCTAATAAAGCAGAAAATACAGGGTTAATTCGGGGGAAGGGTAACAGGGGGAGAATATCACACTATACAAGTCCAAATGGAAGGCAAGTGCAAAATAATGAAAAACGTTTAAGTCAAAATTGCAGGACAAGCTAATAAAGTTTAACTAAAGTGGCCATGCATATCCAGAAACAGTTTGGAGCAAAACTGTATGTCTAGCATCAACAATCTAACAAAAGTGACCATAGCAATATTTATAAAAACAAACGGAAAGTTTAATTGAAGTGACCATGGAATACTCAGAAAGCCAGTTTGGATTAAAACTGAATGTCTAGCATAAGGTGTCTAACTAAAGGGACCATAGCAATATTAATAAAATAACAGTTTGGAGCAAACTGAATGTTAACCCCTTAAAACCGGAGGACGTACAATTACGCCCTCTAATAGGCGGCTCTAAACGCCGCCGGGCGTAATTGTACGCCCTCCGGTTTTTGTTAACTTACCCGGTCGCCGGCGGTCCCACGCCGGCGATCGCGGTGGGGGGGACTCCCAGGGAGCCCCCCGATGGCACATCCGTCCTCGTTGAAGCCCCCCGGCCATGTGAGAGTGGGGTCCTAGCGAGGACCCCACAATGGCATGGCCGGGGATAGCTGGCTTCTGTATTGCCGGCAGGGGGGCTGCCTGTAATGACAGGTGGTCCCCCTGCTGGCTGAAAATAAAATAAAAATAAGTTAATGGTGTAAAAAAAAATAATTATATATACTTAGATCATATGTATATATTATATATATATGATCTAAGTATATATATACACATATGCATACACACACATACACCGTCTAGGTGTATTTTACTATTAATATATATATAATTATATATATATATTAATATCAAATTACACGTAGACTGATACTGATTAAATATATATATAATTATTGTTATATATATATTTATATATAATATAAAAAAAATAAAAATGTAAATACGTTAAAAAATAAAATTAAAAAAATAATTAAAAATAAATAATTAAAAATATATAGATGTGTGTTATTTCGTTCTAACTGTTTTGTGAAATTAATATATATATATATATCAAAATACACGTAGAACGAAATAATATATCTATATACATAAATATATACGTATATATCACTATATATATATATACCTATATATAAATAAAAATATTTTTAAAAAATTATATAGATATATACATATATATACACATACGTATATATATATACATATATTAATTCTACATATATATTTATGTAATATTTTTACATAATTGGGTATCTTAATTAATTACAATTAGCAGGACCTGCCTGACAACCCATGCCGAAAGTAAAGGGAATTTAATTTGCTAGCACTATATTTAACCCTATAACTTTCTGAGACACCATAAAACCTGTACATGGGGGGTACTGTTCTACTCGGGAGACTTCGCCGAACACAAATATTAGTGTTTCAAAACAGTAAAATGTATTACAACGATGATATCGCCAGTAAAAGTGCCGTTTTTTTGCATTTTTCATGCACAAACAGCACTTACACGGACGATATTATTGCTGTGATACTTTTTGCTGTTTTGAAACACAAATATTTGTGTTCAGCGAAGTCTCCCGAGTACAACAGTACCCCTCAAATATAAGGCTTGCATTTCAGTTTTTTCACATTAAAATTCGCCAGATTGGTTACGTTGCCTTTGAGACCCTATGGTAGCCCAAGAATGAAAATTACCCCTATGATGGCATACCATTTGCAATAGTAGACAACCCAAAAATTTGCGTTTTTTGCATTTTTCACACACAAACAAATACTAACGCTAACTTTGGCCAGTGTTTGTGACCAAATGGCTACTAAAAAAGACTGGACATACCCCATTTGCAATACCTTGGGTTGTCTACTATTGCAAATGGTATGCCATTATGGGTGTAAATTTCATTCCCGGGCTACTATACAGTCTCAAAGGCAACGTAACCAATCTGGCGAATTTCAATTTCAAATGTAACGTGCTATATTTGACCCTGTAACTTCCCAAAACGCCATAAAACCTGTACATAGGGGGTACTGTCTTACACGTGAGACTTTACTAAATACAAATATGTGTATTTTATTGCAGTAAAATCAAACAGTATTATGACACTGACCTTTAAAATGCAATTTAGAACTAAAAAAATCAAAAATTTCGTATTTTCTCCCATTTTTTTCATATTAAATTATGTTTCATAGCTAAATATTTGATATTAAATGAAAGCCCTGTTTCCCCTGAATAAAATGATATATAATAAGGGTGGGTGCATTTAATATGAAAGAGGTGTATTACGGTTGGACAGACATGTAGCGCAAATGCCAGGTTTTGTTTACATTTTGTTTTGCTCACAATGTGTACATTTGGCTCCGTCCTTAAGGGGTTAAGCAATGCATGTTTAACTAATGACAATTTGCAATATCAGTAAAACAGTTTGGAGCAAAATACTCTGACCTGTGCCTTGGCTGGTAAGCAGCAAAGAAAGAGGAAGTCATGTGTCTGTCAGGGCTTTATATATGGATGTGATGCCTGTTACTGATTGGTTTCAAGTTTTTTTCTCATTGACTTGTGCTGCTGGAGGCATAAAGTAAAGAAAGTTATGCAAAATATGAAGCCTCCTGTCATGTAAGAAAATTAAACTGCAAGCCATATTAAAAATAAACACAATGGTTACATACTTATAGCTCCATATAGATACAATTAGAAAAAAATAATACCATGTGATTCTTACATGGGCTCTGGAAAGGTCCAAAACAGAATAAGATTTACACAAAATACAAACTGGCTTCAGAGTCTGGCGCGAGTAGTGGATGCCTGTTATACCAAACTAGACTTCCAAAAACAAATTTTTCAGTGTTAACTACCCAGTACTAACTTACAACAGAAAAATGAGTACAGAAGGAGAGACAGAAGTGAAAATACATAAATAGAGATAGTCCTAATGCCTATTCCTAATATGAACTAAAACTCACAGCAATTCATATTATAAAAGGCCACAATTGTTAAACACTCATCACTCCTTTTGCCACAAAGAGTATGTGTACATTACATGGGCTCTAGATAGGTCCAAACAGACTATTAAGCAATAATAAAGCAAAATATGTAGACTGGCTCAGGAGTTCGGCGCCAGTAGTGAACGCAAGTATTCCCAAACTAGGCATACAAATATACCTAACTCCGCTTTGAATAGCAAATCCTGACTTACAATATGGGAAATTAAGAATCAAAGGGCAAGACAAGAGTGAAATGTTTAAATAAAGATCGTCATAATGCCTATATCCACCAACTATAACAGGTATCAATCTAACTCACAGAAATTAAAGCCAATACGGCTAGTAGTCATGAGTGACCAGTAGATATTGCAGAGAAAGTAGAGATACTGCAGATACAGAAAAGCTTGATGGTGCCAAACATTACATATTATAAATTATAAGCAAAAATGTAATACAACACCAGAAAATTATATACAGATATTAAAAAAAATGTCCAGCCTGCGGATATATGAAGAACAGCTAATGGTGCTGTCCCACGGGGTGGCACCTAAATAGCCCTTCATTTGATGCTAGGCAATACCGTTTACATGATATACCAAATCAAAAAACTGTAAGATATGGAAAAAAATGTATATAGCAAAAGATTATTGCTCAACGCTGAGGACCCAAATGCCATAGGAAGATACAAGGACCTAGCCACCAGGGCCAGTCCTGTAAAAGCTGGCTAAAGATGGATGCCCACCTGGAGCTACAGGGTCTGAAAATATTACAACCATAATGCATGTTCCAAGGTGTGCGTAAACATCCATATGAAGACAAAACCTGGAGAGACGGAGAAGCCTATCCTTAAGGGTGAGCAGTCTCATAGAGTAACCAGTGCTTCAAATGGGGAGTATTACCATCTCATCCATGGAACTATATCTCTGACTCATAGAGGAGACAGAATAAAGCAGACATAAATGCACAGTAAGGAATTTCTGAACCCCAGGGCGGGACATCACATACCATTGCCAATGCCTCAAAACTGGAACAAACAAGAACAACTCTATATCAAACATATGCAGCACATTTTATAGAAACACCTCTCTCTCTCTCTCTATATATATATATATATACACACACATATATTCATAAAATTAAAATAATAAATACATTCAATAAATTAAATAATAATAAAAATAAATTATATATATATGCAATTTTATTCTATATATATATATATATATATATATATATATTGTTATCAAATACACTTAGAATGAAATTATATATATATATATATATATATATATATATATATATATATATATATATATATATATATATATATATGAATAATATATACATACAAATAGATCTAATTACATAAATACTTACATAAATATACACATAGGATTTAAATACATATATATGTATAGATATTTAAATTCTACGTGTATATTTTTATGTAATATTTTAACATAATTAAGTCATTTTATTAAGTATAATTTACGGGACCAGTCTGACAACCCAGGCAGCAAGTCCAGAAAAATTCATTTGCAAGTCATATGTTTATCCCTGTAACTTTCCAAAACACCATAAAACATGGACATATGGGGTATTAATGTACTTGGGAGACTTCGCTGAACACAAATATGTATGTTATAAAACAGTAAAAGGATATAAAATCAAATATAGACATTGGAAGCTGGAACAAAGTGTGGGCATGGTGTGGGAAGATTATGCATTGTATAAACTGGTTGGAAACCCAATTTAAAGTGATATATAGGTGGTATATTTTACCTATAAGATTAGCAAAAATGTATGATAACTAGTGATGTCCCGAACGGTTCGCCGAACGGTTCGCCACGGATGGCGAACATAAACATAAACTTTGACCCTGTACCTCACAGCCAGCAGACACATTCCAGCCAATCAGCAGCAGACCCTCCCTCCCAGACCCTCCCACCTCCTGGACAGCATCCATTTTACATTCATTGTGAAGCTGCATTCTTAGTGAGCTGTCCAGGAGGTGGGAGGATCTGGGAGGGAGGGTCTGCTGACTGTGAGGTACAGGGTCAATGTTTATGTTCGAGGTCCGTGGCGAACAGTTCGGCGAACCGTGCGGGACATCATTAATGATAACCAATCACCATTATGCTGGAGATATAACAAATTTAACGGTTCATTTATTCACATATCGTGGAGTTGTTGTGAAATTACAAATATCTGGAAAAAAATTGTTTATTACATAAAAAGAAATACAAATATCGAAATTATTTTTACCCCAGAAACCACCCTTCTAAACTTGAATTGGCCTCACATGAATAATACAAATGATTACTTAATTCTACATTGCTTCCTTGCGGTTAAAATTATAATAGCACGTAATTGGACTCCCTCAAGCCCTAGCTGGAAGGAGATTGTGAACCAATTACCGTTTCAAATAAGAATGGAGGGAAATATTAGTATTTCAAAGGGATACGGATCTAAATCATATCACATTTGGGATTATTGTATACAAAATTTAGAGCTATAATAATCGATCTATTCTTGCACTAAAAGTAGACTGACCATCTAAATTATCTTAGAAGAGGATAATATACTGGACCTATATTTGACCCCTGTAAGTTTCCACAAACCCATAAAACCTGTACATGAGGAGTACTGTGGTACTCGTGAGACATTGCTGAATACAAATATGTGTATTCTATTGCAGTAAAAGCAAACAGTATTATGACATTCACAGTTAAAATATAGAATAGCAGGGATGTGGAACTGCACTCAATCCCAAGTAGTATGGATCTGGGTGCAACCAGGCCAGTCACCGTACCAGGAACCAAATACTTGATGAAGAAAATTAGAAGAAAGCTCCAGGCACTCCAGGATAGAAAAAGGCAAATGTATTGAACCCACTGCCCTTCACACAACGTTTCAACCTACATGGCATTTGTCAAGCTTGACAAAGACCGTGTAGGTCGAAACGTTGTGCGAAGGGCAATTTATTATTGTTATTTATATTATATTAAGGTAGGAAACTAGAGAATTGCTATAAAAGTTTAAATTTTGCATGTGTGTCTGTGTTTGTGTCAGTATGTCTGTCAGTGTAAATGTGTTTCTGTGTATGTGTGTCAGTGTGTCTGTCAGTGTATGTGTGTCTAAGTGTGTGTCAATATGTCTGTCAGTGTATCTGAGTGTGTGTCAGTATATCTGTCAGAGTATGTGTCTGAGTGTGTCTTTCAGCACGTCTGTGCATGTCAGTATATCTGTTAGTGTGTATGTCTTTGTGTCAGTATGTCTGTCAGTGTATGTGGCTGTGTGGGTGTGTCTGAGTGTGTGTGTCAGTATGTCTGTCAGTGTGTCTGTCTTTCTGTGTATCTGTATGCTGTCAGTGTGTGTATCTGTGTATCTGTATGTTGCCAATATGAGTATGTGTGCATGTGTATGTGCCAGTGTGTATATATGTATGTAGTCAATGTGTGTATATGTGTATCTGCATGTGTGTCAGTGTGTGTGTGTCTGTATATCTGCCTGTGTGTCAGTGTTTGTATCTCTGTATCTGTATGTTGTCAGTATATGCATGTGCATGTGCCAGTGTGTCTATATGCATGTGTATCTGTATGTAGTTAGTGTGTGTATCTGTGTATTTGCATGTCTATCAGTGTGTGTATCTGCGTATATGAATGTGTGTCACTGTGTGCATCTATGTGTCTGTGTAGATCAGGAATCACGGCGAAAAGCAGATACAGTAGGGGGGAGAGCTTGAGGAATGGGGCACAGGTGGGGGGAGAGCGGGAGGGTATTGAACCTAGGGTGAAGAGAAGGAAGAATGGGACACATGTTGGGAATGGGGAGAGAGGAGGGTATGAGACACATGGAAGGGAGGGGGAGTGAAGGAAGAATGGGACACATGAAAGGGATGGGGAGGGAGGTTATGGGACATGTGGAGGGGAGAGATGGAGGAATGGGACACATGGAGGGGAGGGAGGAGAGATGGATGGTATGGGACTCATGGAGGGACTGGGAGGCCGGAGTGTATGGGACACAAAGGATTGAGCGGGATGGGGAATGGGAGACATGGAGGGGCTAAGGGGGGGGCTTGGGTGCAGTAATGAGACACATGGAGGAACTGGGGAAAGGGAATGAGACGCATGGAGGAACTGGGGAAAGGGAATGAGACACGGGGGGGATGAGACAGGGAAGTTTTCGCACCAGTGGCCCGATTTATCTAGTTACACTTCTGTCTAGACATAAATGCATACTTGCATTCAAACACCAACAACACATACAAACATCCCCCTACAGTCACACAAACATACTCCACTCCATACAAAAACATTAATTCACACAAATACTGCTCAGTGGTAAATACAACCCTGCAAGTATGAAAAATGATAGAGACCCAGCTGTCAAAGCATTGTTGGCGTTGCACGACAAATGGAGATCTACCTTTTGGCCACCCCTGTGACAGCGGGCCCAAAAAAAGTCTTGCACCAGGACCATCTCTATTTAAGTTCTACCCGGGCATTGGGGGGGTCGGGCGTGGTATATGCATGCCAGGAGGTGGGTGCTGGCAGGGTCCCGGGGGCCCAAGAAAATGCTTGGCCAGGGTCCAATTAATATTAAAGATGGCCCAGTATGACCAGTTTGTTAGTGAAAGAAAGACCTTAGTAATAATGATTGTACTCTCACTGCCATTACACTAACACACTATACTGCACTAATGGCTCTCACTGCCATTACACTAACACACTATACTGCATTTGACCTGCTCATTTGTGAGGTAATCTATAATGGCCTGGGTAATCCAAACACCATAAACCTTATAAGCAATGTGGTCAAACCAAAAATCCAGAAATGTTTTACTTTAAAGACACATCTATTGCTATACTGGCTCAATCATTAAAGGACGTGGTGAAGTTGCCAGTTCCCCATTAAAGGACGTGGTCTGGGTGCCAGTTCCGCCTAGTTTTAACCCTGCAGCTGAAAACAGCAGTTTCAGAAAAACTGCTATGCTTACTCTACAGGGTTAATCCAGCCTCTAGTTGCTTTCTCCCTCACAGCCACTAGAGGCCACTTCCGCAATTTACACAGAGTAAATCACACTTATTTGACGCTGGACGTCCTCACGGAGTCCAGCGTAAAAAAAGATTGCCATAGGAAAGCATTGGGTAATGATTTCCTAGGGGCGGGTTTGAATGCGCGCGCCTTTTGCATACGGCTCCACTCGGAAGCTGACGTTGATAGAGGAGGAGAGGTCACCAGTGCTGAGGGAACCTGGTGCTGGATTAAAGGTAAGCAATTAAATGGTTAATTAACCATAGAGTTCCTTTAAGAAATTTTTACTGGGCAGCAGACCTAGTTTTAGATTACATTTCTTTGAAACTTTGGCAGAGAAACACATCAAATTCATTATCATTGTTAATTATTTTGTTATTATTTTTTAATTCAGGGAGATTGGAAGAATTAATTTCTGTTTATCTTAGTAAGAGTCTAGGATTATATCAACACACATAATGAAAATAAAAACCATGTTAAATAAAGCCAAATTGAAGCAATTTGCCAAATGATATAACAAAAGAATGTGCACTACATTTTGCAGACTGATATGAACATTTAATACATGTAGTTATTACAGCCAAATATGAGAATTAGGAGGTTCAGAAAAAATAAATATAGATACTGTAAGGAAAAATCATTTTACACATCAGATTAAAAGATGAATCAATATCTGGTACAAGTAGCATAACTGAAATGGGACTGCACCATAATTATTCCAGCAAGAGCTGTAAAAATGTCAAAGGATATTATTTACTTATTTGTAGGGTTGTTTTTTGCTATATAATAAATCAATTGTTTATGAAAACTAGACAATGCTTATTCATCTGTTGCAGTTTATTCAAGTGTTGTTCTATTACTCTATTACTTATCCAGCGTAGCACATTCTGTGGTATTTATTAAATAGTCACCTACAGTTATTATAATGAAAAAATCACAGTGGCAGAAGTATTTTCATAACACTGACAAAGCAGAGTCTCAGAAGGATAATATAATTCTGCTCATTACCATTTCTTTCATTTACTTCACAAAAACTAATTTAGCATCTATACACTGTACAAATAAGAACATGTGTGTATTAACCTTGAACAAGCCAAGAGAAAATGTACAGATGCTAGCTGCAAATTTAAACACCCCAAAAAATGAAAAGTGGGCAAATATTTAACAGCCAGTAACTTATTTTGTCTTTGAGAGCTTGTTTCCACCCTTGCTGGTAAATAACAGTTGCAAGTTGTCACTATTAGCAAGAGCTTGAAGAGCTACCCTTCCTCCACCTCTGCTATTATGGCATTCTTGCTCGTTTTATATTGGTCTACAAAATATGACGTTCTAAAAGTTGTGAAGTGTCCAAATTTGGCTATGTCAAGACAAATAATTGCTGGGAGCATAGATGTTGCTGCTATCCAAGATGGTGGATATGGCCTTGCCTATTAAATGTTTTGTGTCATTTGATACTCCAACCATTGGCTTAAGGTACTCAGATATTTTATTTATTTTTTCTTTAAACTGTGCTGACTTTTTTCCCACTTTATGGCTGTTTTGGCCATTATTCCTATACAACACAGAAGGAAGATCAGCAGGTGACTGAGTCTCTCTATTTGAAGAACAGATGGAGAGTTATTATGTTGAAGAGAATGAGACCTTGGTTGATTACTTGGAAAAGGCATCATGCCTGGAAAGCCCTAAGCACAGAGTCAGTGTGCATAACAGGCTGTAGAAGAGTTTAGCTCTGCAGAGACTAGTTGGCAAGTTTTAAGAGCATAAAGTGTTACTCCATGACTACAGTATGGAAGTAAATAAGAAGATGTGGCAGTAGGCACGCTATGCAACAGGGAGGGTCTAAGTATTGCCTATTATCTTTCACCCTTTGCATATTAAGAGGAGTATCTTCATAGGGTTATCTCCTCATTCACCATTAAAAAAAATACACTGCAACAGAGCTGAGCAGGGAGAGCTCAGAAATTAGCACTCCCTAGCCGCCCGCCTGGAACTCTGCTAGCCACTTGCCACCAGGTTCACAAGACATTTGCCAGGGCATTTGGGGGGGCACATTTTTTGCCACCCCCTGGAAAGTGTCACCCAAGGCAAATGTCTTGTTTGCCTCGTGGCAAATACAGCACTGGCACCACCACTGTCTACGCCTGTGATGGCTCCAGTACTAGTTCCTAGCTCCTTCATCTGTAGGCCTACCAAAACCTCCACTACCTATGGCCCACCACTGTCTCCTTTATCTATGAGCCCACTAACGGAAATGTATTACAAATATTGTCAGTATCTATGTCCGATACCTCCTCCTGTAGTTGCTGTGCATGACATGACTGGCATTTAGACTGTGGAAGAGAACTGTCTGATGTAAGTGAGCCTGCAGAACAATTTGTTGTGTGAGATAAATGTGATGCACCAGTGCCAGGTAGGCATGATGATGAGGCAGCTGGTTCAGTAGGGCAAATTGTATATCACCATGTTTAAATTGTTAGACAGTTTTGAGGTCCTGTTAAGCCATTCCTCATTATGTACCCTCTTCATAGTGTCTCTGGGTTCTATGAGCCCCCATGAACGCTCTTCCAGACACCTCTGCTTCCCCCAAACTAGAAGCAAACAGCTCCAGGCAACTTCTCATATTGGCAAAGTCATGTTTCAGTGTTGATGACACAAAACTGTAACTGTATACAATGTGAGCAGGATATTATTATGCTGCATCATGTTTTAACTAGATTGTGGGACTGGGTACTCAAATGGCCGAATTACATTTAATGTAGACAATTGCAAAGTTATGCACTTAAGGGTATAGAATTCACAAGCAACTTACACTCTTAATGGTAGTGAATTAGGGATAACAAGAAACGGAACAACAAACTAGACGACAATGTGCAATGTCAACCAGCAACAGTTGCTAAGGTAAGTCAAGTATTTTGATGTATAAAAAAGTTGTATAGAGCAAATGAGAACGCGTAATCTGTCCTTATAGTACCACTAATATAATAAAAATAAGAATTAAAACATAACATTTATTGTAATGTAGTTAAAAATACTAAGGAAATCTAAAACAAGGGAAAAGGGGAGAGCGAAAATACAATAATCCTCTGAAAAATATTTTGTGGTGACGATCATCATAAAAAACCACTAAGAGTTTCTACATAGAGATACTGGTGTCTAGATTGCTATACATATGATATAATGTAACAGTTAATTGTAGCAATATGTCCCTCAATAGGAAGTGCAACAAGTAGGAAGAAGTAGTGAATTGTAGCAATACTTAGCACAGCTACTGCATATTAAATAGTTACATAGTTACACAGCTGAAAAGAGACTTGTGTCAAGTTCAGCCTTCCTCACATTAGTTTTTTTGCTGTTGATCCAAAAGAAGGCAAAAAAACCCAGTTTGAAGCACAATTTTGCAATAAGCTAGGAAAAAAATTCCTTCCTGACCCCAGAATGGCAGTCAGACTTATCCTTGGATCAGGCAGTTATTACCCTACATTGAAAGATTATATCCTTGAATATTCTGTTTTTGCAAGTATGCCTCTAGTAGCTGTTTGAACATTTGTATGGACTCTGATAAAACCACTTCTTCAGGCAGATAATTCCACATCCTGATTGTTCTTACAGTAAAAAAAAACTTTCCTTTGCCTTAGACAAAATCTTCTTTCTTACAGTCTAAACGCATGGCCTCGTGTCCTATGTAAAGTCCAGTTTGTGAATAGATTTCCACACAATGGTTTGTATTGGACCCGAATATATTTGTATAATGTTATCATATCCCCTCTCAGGCAACGTTTTTCTAAACTAAATAGGTTTAAATTTGTTAACCTTTCTTCATAGCTGATATGTTCCATTCATTTTATTAATTTTGTAGCCCGCCTCTGCACTTTTTCTAGTGCCATAATATCCTTCTTTAGAACAGGTGCCCAAAATTGCACAGCATATTCAATATGTGGTCTTACCAGTGATTTATAAAGAGGCAAAATGATATTCTCGTCCCAAGAATGAATGCCCTTCTTCATGCATGACAATACCTTACTGGTCTTGGCCACTGATGATTGACATTGCACATTGTTGCATAGTTTGTTGTTTATAACAATTCCCAAGTCTTTTTCGTGTGTTGTTATCCCTAATTCGCTTCCATTAAGGGTATACTTTGCTTGTGCATTATTTACGCCGAAGTGCATAACTTTGCATTTTTCAACTTTAAATTTCATCTGCCATTTGAGTGCCCAGTCCCCCAGTCTATTTAAATCCCTCTGCAGCAAAGTAATATCTTGCTCACATTGTATTATTTTACAAAGTTTTGTGTCATCTGCAAACACTGAAACATGACTTTCAATGCTGTCTTCAAGATCATTTATAAACATGTTAAATAGAAGGGGTCCCAGAACAGACCCCTGAGGGACACCACTTGCCACCTCTGTCCAGCTTGAAAATTTACCATTAATGAAAACTCTTTGTACTCTGTTTTTAAGCCAATGTTCTACCCAAGAACAAGCATTTTCATCTAGACCGATTTCCTTGAGTTTGAACACTAATCTATTGTGTGGAACTGTATCAAATGCCTTGGCAAAATCCAAATAGATCACATCCACTGCAACACCCTGAGCTATACTTCTACTTACTTCTTCGTAGAACGCAATCAAATTAGTTTGACATGACCTGTGCTTCATAAAACGGTGCTGATTTTTTTTGATAACCATGTTTTTCTCAAGGAATTCTTGAATATTATCCCTTAATAACCTTTCAAATATTTTCCCAGCCACAGAAGTTAAGCTCACAGGTCTATAATTTCCAGGCAAGGATTTTGAACCCTTTTTGAATATAGGAACCAAATCTGCCTTCCTCCAATCCTCCGGAACACTTCCTGAAAGAAAAGAATCTTGAAAGATTAACAACAGAGGTTCACTTATTTCTACACTTAGTTCCTTAAGTACACGTGGATGGATACCTTCAGGCCCTGGAGCTTTGTTTATATTAACTTTCTTTAGTTGCTGTAGCACCTTGTCTTGAGTTAACCAATTACAATTATTCTGCACGTTTTTAGTAGCAATCATTTGCACATCTATTGCCATGGGTTCTTCCTTAATATATACGGAGGAGAAATAGTTATTTAAAATTCTTGCCTTTTCCTGGTCTTCATTAACTAACACCCCCGTTTCAGTTTTTAGTGTACCTACACTTTCATTTTTGGGTTTTTTAGAATTTATGTACTTAAAAAAATGCTTTGGGGTTAGTTCTGCTCTCTTTAGCTATCATTTTTTTCATTTTGAAGTTTAGCAAGTCTAATTGCCTTTTTGCACGCATTATTTGCTTCCTTATATCTTTTATAAGATGCATCTGATTTGTCTGATTTAAATGCTTTAAATGCCCTTTTCTTATTTTTAATCTCTTGTTTTACTTCTCTACTAAGCCACATTGGTTTTAATTTGTTTCTTTTATATTTATTTCCCAATGGTACATACTGAGAAATGTACCTTGCTAATATTTGTTGGAAGATGATCCATTTATCCTCAGTGTTCTTTTCACTAAAGAGTTTATGCCAGTCAATATATTGTAAAGCTGCCCTTAACTTTTTGAAATTGGCCTTTTTAAAATGATATGTTTTAGTATACCCCATGTGCTTTAGTTTTTTTGAGTTTATTTCAAAGAACACTATATTGCGATCACTATTTCCTAAGTGCTCACCTACTTGAATGTTGGTCAAAAGACCAACGTTGTTTGTTAAAACCAGGTCCAGACAAGCGTCCATTCTAGTTGGTGCTTGTACAAGTTGTGATATGAAGGTGTCATTTAACAAGTTTAAAAACCTAATTCCCTTTGCTGAGCTACTAGCCCCTCTGTCCCAATTTATGTCTGGGTAATTAAAATCTCCAATAATTAAAGTGTTACCCAGATTTGCAGCTTTCTCAGTTTGCTCAAACAGCTGTTGTTCCTCGTCAATATTAACATTAGGTAGTTTATAACATATCCCAACCAATAGTCAGGTTCCCTTCTTTTCCCCCAAGCAGATATTTACCCATAAAGCTTCCACATTTTCCTCATCACATCCATTTGCATAAGTTTTGGCTTTAACTCATGGTTGACATACAGACATACCCCACCACCCTTCTTGTTTTTCCTGTCCTTCCTAAATAACATGTTCCCATTTAAGTTAACTGCCCAGTCATGTGTCTCATCCCACCATGTTTCAGTTATGCCTATTATATCATATTGTTTAGTGTATGCTAATGCCTCTAGTTCCCCCATTTTGTTATTTAGGCTCCTTGCATTAGTAAGCATACATTTAATATCATGAGTCACTTGTATTTTTTGTGAATTATTAACATTACATAGCTTCTCTGTTCTGAGCTTGCCCCTCCCCTCTCCACCCCCCTTATACTGTGCTAAAGCCCATCTCCTTTCCTTCCTATCTCCATTTTGTATATTGCTATGACCCTCCCCCCCACTACTAGTTTAAAATCTCCTCCAACCTTTTAGCCATCCTATCCCCCAGCATTGCAGACCCTCTCCCGTTTAGGTGCAATCCATCACAACTATAAAGGTTGTATCCAATCGCAAAGTCGGCCCAGTGCTCTAAAAACATAAATCACATAAATAGCAAGAATAAGAAAACCCAAGTAAATGTGGGAAGATTGTCTAAACAATGACTAAATAAATAGGCAATATCCTCCAACTATCTACATAGTTAAGAGCTAGATCAAGGGCTAAATACTCTCAAGACAACAGTATAGCTATAAACAAAAGCGAATATATTATTAAGTCATTAGCTCCCAGCACTCACAGCTAAAAAGACAAGCTACAGCCTTAAGCAAAGTCTGGGTCCAGAAAAAGAACATTAGCTCCCAGGACTCACAGCTTCCAAGAGAAGCTACAGCCTTAAGCAGATGTAGCTTTTTTGGATGGTCTGCCTAAGAATACCTGCAGCACTTATTTTATTTTTCTATTTCTTAGTTTCTCTTTTTACTTCTCTTCCCTACAATATTACTGCTTAATTGTTAACTTTGTACCTTCCATGCTTAACTCTTGTTTTGATAATTGTTTATTTGGTTAGTATTGTGCTAATAGTCTTGTCAAATTATGTTTACCATTTATGGCCTACCCCTATTTTTGTTAGTTTAGAGTTATTGTACTGATAGTCATGTAAATTTATGTTTACCATTTATGACCTACCCAAATAAATGTAAATCTCAAATACTTTCTCCTCTGTTCTTTATTTTCTTTTTTCCTTAACTTCCATTTCTCACCTCAATAGCAGTGTCTTCCCCATCCTTAGTTTACTGTTTGATCTAACCCAAATCCTTTCTTGCAGCCTGGGTCCCAAACAGAACATTAACTAGCTCACAGGACTCACAGTTACCAAGACAAGCTACAGCCTTAAAGGACCACTCTAGGCACCCAGACCACTTCAGCTTAATGAAGTGGTCTGGGTGCCAGGTCCTCCTAGGGTTAACCCATTTTTTCATAAACATAGCAGTTTCAGAGAAACTGCTATGTTTATCAATGGGTTAAGCCTTCCCCCATTCCCTCTAGTGGCTGTCTCATTGACAGCCACTAGAGGCGCTTGCGTGCTTCTCACTGTGGTTTTCACAGTGAGAGCACGCAAGCGTCCATAGGAAAGCATTGTAAATGCTTTCCTATGCGACGGGCTGAATGCGCGCGCAGCTCTTGCCGCGCGTGCGCATTCAGCCCAGGAGGAGGAACGGAGGAGGAGAGAAGGAGGAGAGCTCTCCGCCCAGCACTGGAAAAAGGTAAGTTTTAACCCCTTTCCCCTTTCCAGAGCCGGGCGGGAGGGGGTCCCTGAGGGTGGGGGCACCCTCAGGGCACTATAGTGCCAGGAAAACGAGTATGTTTTCCTGGCACTATAGTGGTCCTTTAAGCAGAAGTAGCTCTTTTGAATGGCATGGCCACCCCACCCCACCCAATACATTCCCAGACCAGATGTGAGCATATCTGAAATTGGATAAAATGTTGATAATAAATGAATTTAGACAGCAAGTAAAATACCCCGTCCTTGATCAATAAGATATTCCCACTTAAAAATGAAACTATTCTAGAAAAAGAATGACACATCTATATCTATCTATCTAAAAAAGAGAACAAAAAGGGCCACGCCAGATATATATAGAGACAATAAAAAAGACAACGACTTATATCAATAGGTAATCAACAGCAGAGAAGGGGTAAAAGCTGTGTATACGTATAAAAAAAGATAGAGGTATGATGCTCTCCAAAGTCTAAACAAATAATAGTTAAGTCCAAATTAGGAAGATATCACTTAGGTGAAGGTCTTAATGGGAGCTTGTTGAGATGTTATATCCTCAATGACTTGAAGTCTAAACGTTCCACTCAAATGAAAGATAAAAAGACAGAGACAACCAATATTGTGATACGTACAATTTGAAGGAGTCACTTAAGAAGATACTTCATAAACTCACAATGCAAAGAGCTTTAACCAACTCTAGCGTGAAGGGTGTACAGTGGTATAATCCCCGCTTATAGGGTATGCAGCAGGTATCCTCCAGGTAAGATGTGCCTGACACTCAGGAAAAGGAAAAATAAAAACAACTGATAACAATAAAATAAGTAGATAAGTGTATAAACAAGGGATGATTGGCACAAACAGGTGACCTAAAAAGACTTTTTATTAATAGATATACAAATTAAAAATATCCAATACGCATTTCGCCAATACGGCTTCTTCAAATGGAATACAGCATGTAACCTGGTAAGGTGAGTTTAAATAGGGATAAAGATAATAACATTTTGTGCCAAAAGTGAGGACAGCTAATCAAAATAATCATACATTAGAAATGAGTTAAAAACTTAATTGTAGATAAATATAACTAATATAAATGCCATATTTAATAAAATTTAATCAGAATGAAACTTAATAAAAGAGAAATAATGAATAGAAAAAAGTCCCATGATGCGCAAAATGCGCACATCATTTTTGCATGGCCGCATGGGAGCTGAAGTTCTTACTGATGTCGGTGTGCAAAAAGCAGCAGCCGACGTCAGAAAAAGGAACTGGATGCTCCTCCCAGCAAATGCCGGGAATCCCAAATAGAGTGGGGCTGGTGGGTACCGCGGCCACCGTACTAAAGGGGAAGGGCAGACCGCGAGCGGCAATAATATTAAGGGGTAGTAGGGTTAGAATACTGCAGCGCCATCTTGGAAATGGGCAAAATGCTGATTTATCAGCTATAAATGGAAAGGGGAAATACATAATAAATACATAGAAAGCAGTATTAAAAATAAGACATCATAATTAACAATATGGGATAAATAAAAAGTACTTATAACATAAAATGGATATAATCCAAAATATAATCCAAAAAGACACTATAAAAACACTATATATATATATATATATATATATATAAATATATATATATATATATATATAAATATATATATATATATACACACATATATACACTTATACATACTCAAGAATGTTATATTAAATATATACACATACACACTCTAGAATATCATATTAAGATATAAGACATTATCAAAATAAAACATGAAACATTATCATATTTAAAATATATTATACATAAAAAAAACTATCTAAAACATTAAAGTGCCAACAATTATATACATCTTAGATTATCATGTATAAAGTGCATACATTTAATTAAATCCAATTTTAAAATGCATATATTTAAAAAAAAGTGCATATCATTTGAATTAAAGTGTCTATTTTACATATGTGAAGATGCACCAAATTAATAAAAAAAAGTGAATCTAAAGTACATACATATGCCAATCTTAGAATAAAATGCAAACATAATTTAAAGTGCATAAACAATCTAGTAGAGAGGAACTCAAATCCACATCTAGTTAAAGTGAAAATCAATAGAGCATCCTCCAAAAAAAGGAGGTTAGTTAAGTGTTCTTGCATGGCAAGACCACTTACTATTATCTCACATATATATTTAAGTGTTCTTGCATGGCAAGACCACTTACTATTATCTCACATATATATTATTATTATTATTATTATTATAGCCAAATTTAGCACCCTAACTACTGCCACAGTTTTTACACTACATAGACAGTAATATACCGAAACGTGCGAATTGTTCCCGGTCGGTGTGCTATTACTTTGTGGAACGTTTCGCTGAATGGGTCATGAAATATCGTAATTTTTGGGGCAAAATTGGTCCCTTAGGAATGAATGGTGAAATGTTCAAAACTAGAGTGGGAGCTGACAAAAGCTAGAATGTGAGCTGGAAAATCAGGACATCATTTCTAAACTGCCACCACTCCCTCATTTTCAAGCCCACCTACACAAATCTTATATCAAAACGTTCAGCTATCCCTGCTGCCACTAAAAATGTCCACGGCTAAGCCACAGTCCTGCTAGTTTTCACAATATGACCATTTGTTTGCAACTCATGTCGTCCATTGACATTCATTTAAACTCCACTCTAGCAACCTCAAATGTAAAGGGCAATTTCTAAACTGCGACTGTGCCTTCATTTTTTAATATTTCAGAGACATACTATGCATCTGTATTGGTTATGGGCAATGATAAATGTTCTATTATTGTGTTCCCATTCATGTGCAATAACTTATGATACCTATAGGGGGTGTAGTGAGCTATGTGACATTAAGAGCAAGAAGATGGCTGCTGCATATTTAATGAGACATGTGCTTTAGGGAGGAAGGGACCTATAGGTGACCTAGTGAGCACTGTGACGTCGAGTGAATAAAGATGGCTGCCGCATAGTCAATGAGACATGTGCTTTAGGAAGGTATTGAGAATTCTTAAGTCACTTCCTTTCACAAAGGACCACATGTAGTATCCGCCTCCTAGAGATGACCATTAGGTATTGGTTATGTTACCTCTGTGGGTGGATACTAGATGGGAGGTTATTCAAGGGGTTTCCAGAAACTAGAGTTTCAGTTTCATGACTGGGTCGGAAGAAGCCAGGTGTCTTTAGAGGTGCCCATGTAAATCCATTTAACATGTGGCAAGGAACTCACCTCATTGTTCTGTGTGTTATGCTGATTCAATTATCCTGTGTAAGCTGCTGAATCTCCATGAATAGAGCTAAGTAGATTTCTTACCTGAATGTATTGTTTATAGCAGTGTGTGTTTTTAAAGTATTTGTTTTGTTTTGTGTGCTTGATAATTGTATTCCCAGTAAAGTTTTGTTTATACTTTCATCAAAACTTTGCCTCTTGTCTGTTCATTCAAGATATTCACTAATATTTATGTGATTGACCAGTATACCTTTTATTATTTTATTTGTGGTATTATTTCATATTTATGAAATTCAGAACTTCATAAATATAAAGAAATTACTTAATTTACCATTACAGCATCAAAATGTAGGTCTACATCTTGTGATTCTCAAAATATAAAGCTCTTCACTGTCGGATTTATAGTTCTTAAAAGTACAACCGTTTCAAGATGGCAACCGCCAGTGAAGTGAGTATTTTGGAGCAGTTTGTTTTTAACCGCTCTTCTCTGCCCTTGCTGTAGAGTGAGTTGTCATAGGAACCCAGGTGTGTGAGCAGCCAGCAGAGTGTTCCGGAACACAGAGGCTGCTAGATGAAACACATTCTCTAAACTGCTGTCATTCCTACAGTTTTGATAACACAAAAGTGAGCACTATCACATTTAATAAATATATTTCCATGTTAGTCAATTTGTTATACCTGTAACAGAAAAACAGTAACATATAATGGTTCCAACAATACAGCTAATCAATGTTTCATAAAGTTACTCTGCCCAGTCCAACCTTTCCACAGTTACTTCAGCCACTCCAACCACACAACAGTTAATCAAACCACTCCACCCGGTTACTCTTCCCACTCCAGTTGTAGACTACTGGTGGAGGCAAGAACACTTCACACAATTTCCCCAGAAATTGTAGCTTTTCTAGTTATTATAAGTAATTTTTTAATATAAAATATACCATGTAATTACCAATCTAATTAATATGTCTCCAATTAATAAAGGATATCATTCTAATTTGGATCAGAAGCTGTTCTTATTTTATTTGGACAGAAGGAGTTAGTTATTTACTTACGTATCTTAATATAAATGATATTTAAAAATATTTTTCAGAAGATCCAAAATATGCAACACTGGGAATCAGAGAAGTGAAGTATATCTGAAAAACTACCACCAACACCAGCACACCAGATTAAGGAGAATCTGTAAGAAAAAAATAAAATAAATATATTAGACATGAAAAATATTAAAAACAAATTTCAATTAAGCGTGATGAGGTCATATTCTTGATTTAGACCCTTAGGGTTAAGAGCATCTAATTCTTTAATCCAAAATGCTTATCTCAACAGTAATTTATTTTGTCTATCCCCACATCTGGGTTTTCTTACATATGTTCACTTATCTGAAACCTTAATTAGGAAATATTATGATGGGCTTCTACAAAGTACAATGATAAAGGTAATTCTATAGACCTGTTCTTATCATTGATTTGTACTTTGAGAATATATCCTTAATTTTTTGAGTGGTGCTTGGTCCTGGCTCAGATTGATGGGATTGAGTGCAGTTCCCTATGTCTGTTGTGTGTTACGACCCACCTCCTATTGACTGTAAGGTTCTTTCAACATTGCCCTCTTTAACCTATTGTTCCTGTAAGTTTTTGTAATTGTCTCATTTTGTATACGCCCTATGTAATTGAATTTTAAACTTATAAAAATCCATTGCAGCTAGAATTTTTCCACCAATACCAATACCACCACCAATACTTTTAACATCAAGCTTGGATAAGATCTAGAAGTGAATATACATTGTCTATTGGTCCATATGATTTTAAAACAGACTTTTGTTGTTACCGGATGATGTGTATATTGTAATAAATATACGGTTTTAACTGCAAGACACTCTGATTCAATTTGTTCAGAAAACTGGAAAATAAATATCTCACGGAATGCAAATTTCCTACATTTAATGGTGGAGAATGCGGGCAACTTGGATTTAAGTCAGAAGGCAACTTTGAGTTAAGTCTGAATTATTACTGACTTAATATTTAGCTGTTCTGCTACAAACTACAAGAAGACAAGAAGATAAGAAAATCACTGAAGAAAAGTTGAAAGTGTTCTCTGAAGAAAAGCTTTAGTACCCGGCTTGAAACAGGAGAAACACAAGAGACTAATTGACACAGCAGGATTGCATCCCAAAGATTCTTTGTTTAAACATCCCAGGTCTGATGCGAAGACTGGGGTGAAGCAGGGTGAGGAAGAAACCAAGTGTTGGGGCTTTTGCATAAAAAGCTGTGTGTGGGTCTTCTTCAAGCATTAAGCCTTGGCTAATGTGTTGGGGGCTATTGGACATCGGCGATATTATACCTTTGGGATTGTTTGTGTTCGGTTATTGGAAAAAGGGCATCCGTAGCGGTGATACTTTGGCAAATCACCACATTTGACGGCAGCGGTGGTATGGTTCCTTTTTCCTGGAGTTATAATCCGAGCACTGGCATACAGTGGATGGAAGGTTGGTACACGCAGCTTAAGCGCAGCACCTTAAAGGAACTACTGGAGGTTTGTGGGGGAATTGCCAGCAACAAAGCCAAGCATATTATTATTAGCAAACTAATGGAGCTGGACAGGGAGAACTTGGTCGCGGCGACCCCCACTGTTCGTGAGGACTAAAGCGAACCGATAAGGGACTGGTTGACACTGTTCAGGCCAAACCCTTCTTCCGATATCATCATGAGGATTATTGATGATGCGAAGGCAAACACCCGGAAACAGCACAAATTGCAGATATTCCTACTGGAGGCGCAACAATCTGCAGTACCATTCAGTGCCTTCAATGTGTTTGATGAGTCCACAGAGGAGATTGATGGCTATCTAGCCGACTTCGAGAGGCAAATTAGCTGAGGGAGAATGGAGACAAATTGTCTGGCAAGGTGGCTGATGCCTTTTAGGGCCATTCCAGACCAATACCATGGAGACCGTTCATGCACAAAGTCAATGTTGAAGTGCTGTTCAACTCCTGTCAAAGAGTCGAAGTCCCAGAGAAGGTAAAGTTTCAGCAAAGTTCATGTGCGTGTCCAATTTGAGTTCTATGTACTCGACGACAAGACACCGCTGAACACGTTCAACTAAACAAGATGGCTACCTCCACGTGTTCGACTATACGAACGGTGACCACCCAGCCGTTTGTACATTTGGCTGCGGTTTACTTAGCAGCCTGTGGGGTAAATAGGCTGCACACTTCACTTGTGTCCGGCTGTTCGAAGTTCCACTTCGGCCTCTTCAAAAGTTTAAAGGGGCCTTGTACCAAGTCCCAATAGGCACAAATAGTACATTTTAAAAGCAATACATCCCAGGGGCCATAGTCAAAAGGTAAAAGGCTAGCAAGTAGTCCACTTCAAAACCCAGTGGCAAAGTGGATTTTGTCACAATCATACCGAGTAACCCAGAACTTTTATGGCCTGGGGTATCCAATGATGTACGATTATATTGCCAAACCTGTGTGTGCCAAAGAGTAGACAAGAGAGGGGACCACCCTAAGGCTAAAATGGTCTCTTTCAATTGGGTAGCCGTGGACCTGATAGAACCATTGGCCCAGCCTACTCACTCCAGTAAGAGCTATATATTTACCATAGTGGGCCATGCCTCCCGATACCCAGACGCCGTGGCTGGTTGTAACATCCAGGCCGAGACAGTGACTGATGTCCTGGTCAAGATATTCTACGGAGTCGGATTTCCCTGGGAGATTCTCTCTGACCAAGGTACCCAGTTTACTGCCGAGGTTACCCACCAGTTATCGAAGGACTGCGGGATAAAACCCCTGATCAGCTCCCCGTATCACCCCCAGACTAACAGTCTTTGTGAGTGGTTTAAACAAATGCTGAAGATGTTCACGGCCACTTGCAGAGGCTAGGAGCGGTTCCTGCCCACCTCCTCTTTGCTTACAGGGAAGTGCTGCAGGAATCTACTGGGTTTTCACCCTTTGAGTTGCTGTGCGGGAGGCAAGTGAGGGGGCCCTTAGACCTTATCTGGGAAGGGAATATTGGGAGGGAGCAATAGAGACCTCAGGTACCCAGATTGTACCCTACGTGCTGGAGTTGAGGGACCAAATGGAGGTCTTGGCTCAGACGGTGTAAGAAAACCTCCAGGCCGCCCAGCAGCGCCAGTGGGTATGGTATGGTCGGAAGGCCAGGCACTGTAGTTTTCAGATCGGACAAAAGCTGTTGTTTTGCACTAAAAGTCTTGCACCTGGGGACCACCTACATTTACTCAAACACCCTTAGTCTGAGTCAGCTTAATTTATGTGCCTCAGCACCATGTGAGTGAAACTAATTTTATTTAAGGTTTCACATATCTAAAACGTTATTACCCTATGTTTGTTTTTCCAGTTTTGTTTTATCTACAGGATTTCTTTATATATATGAGTGGTAATATGCATTGTGATCCTTGTTTGCAGTTATCACGATCCTTTTTGGTAAAAACATGAACAGTCTTTAAAAGTAACTTAATTCCAGACACTTTATTGTTGAGTTTCCCCACAGAGACAGCAGCAAATGAAAAATAAAACAATAATGTAACACAAATGAAAAAGAAGAGATGTGTCGGGTGCTCACTCCAAAGATTAACAGTTAAATAGGCAGCAGTAACCAATACAAGGATTCCCAGCCTTGTTAAGAAACAGTATAGAAGAGAAAAAAGGAGGAAACCGCGCCTTATATGAGTTATATATACATACACTTGATGTCTCTTAGTAGTTGCGGATAATTTATCCTCAAAAAGAAAACAGAAAAAATATATACAATAGTGTGATATGTTTAACAATATTAGAAAAAAGTGATAAATAGAACGGAGGTATTTTACACTCACATTTGGTAGAGCTACTGTGGGAGCGTTTTTTGGTCCGAGGCACACCAGGAAGACATCACCAATTATGTTCATTATGTAAGTTATATATTTAAAGGAAGTTTTTTGATGTATGTTTTTCACACTTCTGATGAAGCCATTGGCGAAACGCGTTAAGTGATATTTTATATAGCTTTTTATTTTATTCTATTTGTACTACTATTAAATATATCTTTTAAAGCTATACTCTATTTCATTATATTTTATTTGCACCATCAAACTTCCTGGCCTGTATATCCTACAGGGGGGATCATACCACTGCAAGCCTTATATACTAGAGCAAGTTTTCTCCTCTAGTAAATGTGAGTATAAATATTTTTATTTATTTATTTATACTTGGAGTTGGAACTACTACACTATTGGAGTTTCTTGTTTTTTTCATTTTATCTGTACCACCATACCATTGGAGTACCTAAGACATTGGACCTCTTATCCTAAGACGGGGATTGTACCGTCCATGCCAATCACGGTAGAGCTCCCACAGTAGCTCTACCAAATGTGAGTGTAAAATACCTCCGTTCTATTTATCACTTTTTTCTAATATTGGTAAACATATCACACTATTGTATATATTTTTTCTGTTTTCTTTTTGAGGATAAATTATCCGCAACTACTAAGAGACATCAAGTGTATGTATATATAAAACTCATGTAAGGCGCGGTTTCCTCCTTTTTTCTCTTCTATAATGTAACACAAATCCCTATAAACAAAAACCTAGCTCGTCTGAGCTCTAACATCAGATTCCCTATCTCTCAGGGGTTAAACTATAACAAAACAATATTGGTTTCACCAACCTAGTGTCTTTGTCAGCTCTCTGCACTCCAGTGCTTAGTCAGCCTGCTGCTTCCAGTGAGAAACAAACATTCTCCCCTACCTACCTAGCAGGGAGGGGTTTATTCCCACTGCTGCAGCTGATTACCTGCAGCTGAGCAGTGGGTTGAGACAGTCCAAATCCTGGTCTGGACCTAGTCTCCCAGGCACAAAACAATAAACAGCAGAGTGGAGCACTGGCCCACCCTGCTCTCCAAAAGCTCCACCCTAGGGGCCCTTAACTAAATAATAAATTATACACATTTATACACACACTCCCTCAGGGGTTAAAAATCATATGCCTCTCTGAACAATTCAGTCGAAACATAAACTCCCTCACAGACCACCCCATTCACCTTATCACAGGATGTTTTCTAGTGTGCTCTCACCAATTTATTTTTTTTTTACTGTATTGCACTTATATGTGGTAAAGTTACCCACATAGGTGATTGCAGCACCTTTTTTCTGTTTTAACCAAATCTTACACTTTTGAGTTTTACTAGAACCCTATGACTTCCTGCACCAAGACCACCCCAGAGACCCATTAGAACGTGGAACGTTGAGTACCTTGTATGTGAACGCATGCAAACGTACGTGGTTGGGACAATGGATGGTGGTCATTTTGTCTCCTGAATGCAGCAATGGTACTTGGTTGTCGAGTGCCTGGAACTCATTTCTGTGGAACTCCCTTCCCTTCTCCTTTAGACTTTCACCCAGTCTCCACTCCTTCAAAAAAATCTTTGAAAACACACTTCTTCAGGAAAGCATATCATTTAAACTGTTATCAGGTTTTCATCCCCCCCATGACTGCTCTCCTGCAACTGACAGTGAATACTTTTCTAGCAACCTATTTCATTACCCATACTTATACCCTTTGTGTCACTATACCCCACTCCCTCGAGCATGTAAGCTCATTGAGCAGGGACCTCAACCCCTCTGTTTCTCTGCGTCCATTTGTCTGGTTACAATTACATGTTTGTTAGTCGACCCATTGTACAGTGCTACGGAATTTGCTGGAGCTATGTAAAATTAAAAAATATTAATAATAGCTAGGATAGCCTTATGCCTATCCCGCACATGCTCTAACTCTTTCACTGTGTTAACCTCTACCACTTTAGCTGGAAGGCTATTCCATGCATCCACTACCCTTTCAGTAAAGTAATACTTCCTGATATTATTTTTAAACGTTTGCCCCTCTAATTTCTTGTTGTGGTAGTTTTTCTTCTTTTAACTATAGTCCCCTCCTTTAATGTGTTGATTCCATTAATGTATTTAAATGTTTCTATCATATCCCCCCTGTCTCGTCTTTCCTCCAAGCTACACATGTTAAGATCCTGTAACCTTTTCTTGTATGTTTTATCCTGCAATCCATGAACCATTTTAGTAGCCCCTCTCTGAACTCTCTTTAAAGTAACAATATCCTTCTGGAGATACGGTCTCCAGTATTGAGTACAATACTCCATGTGAAGTCTCACCAATGTACTGTACAATGGAATGAGCACTTCCCTCTTTCTACTGCTAATACCTCTCCCTACACAACCAAGCATTCTACTAGCATTTCCTGCTGCTCAATGGCCTGCCTACCTTTAAGTCATCTGAAATAATTACCCATAAATCCCTTACCTCAGATGTTGAGGTTAAGACTCTATCAAATATTTTGTACTCTGCCCTTGGATTTTTACGTACAAGGTGCATTATCTTGCACTTATCCACATTAAATATCACATGCCACGACTCTGACCATTTTTCTAGTTTATCTAAATAATTTGCCATTTGGTTTATCCCTCCTGGAACATCAATTCTTTTGCATATCTTAGTATCATCAGCAAAACAACATACCTTACCTTTAGAACCTTCTGCAATATCACTAATAAAAATATTAAAGACCATGGGTCCAAGTACAGATCCCTGAGGTACCCCACTGGTGACAAGAGCATGCTTCGAATATACTCCATTGACTACAACCCTCTGTTGCCTGGCACTCAGCCACTGTCTTACCCATTCAACAATATTGGAATCCACACTTAAAGATTGCAGTTTATTGATAAGCCTTATATGTGCAACAGTGTCAGAAGCCTTACTGAAATCTAGGTAATCAATGTCTATTGCACCACCCTGATCTATTATTTTAGTTACCCACTTAAAAAACCCAATAAGATTAGTTTGGTATGATCTCCCTGAAGTAAACCCATGTTGTCTCTGATCTTGAAATCCATGTGATTTTAGATGTTTAACAATCCTATCCTTTAACATGGTTTCCATTACTTTCCCCTCTACTGAAGTAAGGCTTACTGGCCTATAGTTGCCCGACTCCTCCCTACTAACTTTCTTGTGAATGGGCACAACATTCGCTAACTTCCATGCTTTTGGGACTACTCCTGTTAAAAGTGATTGGTTAAATAAATATACATACAATATAAGGTGGAGTATATAAACAACAATTCTTCCAATGATAGATGAGATAAAGTATTTTCCTTTAGTAGTTCTCCCTAAAATTAAAACATAAATAAAGAGAGATAGTGCAATATAGCCAATTCTCAATATTTCAGTGCAGTATATAAATGATAAAGCACTCACAAACACAGAGCCAATGCAAAGGCTCAAAGGTTCAGCTCTGTGGGTACTAAAGGGACCCACTTCCTTCTTGCTATTGTCAGGGGTGTCCAAATGATAGGATGTCCTCTCAGGATGTAGCAGAAATAAAGTGCTTTATTGAAAAGTGCACAAAGATTACATAAAATATAATAAAATAAATGAAAAACCTTACAGTCAAAGATGTAATCTTTGTGCACTTTTCAATAAAGCACTTTATTTCTGCTACATCCTGAGAGGACATCCTATCATTTGGACACCCCTGACAATAGCAAGAAGGAAGTGGGTCCCTTTAGTACCCACAAAGCTGAACATTTGAGCCTTTGCATTGGCTCTGTGTTTGTGAGTGCTTTATCATTTATATACAGCACTGGAATATTGAGAATTGGCTAAATTGCACTCTCTCTCTTTATTTATGTTTTAATTTTAGGGAGAACTACTAAAGGAAAATACTTTATCTCATCTATCATTGGAAGAATTGTTGTTTATATACTCCACCTTATATTGTATGTATATTTCTATTTTTATGTGGGGTTAAAGGGAAAACCAACTAAGGTGTTTGAGTATTTGTTATATTTGGTGTTACTCATTGGGATATTGTTACACAGTGACTTCTATTGTATTGTATTGGGTTAAATAAATATGTTCATTAATTTTGCTAATACACCACTAAGCTCTTTTAATAACTTTGGGTGTATTCCATCAGGCCTATTGACTTATTTGTCTTTACTTTTGACAGTTGAAATAGAACCTCTTCCTCTGTACACTCACATGTAACAAATTACTATTTTGTCCTTTTTCCTAACTGAGTCCCCTTTCGTTCATTTTCAACTGTAAATATTGAACAAAACTATTCATTGAGGCAGTAAGCTAGACCTTTATCCTCTTCCATATACATTCCTTCTTTTGTTTTTAATCTAACTACTCCTTGTTTTACTTTCCTTTTCTCATTTATGTATCTAAAATGTTTTGTCCCCCCCCCCCTTTTTTTTACTGACTGTGCTATGTTCTCTTCTGTGTGTGATTTGGAAGCTCTTATAACTTGATTAGCCTCTTTCTGCCTAATCTTATAGATCTGTCTATTGTTCTCACTCTGTTTTTTTTTTATAATTACTAAATGCTAACTTTTCATTTTTTACTATTTTGGCCACATCTGCGGAATACCACAGTGGTTTCTTAAATTTTTTGCTTTTACTGACAAGCCTAATGCAATTTTCTGTTGCCCTCAGCTGTGCAACTTTTAAATAATCCCATTTCTCTTAGACTCCATGTGAACTGCTCCAGTCTGATAATGACTCCTTTACACATATTCTAATTTTAGAAAAGTCTGTTTTTCAATAGTCAAAAAACTTTTATCTTTGTGTGGTGTGACTCAGTCATTGTTCTTATATTAAACCACACTGACTGATGATCACTGTATCCTAAATTTTCACCTACAGTAATATCTGATACCAAATATCCATTTGTTAATACTATAAAGAGGCCACGGATTTAATACTTCAGTCTTGCTTTCTATATGTATTATTATAGAGGTTAATAGGTAAGGTGTACACCATCTTTATTTTTAGCGCATAGTTATTAGGGTGCTTCTATCCTAACTTTGTCTTGGCAGTGATTCAGGTGTGCCTAAAGGCACAAATTTGGGGTTCTTATATTAGATTACCTGCCATCAGGGTGTTACCACAACTATTTCAGTATTTAGCAGACATACAGGTGCCCTCGAAGGCACAGATTTAGGGCTCATTGATACTTTATCTTAGTGATTACAAATTATACTGCAAGTATTGCTCTCGCTAAAACCTTTAGATGTCACAAAATAGACAGGGCTGTTTTCTAATCCTATTTTCCTTATCCCTATACTGCTATCTCTATGCACCTGTAATATATTTACTTTTGTTTATAGCCAGACTGTTGTCTTGAGGGTATTTATCCCTTAATCTAGATTGTTACCTATCTCGATATTTGGATGATACTGCCTATTTATTTAGTCACTATTTAGGCAATTTGCTTGGGTTTTCTTATTCTTTCTATTTATGTGATATGCAATAGCTGTGCTAAATATTGCTACTATTCGCTACTTCTTCCTACTTGTTGCACTTCCTATTGAGGGACTTTGACATATTGCTACAATTAACTGTTACATTATATCACTTGTATGGCACTCTGGACACCAGTATCTCTATATAGAAACCCTTAGTGTTTTTTTCTGATGATTGTCACCACTTAGATATTTCTAATTCTACAATATATATTTTCAGTGAATTATTGTATTTCCCTTTCCCTTGTTTTAGGTTTCCTTAGTATTTTTTAACTACATTACAATAAATGTTATGTTTTAATTACATTAGATTATGCGTCCTTTTTCTCTATACAATTTTCTCCAAAGGGTTATCCCCTAGTGTCTGTCTTAATTTTTTTTCCAATTCAGTACTAGCTTCCTACTTGTTCTCTTTCATGTATAAAAAAGGGAATTCATTCTTGGGATGAAATTACAATTTTGTATCTTTATAAATCAGAGGTAAGACCACACCTTGAATATGCTGTGCAATTCTGGGCACCTGTTCAAAAGAAGAGTATTATATCACTAGCAAAAGTGCAGAAGCAAGCTACAAAATTAAAAAAAAAAAATAATGGAACATTTTAGTTAAGAAGAAAGGTTTAACAATTTAAAATTTGTTCAGTTTGAAAAAATGCCATCTCAGAGGGTATATGGTAGCATTATACAAATATATTCAGGACCAATACAAACCATTGTTTAGAAATCTATTAATAAACAGGCAGAGGAAACATTTTTTTACGGTAACAACAAAAAGAATGTAGAATTCTCTGCCTGAAGGGGTGGTTTTATCAGAGTCTGTATAGATGTTTAAACAGCAATTGGAAGAATACTTGCAAAAGTATAACGTGTTGGGATATCATTTTTAATATGTGGGCTAACAGCTTCTTGATCTAAGGTGAGATTTGACTGCCATTTTGGGGTCAAGAAGGATTTTTTTCCTTGTTTGTTGCAAAATTGTAAAAAGCTTCAAATTGTGTGTTTTTTTAATGACAGCCTGCCTCTTTTCAGTATATGTAACTTTGTTTTTCTTTTTTTTTTTTCATTATTAAACTTTTTATATATATATTTTTTAAACATTTTCATCATGTCTTTTGCTTTTTCCCTTTTAATTCAGTTTGAAGAAATACTTTTTATAAAAAAAAAAATCAAGATATTTATGCAAATTATTATTCTTTAAATATGGCAGAAATTGTGAAATTTTGGCATTGATTTAGAAAATATGACTGATCATGAAAATAAATTATTTTATTAAAAGATAGTGATCATATGAAGCCATTTATTATCACATAGTTGTTTGGCTTCTTTTGAAATCATAATGATAACAGAAATCACCCAAATGGTCTTGATCAAAAGTTTACATACCCTTGGATATTTGGCCTTGTTAGAAACACACAAGGTGACACTCACAGGTTAAAATGGCAATTAAAGGTTAATTTCCCACATCTGTGGCTTTTAAAAATTGCAATTAGTATATGTGTATAAATAGTTAATGAGACTGTTAGCTCCCACATGGATGCACCGAGCAGGCTAAATATTGAGTCATGGGGAGCAGAAAAGAACTGTCAAAAGACATGCATAACAAGGTAATGGAACTTTATAAAGATGGAAAAGTATATAAAAAGATATCCAAAGCCTTGAAAATGCCAGACAGTACTGTTTCATCACTTAGTAAGAAGTGGACAGTTTGGGGCTACCAAGCCAAGACCAGGTAGACCAATAAAGATTTCAGTCACAACTGCCAGAAGAATTGTTTGGGATGCAAAGAAAAACCCACAGGTAACCTCAGGAGAAACACAAGCTGCTCTGGAAAAAGATGATGTTGTTGTTTCAAGGAGCACAATACAACAATACTGTAAAGATTACTTACCTTTCCTCCTTGGACCCGCGCAGTACGGCGTTCTCTTTACTCACTTCCGGTTAGGGGCACAGCCCTTCTGACAACGCTCTCCCATTTATGAAACGGCGCATGTGCGCCGTAGTCAGCAATAAATGGAGACGTAGTGCAAATGCGACCCCGTCCCCAGACCTTTTGGGGGCGTAGTTTTAAAGCTATAAAATCCCACACTATATAAGGGCGTTCCTGTCAGTTGTAAGGCGCCCTAGTGTGGTTCCTGTTGGTTCCTCTAGTGTTTATATATTTCTTGAGTGTTTGTTTTCTGGTTATTGACTATTGGATTTCCTTTTTGACTATTCTGCTCTCTTGTTCTCCGTATTTTGGCTAGGTTATTTCATTTATATAGTTTATAATCCCTTCTGTAATCCCTTGACCTCTGGCTATCCCTTTGACTACTCTATAACATTAGTCCGGCCACTCTAAGGTCCGGTATACGTCCTCTTCTGGGTTATACTCTGTGAGAGGGGGTCACTATCGTGACAGATACTTGATCAAAAGTTAGCTGCATGGTTGAGTTGCTATAAATAATCATTTACTGTGCTAATGCAACAAAAAAAAAGCCAATTTACAATACGCCTGGCAACACCTTGACACCCCTCACAGCTTCTGGCACACTGTAATTTGGAGTGATAGAGCTTTATGATCACAACCATAAGTGTTATGTTTGGATAGGGGTCAACAAGGCCTATAGTGGAAAGAATATTATCCCCACTGTAAAACTTGTGAATCTTGTAAAACTTTATGCCAACATGAATGCAGCATGTTATCAGAAAATACCGGCAGACAATTTGTATTTTTCTGCACAAAGGCTGCTCATGGGATGCTCTTGGACGTTCCAGCATGACAATGACCCTAAGCACAAGGCCATGTTGAACCTCCAGTGGTTACAGGAGGAAAAAGGTGAAGGTTCTGGAGTGGCCACCACAGTCTCCTGATCTTAATATAATCGAGCTGCTCTGGGGAGATCTCAAATGTGTGGTTCATGCAAGACTTTGTATGACCTTGAGGCATTTCTTTAAAATATACTATTGTTGCAACTCCTGTGTCTGTCTCCATCCAAGTCAACAGTGCTACCACACAGGCTCGCTGCCTAGGTGTTTTCTTTGACTCCGACCTTGCTTTCACACCTCATGTTCAGTCTATCCACAAATCCTGTCGGCCCTACTTAACGTCAGAAGCGACTAAGGAGCTGGTCCATTCCATTGTCTTTTCTCGCCTTGACTACTGTAATCTGCTTCTCAGTGGTCTTACATGCTCCCAACTTGCGCCGTTACAGTCCATAATGAATGCGGCGGTGAGACTCATCTTCCTGTCCACCGTACCTCCCATGCCTCACCTGTCAGCCCCTACATTGGCTTTCTGTAAGATGGGCTCAATTTAAAAATTCAAATCTCTACATTATGCTGCACCCACCTAATGCACAAGTATGTCCCATCTAGGCCCTTATGCTCTGCTGAAGACTTTCATCTATCTTCTGTCCGTACTCCCACCTATGATGCTCACCTTCAAGACTACTCCAGGGCTGCACCCTTCTTGTGGAACTCACTTCCCTCCTCTGTTAGATGCTCACCCAGTATCCACTCCTTCAAAAAATCATTAAAAACCCACTTCTTCATAAAAGCGTATCAATTAAACTGTTAATAGCTCATAACTGATTCCTCTCTTGCAACTGTCATTAGTCTAATACTATCCTTACCATTTGTGTCACTTTACCCCAGCATGTAAGCTCATTGAGCAGGGCCCTCAACCCCTCTGTTCCTGTGTGTCCAACTTGTCTGGTTACAACTACATGTATGTTTGCCCATCAACTGTAAAGCACTACGGAATATGTTGGCGCTATATAAATAACATAATAATAATAATAATAATAATATGTATTTTTTAGTTTGGATATGTTTACTATTCACATGACAAGCATATCTGTCTGATTTTCTGTACATTTCCTGGACACTTTGTGTCCTAGAAGAAAGATCCCTATCCAGTGGGCATATAGAATGTTCTCTCATAACAGATACTCTCCCTATCTGACTGCATAATTTATAATGGTGGTGTATGCTGTATTATGGCTAGACACTACTAGTGATGACTAAAGTGACTGTGATATGCTTTTATCGAAATAACCCTTTTTAGTGCAGTAACATATTGGATGCTTAACCCCTTCAGGACCAAACTTCTGGAATAAAAGGGAATCATGACATGTTACACATGTCATGTGTCCTTAAGGGGTTAAAGGGACACTATAGTCACCTGAACAACTTTAGCTTTATGAAGCAGTTTTGGTGTATAGAACATGCCCCTGCAGCCTCACTGCTCAATCCTCTGCCATTTAGGAGTTAAATCCCTTTGTTTATGAACCCTAGTCACACCTCCCTGCATGTGACTTACACAGCCTTTTATAAACACTTCCTGTAAAGAGAGCCCTATTTAGGCTTTTTTTATTGCAAGTTCTGTTTAATTAAAATTTTCTTATCCCCTGCCATGTTAATAGCTTGCTAAACCCTGCAAGAGCCTCCTGTATGTGATTAAAGTTCAATTTAGAGATTGAGATACAATTATTTAGGGTAAATGACATCTGTTTGAAAGTGAAACCAGTTTTTTTTTCATGCAGGCTCTGTCAATCATAGCCAGGGGAAGTGTGGCTAGGGCTGCATAAACAGAAACAAAGTGATTTAACTCCTAAATGACAGTGAATTGAGCAGTGAAATTGCAGGGGAATGATCTATACACTAAAACTGCTTTATTTAGCTAAAGTAGGTGACTATAGTGTTAACAAGGTCCATACTGCATCATTGCTTAATAACCTGAAAAACTGATACTCAGTTGCCTTTCACCGGGTTCACTACCCTGCAAACACTTCATTAGATAGTACTGTAGGTGTTGTGTGGGTGTCAGGTAAGTTAATCAAGTCTAACGCAAACAAGAAAATAATTGGATGTTGATGTAGATAGCAAATTACTTTATCTTCTAAGAAGTGCAGCTTGAGAGTCTACAGTTGTGCAGAAATGTAAACCTATATCGTATCACCACTGGACAGACTAATCCTGATAACTTCATATGTTCTATATGTCATGAAAAGCCAATGTACTTTACATTGATATATTATAAGGAGTTTCACTGCGAGAAAGCAGTATCCACCTGGAGCCTTGACTTGAAAAGCCACGGTGGGATATTCATGTTCTGTCATTCATAGCCCCAATGCTAGAGTGTCTGTATATAACTGTGTCTGTATATATGCATATGTGTTGTTATGCATTAGTGCAAAGGGTGCAGTTTGGGTTTAACACTGTTTTGCTGTGGGCTTAAGCCCAAGGTAATTTTGAACCTAACAACGCACATTTATACAATCAAAAAGTCAACAACATTGTACACAATCAAAGAAAAATAAGATAACAGCAACATGATGTCAATTTGTGCATTAAGTGTAATTGAAAACAGTCTTTTTATAGCCTTTAGCTAACACATACATTAATTTACAGCAAAGATTAATGCAAAGTTACTCTATATAAAAGGGTTTAATGCACAAAGGAAGCTCTTGGTAGAATGATGGGAGAAATTATAGTAACAGTGCAATACAAAAGGAATATAAAAGACTTACTTGGAAAGAAAATTAGCTGACAATGCTTGAACAAAATGATAATAAGTACAATTTAAATATTCAACTTGTGTTATCATTGCCACTTTGCTTGGAAGCCCAAATACATTTTTGTACATGTACATTTACCTTATGCAGTCTTTCTTGTAATACTCAAATACTTTCCCCACAAACAATTACCCACACATCTGCCCATACAGTTACCACACACAATTACCCACACACCTGCCCATATTGTCCACACAGTTACTCACACTGTCCTCCCACACTCTTACCCACACATACACACTGCTGCACTTACTGCAACTAGTCAGCTACAAATTAAACAAAAAAGAAAATCAGGAGGAAGGGAATAGGATCATCACTAAGATAATATACCCCTATTACTTATATATTGTCTGATTAGTCTCTTAATTATTTGCAAAAAAAAAAAAACAAGAGTAAAATGCACACTCTAAAAAAAGGGCGGTGGGGGGAATTCTTTCTGCAGGGTGCCCCAGAAAAGAGGGCCTATCCCTGAAGAACTCAAATAAAAAAATGTATATCTGAGGTTTCTTCTAAAAGGCAGTCTTTATTTGAAACAAGGAAGTGGGGGGGCTTACAATTTACCTATTTTAGACGGCTCTAAACGCCGTCGGGCGTAATTCTACGCCCGCCGGTTTTTGTTTACTTATCCGGTCGCCAGCGGTCCCACGCCGGTGATCACGGTGGGGGGGACTCCCAGGGAACCCTCCCGAGGCAGATCCTCCTCCTCTGGTGCCCCTCGGCCATGTGAGAGTGAGGTCCTTGCGAGGACCTCACAATCACATGGCCGGGTAGGCTGCCTCCTGCATTGCCAGCAGGGGGCTGCCTGTAATTAATTAAAATTAATAAGTGTAAAAAAAAAAAAAAATTATACTTAGATTATATATATATATATATATATATATATATATATATATATGATCTAAGTATATATATACACATATACATACACACACACACACTGTCTAGGTGTATTTTACTATTTATATATATTTATATATATTTATATTTATATTAATATCAAATTACACGTAGACTGATACTGATTAAATATATATATATATATATATATATATATATATATAATTTTGTTATATATATTTATATATAATATAAAAAATATGTAAATACGTAAAAAAATAAAATTAAAAAATAATTAAAAAATATATAGATGTGTGTTATTTCGTTCTAACTGTATTGTGATATTAATATATATATATATATATATATATATATATATATATATATTTATATCAAAATACACATAGAACAAAATAATATATACGTATATATCACTAGATATATATACCTATATATAAATAAAAATATTTAAAAAAAATTATATATATATATATATATATATATACACACACATAGATTCACATACATATATATACACATATATTAATTCTACATATATATTTATGTAATATTTTTACATAATTAGGTATCTTAATTAATTACAATTAGCGGGACCTGCCTGACAACCCATGCCGAAAGTAAAGGGAATTTAATTTGCTAGCACTATATTTAACCCTATAAGTCTCCCGAGTACAACAGTACCCCTCATGTACAGGTTTTATGGTGTTTTCAAAAGTTACAGCATCAAATATAAGGCTTGCGCTTCATTTTTTTCACATTAAAATTTGCCAGATTGGTTACGGTGCCTTTGAGACCCTATGGTAGCCCAAGAATGAAAATTACCCCTATTATGGCATACCATTTGCAATAGTAGACAACCCAAGGTATTGCAAACGGGGTATGACCAGTCTTTTTTAGTAGCCACTTAGTCACAAACACTGGCCAAAATTGGCGTTTTTTGCATTTTTCACACAAACAAATACTAACTTTGGCCAGTGTTTGTGACCAAATGGCTACTAAAAAGACTGGACATACCCCATTTGCAATACCTTGGGTTGTCTACTATTGCAAATGGTATGCCATTATGGGTGTAAATTTCATTCCTGGTGTGGCAAACCCTGCCACTGGAACTGATGATTTTGTGTGCATGAGTGACTTTCACCAAGGGAATAACTAACCGAATGGACTTTCCTGTTATATTGCTGTTTTTAGGCGAATGGCCGAAACTACCGAACGGGAGACCACCCCGGGGTGGTCGTGTGTTTCCAATTAGCTGAATGATACAATGTTGCGAGGGGATTAAGTGCCTGTATGTGTGGCCGTCATTTCGCCTACCAAACACGTGGCGGCGGCCATCTTATGCACGAACAGCGGTACTTGGTTGTCGAACGCCTGGAACTCAAACCGGGCATTCGACTAACCAAGTACCGCTCAGACCTCCAGCATGCTCCGACAGCATGAATTAAACACACAAACGCCCCAGCGTTCGGTAGATAGATTCCCCTAAACGAGGGGATTCATGCGAAGGCTTGCAATCGCATGGATGGCTAGGCTGTTCGGTATTTTTAATTCACTGAAATAGACCGACCGCAGGGCCAGAATTCATGGAACTGTTTTCGGCTACTGAGTCCCTGCGGTCGGTCAAAACTTTAACTGTCTGTAACTCCCGAACCCCTGGTCCGATCTGGGTGAATTTCGAGTATGTTGTTCACCCAGATCAGATCTACCAGGGGACCCATTATTTGTCCCTGTACTCTGTCCCCACTAATCTGTTTAAGGGCTAATCTAAGGGGAGGAGAGGGAGGGGAGGTGACCGTGTTACAATTGGCTACTGTACTAATTCTGAAAGTTACCTCCCTTGCATGGGAGAAATGCATAAAAGCAGACCTGTGAATAAAGCTGACAGTTGACTCCCAGACTATGTGTCGTCTAGTCCTTGGGGAGGTGGATTATGCTGTGTTCCTGTGATTTTGTATGCTGAATCTTTGTTCCCATCGTAGAGCCAATGGATTAACCCCTGCTCCTCCGCTACAATTGGTGGCAGCAGTGGGATTCAAACCTCACAGCAGACCGTTGTTCGGCAGTTACAGCCATTCGTGGAAATTTGATATTCGTATGGAACCGAAGGGAAAAGGTATGTGAATATACCCGAACGGATAGTGAATGGGGACAGATTATACCAGCTTGAAACGGGCCACGCTAAAAGAGCTATTGGAAGCAAGGGGAATTATTGCCAGCAATAAAGCCAAAGCTACCCTTATTGCTGAACTCATGGAGCACCTCTTATGGACAGCACACAGAATGAGTTTGGAAGAGAACTCCAAAGCAGACTGGCCTTTTTCCCCAGGTACACATATCCCATAGAAACCTTTGAAAGGTTTATGGCAGATGTTCACGAGTACCTAATGGCAAAGCAGCAGGCAGACCGGAGATCCAGAGAGGGGTCCCCAACCCCACCACGCATAGTACAAGGGAAGCCTAAAATTCCGTACCAGCTTTTAAAAATTATGTGGAAACAGAGGACATCGATGGCTACCTGCATGACTTTGAGAGGTTATGCCAACTACATGAGATTGACGCTGCTGACCAGGTACCCCTGCTAGTGGGCAAGCTAGCGGGCCGGGCAGCAGAAGCCTACCGCACCATGCCAGACGAGGACAGCAGGGACTACCAGAAAGTAAAACAGGCAATCTTGACCAGGTATGCCATCACCCCAGAGGAATACCGGCAGTGGTTCAGAGAAAGCCGAAAGACGGAGTGACACACCCACATGGAGTGGGCACACCGCTTAACTAGGGCGGGCAAGGGATGGGTGCAAGCCGCACAAGCGACCACAGTGGAGGACATGCTACAGTTACTGCTACTGGAGCAATTCTTCCAGGGGTTAACCCCGGATCTACAAAACTGGCTGAGGGATCGGAAACCATGCACCTTAACTGATGCAGCCAGGTTGGCGGACGAGTACCAAGATGCCAGAAGGGCACAGCGGGCACAGTCACGGCCCACCTCGGGAGCTGCTACCACATCTCCCACTATTCCCCCCACCCCATCACTGCGTCCTGATGGTGGGAACTACCAAACCCCTCCACGGTACAACAAATCTTTCATCAGGTGCCACACGTGTAACCAGCAGGGCCACATGCAGAGAGACTGTCCCAGGAACAAAAACCACTCCACGTGGAATACTCCAACCAATTTCCCTGCAAACCGAGCAGCGGTACACTGCTACCAGAGTGAGCCCCGACAACCTCACTTTTGGGCCGGGTCCAATGAAGAACCTTTGGGCACGCTCCACGAGGTTAACCCAATACATGCGGCTTCAGACAACCGACAGGGACACCGCCAAGGGGTGCACGTAGAGGGAAAACGCCTCCAGGGTCTGCGCGACTCTGGGGCCACCATAACTCTGGTGCGCAATCACCTAGTTCCTGCTTAACCCTCAAAGGGAAGTGTCATCTCATTATTGGGGGAGGATTTACTGTATGCTGTTAGAGACTGATTGCCAGGAGTGTAAGCCGCTTGGGGGCTTTTCCTGTTCGTCTGCTAGCAGCTATTCGTGTGTCTCCAGTTCGGGAGTTTCGAGTATTCCCTTGGTATGCAGTTCGGGAGTTGGTGAATTTGTGGGTTTGCAGTTCAGGAGATTGGTGCTTGCAGTAGCTGTCGGTGTAGCTGAAAAAGGGGAATATCGCCTAAACGGTTTTTAACCTCTTTTGGGCAAAACGGTCCGTTACACCTGGACTACTATAAAGTCCCAAAACGTAACCAATCTGGCGAATTTAAATTTCAAATGTAACGTGCTATATTTGACCCTGTAACTTCCCAAAACACCATAAAACCTGTACATAGGGGGTACTGTTTTACACGTGAGACTTTGCTGAATACAAATATGTGTATTTTATTGCAGTAAAAGCAAACAGTATTATGACATTGACAGTTAAAATGTCATGTAGAACTAAAAATAAATCAAAAAAAATCTTATTTTCTCCAATTTTTTCATATTAAATTATGTTTCATAGCTAAATATTTGATATTAAATGAAAGCCCTGTTTCCCCTGAATAAAATGATATATAATAAGGGTGGGTGCATTTAATATGAAAGAGGTGAATTACGGTTGGACAGACATGTAGCGCAAATGCCAGGTTTTGTTTACATTTTGTTTCGTTCACAACGTATACATTTGGCTCAGTCCTTAAGGGGTTAAAAAACTCAAAATAAATATTGTCAAAAAAAGAATTTCAGGGTGCAACATTTCCAACACCATTTGTGACCATTATTAAGCCATGGCTTCTTCTCAGTGCCTGCTCCTTCTTTGATTTGCATTATTCCTATTACTAGAGATTGGGGCTATCCTCCATAGACAGAGACAATTCACTGCAGCCATCACTAGTGATGACTGTCAGGATTGACACTGTAGCTCTGCCCAGTGTCTAATAAATTCAGGCGTAAGAAAAATACTTGGTCCCTACTTGGTCTTTTTTTTTTTTGTTAGTTAGAAATAGATTAAATATAAAAGGCAGAGTAGAAAATGAAGCAATTGGGAAAAGGTAAGTACAGTGGCAGCGCCACTTTAAGTGTGAAAATCCATTGCAATCTAGGGTCAAAAGTCAGTGAAAGAAACAGTTGTTGTTGTGCATTATGATACAGGGAACATGATGTGGTGACGGCAAAGGGTTAAATGTGTTCTAGTCCTGCCTCTGGGGTGTTGACTTTTTCCTTTTGCCTGTTTTGCTGTAATTTCACTTTGAGATGTCAACATTCATCCCCGAGTGCATATGTTCTGTTTAAGTGGTATAGCATTTCAAAGCACAAACTGATTTAGCTTCTTATGAGCAAACAGTGCATGCTTGTCTGGTTATAAATTGTGATGCAATATGGATGCACAGAAAACCTTGCAAAGTAGAGTGATCCTAGGATAAGTATGTTTTGTTCCTAAATGGAAATCACTTGATATGCGAGTAGTCCATGATAAACAATGTGAAGGTTGCAACAGACATTTTAATATAATATATATATACATACTTTAAAAAGACACAGACACAAATGAAGATCAACTTTTATCGGAAAACATTATGTTTACATTTGTCCCAAGGAATGTTAATGCTAGCAAATCAAGGAGCCAATCAAGGTTATTCTTAGACAAACAATAAAAAAATAACCAGTAAAATTGTAGTCTTTGTGTTTGTCTGTTAGCACTTTCTCAAGGGTGATACCAATAGCAAACAAAATAATTGAGCATTACCTGGATAAAAAAATAAAGAAAGAATAAACAAAAACAAATAAATAAGGTTAACCCCTTAAGGACGGAGCCAAATGTACACATTGTGAACAAAACAAAATGTAAACAAAACCTGGCATTTGCGCTACATGTCTGTCCAACCGTAATACACCTCTTTCATAGTAAATGCACCCACCCTTATTATATATCATTTTATTCAGGGGAAACAGGGCTTTCATTTAATATCAAATATTTAGCTATGAAACATAAATTAATATGAAAAAAATGGGAGAAAATACGATTTTTTTGATTTTTTTAGTTCTAAATTGCATTTTAAAGGTCAGTGTCATAATACTGTTTGATTTTACTGCAATAAAATACACATATTTGTATTTAGTAAAGTCTCACATGTAAGACAGTACCCCCTATGTACAGGTTTTATGGCGTTTTGGGAAGTTACAGGGTCAAATATAGCGCGTTACATTTGAAATTGAAATTCGCCAGATTGGTTACGTTGCCTTTGAGACTGTATAGTAGCCCAGGAATGAAATTTACACCCATAATAGCATACCATTTGCAATAGTAGACAACCCGAGGTATTGCAAATGGGGTATGTCCAGTCTTTTTTAGTAGCCATTTGGTCACAAACACTGGCCAAAGTTAGCGTTAGTATTTGTTTGTGTGTGAAAAATGCAAAAAATGCCAATTTTGCCCAGTGTTTGTGACTAAGTGGCTACTAAAAAAGACTGGACATACCCTGTTTGCAATACCTTGGGTTGTCTACTATTGCAAATGGTATGCCATCATAGGGGTAATTTTCATTCTTGGGCTACCATAGGGTCTCAAAGGCAACGTAACCAATCTGGCGAATTTTAATGTGAAAAAAATGAAACACAAGCCTTATATTTGACGCTGTAACTTTGAAAACACCATAAAACCTGTACATGAGGGGTACTGTTGTACTCGGGAGACTTCGCTGAACACGAATATTTGTGTTTCAAAACAGTAAAAAGTATCACAGCAATAATATTGTCCGTGTAATGCTGTTTGTGCGTGAAAAATGCAAAAAACTTCACTTTTACTGGCGATATTATCGTTGTAATACATTTTACTGTTTTGAAACACTAATATTGTGTTCAGCGAAGTCTCCCGAGTAGAACAGTACCCCCCATGCACAGGTTTTATGGTGTCTCGGAAAGTTATAGGGTTAAATATAGAGCTAGCAAATTAAATTCCCTTTACTTTCGGCATGGGTTGTCAGGCAGGTCCTGCTAATTGTAATTAATTAAGATACCTAATTATGTAAAAATATTACATAAATATATATGTAGAATTAATATATGTATATATATATACGTATGTGTATATATATGTATATATCTATATAATTTTTTTAAATATTTTTATTTATATATAGCTATATATATAGTGATATATACGTATATATTTATGTATATAGATATATATTATTTCGTTCTACGTGTATTTTGATATATATATATATATATATATATATATATATATATATTAATTTCACAAAACAGTTAGAACGAAATAACACACATCTATATATTTTTTAATTATTTATTTTTAATTATTGTTTTAATTTTATTTTTTAACGTATTTACATTTTTATTTTCTTTATATTATATATAAATATATATATAACAATAATTATATATATATTTAATCAGTATCAGTCTACGTGTAATTTGATATTAATATATATATATAATTATATATTAATAGTAAAATACACCTAGACGGTGTATGTGTGTGTATGTATATGTGTATATATATACTTAGATCATATATATATAATATATATATATATATGATCTAAGTATATATAATAATTTTTTTTTACACCATTAACTTATTTTACTTTTATTTTCAGCCAGCAGGGGGACCACCTGTCATTACAGGCAGCCCCCCTGCCGGCAATACAGAAGCCAGCTATACCCGGCCATGTGATTGTGGGGTCCTCGCTAGGGGGCCGGGGGGCTTCACCGGGTAAGTTAACAAAAACCGGAGGGCGTACAATTACGCCCGGCGGCGTTTAGAGCCGCCTATTAGAGGGCGTAATTGTACGTCCTCCGGTTTTAAGGGGTTAATAGCCCCCTGGATTCATATATATATATTTGGGAGTCTAGCTAACTCCTTGGTTTTGCACCCCTTCCCTGTCACAAGCCTCACTCAAGGGCCCTACTTAACCTTGTACTGCAGAGAGCCCAAGATGGATTTTTTATCCAAAGTAAGTGGATTAATCTCATAAGAGCGGACATTAGGATGTAAGAGTAGGACCTGCCAAAAATGGGGTACATTGACATTGTTCCAGGCTTATGCAATATAATGATTATACTTGCCTAAATTAGTCAAATTTACATTAAAATACAATATGTGAGCTTTGAAGTTGCTGTTTAGTGGATGAGTGAGTGTGCTGGAGATTGAGATATGTGTATATATATATATATATATATATATATATATATATATAAATAATATTCTCTATTAGTTAAAGGGATTATTTCACTTGACACAGCTTCAAATAAAATAAGAACAGCATTCTTTAAACTCTATCCAGGATGGTGAAAGACCCCAAATGGTTATTTCCTATTTTAGCAATTATATTCGTAAATAAATGTCACAATTATAACAATTCCAAATGTTCTCATACAACACATCCTGCATTGCACTTCTCCCATTCCTTCTCTTGTCTTCTGGAAAAGGTTTTCCTGCACAAGTGTCCTAAAGGCTGAACCTATCCAGATAATTGAAGAATTTGAAGATATATGACTACTATTAAAAAAAGAAAACTCAAACCAAAACAGTGTTAATTTGTGTTTTGAAAAGTAATGTATACATTTATTTTTTATATCAGTATACAAATATATATATATATATATATAAATATAAATGTAGTAAACTCCTGCACTCCAACCTAACAGTAATTAAAAAAAATGACTGGGTGCCCTGGGAGTGTCCTGATGAAAGCTCCTTAGGGGAGCGGAAACGTTGATGATGTATTACTTGGAATAAAGAAGATGATATTTTGAAAATCCTTGGAGTGCCGGTACATTTTGTCATTATATATATATATATATATATATATATATATATATATATAAACAGCACTTTTTTTATTTATAGTAAAATAGCCCAGAAGCTACGGTTTTGTGGTTAACCGCAGCCTAATTGCCCACCGACGGGTGGTCGTCGTTCGCATGTACGAACACGTGGCGGTGGCCATCTTTGTCTGTCGAACGCCCAGCAGAACCTGGTTGTCAAACGCCTGGTACTCTTTTCAGATATCATTTCATATGAACCCCGCTGGGATTTCTCAAGCCCCATCCGTTTGTAAATAAAATACCGAAGAGCGTGCCGTTCGGTACTTTAAAACTACGTAGAGTGTACCGAGCCCTTATAGGACACTATGGCCAAGGGCTCCTGGACTAATAACTGCCAAACAGCGCTCAGGACAATCTTTATCCCCATGGCATTCCCATACCATTCGTGAGATCTGAGTGCTTTTCTTGTTGTGCGCTCAGATCCCAGCTGTCTGGGGATTGGTTGAATGTGACAATTAAACAACATGGTGTAAAAGTTATATATTTTTATTAAATTTTCCTGTAGGTATAAAAGTTACAATATTGCATGTACCTGGAGATAATTGAATTACTGTAACCGTTGGGATTAATTGTCTCCAGGCTAGAGGGGAGGGTTTGAAAAGATGCACTTTGTCTTCATTGGTTGTTGCTCTTTGTCATCTTGTGTACCCATCAGGTCCATAGGCCTCTGGCCTGAAAATATGTATTTAAGCAGTGCATTGCCAATCAATAAACCAGTCTTCTTACCCTCAACTCGCGGCCTTGAATCGTGTTGCAGGGAAATGCTTTATACTAGCTCTACCTATAGCTAGCTGGATGTTTTACAGGGTTATCGCTGGATGCTGTTTGGAATTTCGCTGTTACTCTCCCGGATTGGGAACCAGGACATCTAAGCGGTACAACCCTCAGCCAGCCTGGGGTCAACCGTAACAGGATTGCAACCCCATTGTGTTTGCGATGTGCTTGAGTTTCAGATGTCATGTCATATCTGTGATCCCTTAATCTGAAGCTAACATGTTTGGGTAGGTGCCTCTCTTGGATGAAGGCTACGTATGACCTCTACCTCTTCAGTTCCCTGAACAGGAGGCATCTCTTGGTAGTGGCATTAAATCCCTTCCTATTTATTAAGGTGAATTTTATAGCTATAATTCCTTTCCATGTAAAGTGCAGTCTTGTGCCTCTGCCCCAGCAACTGGGCTCTAGTTTAAAACAGTTAGGTGATAAGCCTCTACCTACCAAGCGACATAGAAAGGTTCTAAACCTCCCTTAGAGTTATGAGTTGTTTGTGGCTCTCATAGGCTTTTTATTTGTGGGTTTAAAAAAAAAAAATTAAAAAAAAACTTTTTTTTATTGTGACAGCTGGCTAGCAAGCACTGAACCCCCACTGGCAAATAGTACATAAAACGATCTTGCATAAAAGCAAGTGAACGATAGTTTGCAAATGTGCATTCCACTGGCTGCATTCAGTCCTCATTCAATCCTTTGGGAATCTTCAGAATCCTATACTTTGTATACAGTTACCTTGCAGGCACTTAACAAATCTGGATAATTGCTGCAGCTTCATTCGAATTAACCGAATTCCAATCATTTTTGATGGTTAAGTCAAAGTCATTATTAGTAAATATAATAATTGATCAAATTCTGTCATTTTCACCTGATTTTTTTCAATCCGGACAAAATCTGTTGTTTATTAAATAATGTATGTCTTTATAAATAATGTGAGTACATAAACACACACTGTTAATCACAAGGAAGGCAGAGGAATGCTTCACGGATTAATACTTCTCTAACAGTGTGATGAAAAAAATTGCTTTTCTAAAAGGTTTATATACACTTAATGCCAAATATTGTGAAGTTCATTTGGAAAAAAAAAAAATCTAGCCCACTAGAATCAAACATTAGATATATTTATTTTAGCTTTAATTTGAATATTTATTTTTCAAATCACTCCATTTCAGTGTTTTGCTCCATGTGCCGATATATTTAAATGTCCCCAGGCATCTGTGCACAGCCACCTTCAGGAGGACTGTAGCATGCTGCTCTCTCCCTTCAAAAAAAAAAAAAAACACCTCATAAATCGGTTACCCAGACCTGTGCTGGTTTCTTACTTTTTCAGCCAGGGAAATGTATTTGTATGGGCAGTCTCTGGTGTGCGGTGGAAGCAGGCAGCTTCAATACACTTCAGTGAAAGAAAGAAAGCAAGAAGGGCACTGTAATTCATCTTGCTGCCTGAGAAGAGACAGCAGATGAAATGTTTGGGCTACATGATGATTGTAAGGGATGCAGCTATCTGCTCCCACATGGCAGGGCATAATTCATGCTGCAGGGGCTGATATTGCACTTGCAAAAAGCGAAAATGCAAGTGGACATTTTGAACACTGACTAACATGCATACTAGCACATTTTCATTGGAAAAGGTAAATACACCCTCTATGAATTCTATGGTTTTACATATAAGGACATAGTAGCAAGCAAAATTAGGTAAATACAACCTCAGATGAACAACAGCACATGACATATTACACAGTGTCACTATTTATGTATACGGTGACACAAAAATAACTATACTATCACTCCCTCTCCTGCTAATTGCCTGTTACATGAGCAGGTAAGGTGTGAGTGGAAATTAGTGTGTCATTCTGTCCCTGGTGTCTAGTATTGGGGGGGAAGACACCTCCATATTACTTTGTCTGCTAACAATAGCACGTTTTTGTACGTAGTGGGCACTGGATAGCAATAGTAACCAAACCATAACCTACCTGCAACCTCCCCCCAATAATGACAGACACCTACTTGGGTGAAAGAGGCCACTGCATTTATTAACTATATATAAAAAAAAAAAAAAAAAAACTGTATAACACATCCTTCTTTTATTATAAACTTATTTATTACACATAACAGCAACAATAACAATAAGCTTCAATTAACTTTCCTTAAACATCCTCGCCCATCTCAAACTGAACAAATACATATGCTCATAAGCCCTACCCTACCCCCTCATGCAGCCATTTCCTTTTAACCTTTTAATGCCAACCGCCAGTCAGTTTTTGGCTCAGTAGCTACATCCTGTCAGGGTCACCCTTGCAGACAGCCACAGGCAAAGGTGGTCAGGTAAGAATTCACCCGGCCTGTGGGTCTGTGCACGGGGGCTGTGCAGGATGAAGTACCAAGTCGCAGGACAGGCAAAGACTCAAACAGCAGGATCGTCAAGGGAATGCCGAGGTCAAAGGATGCCAGAGGACAGGAACAACGAGGGGTAGCCGAAGTCAAGGGATGCCAGAGGTCAGAGTAAACGTAGACTGAAGCCGGGGTCAATAATAAGTAGTAGATCAAACAACAGGAACACTGGTACAAACACACAACAGGATCAAAGACTTGATCCTGATCACAGGGCGAGGCTGAGTTTAAATACCCTGCTAATGTCTAATCAAGGACAGGTGAAGCACAGCCAAAGTCAAGGTACAGCCCCCAGAGTAATAGTCAAGCCAGGATGAACAGGACCAGAATGACTTGTTGATAACAAAAGCTGTTGTGGTTCAGAGGTAGGAAGCAGGACCCGAACTGCAAAGTTCCCCCGGTTCAAATCCCTTGTTGGGAACTCAATGGGCGTCCACGTCTGGCCGTCTGTCTGCTGCGCTTAGAACTGTGACAGTACCCCCCCCTTCAAGAACGCCCTCTGAGCGTGAATAGGTCATCACAGAACACCTCTTCAGGTTCACTGTCAGAATCAAGCAAGTCCCCAGTGTGGAATCCCTTTACAGCATGGGACTCTTTATTACCAGCTTCTGGTACGGCTGGAGAACAGTCTTTTAGGATCTGGGTGCAGGTGGTAAGTACTTCCATTACTTCGGCAGGAGCAGTGTTTGTGGCTAACAATGCTTTTTCGAATAGTTCAAGATCTTCTGTATGAACTGTAGTGCCATTAGAAGCAATGGCACAATCCACAGGTACATCTTCTTTGGGCGGGCAGGAAGTAGTGATGGTATCACAGGAAGTAACTTCAGGAGTAGATGCAGGCGGCACTGGAGCAGGGGATGCAGGTTTTCTTGTGGAAGCCAAGCATGGGCAAGAATGATGGCTTCTATGTAGCTTTTTAGGCTGGCATGCAGTGTACACAGGGTGGAGGAAAGTAGTACCCAGTCGGAGAGCTGGAGGTCTATGAGGACGAATAGGACAAAGTGTGATGAAATGCCCTTTTTCTCCACAGTAGTAACATTGGCCATGGCTTCTCCTTCGGTCTCTTTCCTCAGGTGTCACTTTGCAGTGGACAAGTCCTAATTGCATAGGTTCCTCAGGGTCAAGTGGAACACAGGATACCTCAGGAGTTTTCATAGGAACAGGATCATAAGGAGACATCACTGGGGTGTAGTGGTGGTACTGGGTTTCTTGGTTACGAAGAATCTGGATTTTTTGGTACAAGGAGCTGGCTTGGTCACAGTGGTCTTGCATTGTGAGTCCATAGCAGTACTGAAGGATTCCCAGCTGACAAGGACAGGACTCTTTGTCTGCAACATTTGGTGAGCCCATACTTTGATGCGTCCAGACAACAGGTTGATAGCAGCTCGGACCTTGATGAATTCTGTGGCATATGTTCGAGGCTTTAAAGAAAACAACACCTCACAATCCATCTTAAAGGACTGAAAGGACATGCGGCTACCATCAAAACGGTAGGGCATGATGACAAACAGTTCAGGATAAGCTGGTTCCAGGGCTGGACATACTGCGCCTTTAAGAAATAAAATTTCTTGCTGCAACTCCGAAACAGTCTGGGCCAGGCTGGACACTGGCTGGGACAGGGGTGAGCACATCTCTGCGGACTCCATATTGATCAAGTCTTTTGTCAGGGTCTTACCTGGGTTGGGAGTCTGTAGCGCAGATATGTTGCTCACCCTTGCAGATAGCCACAGGCCAAGGTGGTCAGGTAAGAATTCACCCGGCCTGTGGGTCTGTGCACGCGGGCTGTGCAGGATGAAGTACCAAGTTGCAGGACAGGCAAGGACTCAAACAGCAGGATCGTCAAGGGAATGCCGAGGTCAAAGGATGCCAGAGGACAGGAACAACGAGGGGTAGCCGAAGTCAAGGGATGCCAGAGGTCAGAGTAAACGTAGACTGAAGCCGGGGTCAATAATAAGTAGTAGATCAAACAACAGGAACACTGGTACAAAACACACAACAGGATCAAAGACTTGATCCTGATCACAGGGCGAGGCTGAGTTTAAATACCCTGCTAATGTCTGATCAAGGACAGGTGAAGCACAGCCAAAGTCAAGGTACAGCCCCCAGAGTAATAGACAAGCCAGGATGAACAGGACCAGAATGACTTGTTGATAACAAAAGCTGTTGTGGTTCAGAGGTAGGAAGCAGGACCAGAACTGCAAAGTTCCCCAGTTCAAATTCCTTGTTGGGAACATCCCCTGCCAGCTGTGACCAAAACTAGAGAGGGAAGCTGTTAATGCTCAGAAACCTAAAATGGCTCAGAGGTCCATAAATCTTGCTACCACCCACTCATCTTAAAAACCACTGCCTCACACATACAAACCAACCAATCACACACATCCATACCCACACTCATATATGTGCCCTTGTCCAATAAGCTGCGCTATCTCCCTTGGGCGTGGATGTGTGGTATGATGTTACATCTAGATCTCTACTTCCACTGATATATTTGTACAGTGCATTGAAGTCCCTGTGGATGTGGAACACATGACTGTGAAGATCTCATGCAAACAACTTGAGCACACTAACGGATCCTAAGATGTTTGTGTGGTAGATGTGTCCACATATATGCGGATCCCCGAAAGCAGAAGTCACAGGAACAGAGCCTCGTTTATCCCACTCAAAAATGAGTGGTAGATGTGTCCACATGTATGCGGCTCCCCGAAAGCAGAAGTCACAGGACCAGAGCCTCGTTTATCCCACTCAAAAATGAGTCCTGATAAAAAAAATATTCTATATCTCATTATTGTAACAATCAGATTTTTAAGTCAGAAAATATTTGTTTCACTTGTTAGAGTAACATTTAAATTGGTGGGAATTTATCCTTCTTTCCAGCGACAGTCATGCGAAAACGAAAGGTAGATTGTAATGAATAAATGCCTATTTATGTATTCCAGTGCTTGTGATGCTTGATTGAATAAACAAAAAAAACAACATACAAACAATTATTTCTACTCATTATGTCAGGGCCACAGGACTAGTCACATTTTATTTTACATTCTTTCTTTGACATTTGTAATAATATTCTATTCTATTTGAGAGAGTCTGTATGTTGCTGCTTTTCATACTTTGAGTGATCTGCTATGATAGAATAATGCAAATGCATTTATTATTGCTTACATCTGCTGAGTTTGCTTTTCAGGCAGAATGTAGAGAATCAGTGGGGCATCCACTTTGAAAAGAGAAACTGAATATGTTGTATTCAATTTTCTCTGCACTTGCTAAACTTTGCTTAATGATCCATCTAAGGTATTGACATCATACTTAATAGAGTGGCAGTGAAATGCCACTATGCCAAATGGGATAAGTCAGACTACGAGGGAATTAAAATCTAGAGCTCTGTATTTTGATTTAAAATTTTTACAAGTTGAATTGCTCTGTCTTGCTCTCTGAGGCTTTTCAATGCTTCTCTGAACATGCAGCTTGAAAATGCTCAGTTATAAACAGGATAGTTGCAATTTAAGAAATCTCTTTGTAAATCAAAATAATATATATACCATTCCAGATATTAGCTGCAGGAGTGGATTTTTAAAGTATAAGAACACACACATATGCTAAATAAATGAATTGTTTTTATAATTATTCAAATTAGCTGCAGGAGCACCAATGTGGTAATTGCAATTTTTCAGCACTCATGTTAGCATTTCTGACAGTATCACATAAAGTTACAGATCAGGGGAAGATTTACATGTCAGATGCCTGTAAGTACAATCCCCCCCCCCCCCCCCCCCCCCCCCCCAAAAAAAAAAAATGGTTGGTAAAGTGAGTATGCAACTGTGTAAATGCTTGCAGGTTTAAAAATAATGCTAGAAGTCATTAGGCTAAAGGGGATTTAAGTTTGAGAGAAGTTAATGTCAGAATTAGATTGGGTTGCTATCAGGAGGTGACAACCATGATGATTGTCACTTGTAGAGTTGAGCGGCACCTGGATGTTCGGGTTTGGCCGAACTTTGAAAAAAAGTCCGGGTTCGGGCTTGAACTTGACCCCGAACTTGACCCCGAATCCGAACCCCATTGAAGTCAATGGGGACCTGAACTTTTGGCCACAAAAATGGCTCTAAAAACCTAGTGGAAAAGGCTAGAGGGCTGCAAAAGGAAGTAAAATGGGGGTAAGATTAGGACAAGTGCCCTGCAAACAAATGTGGCTAGGGAAATCACTTAAAAATAACATAAAATAAGCAGCCGCTTAGTAGATAACTCCCTAATTCCCACAGTATTAGGGAGCTATCTATCAAGAGGCTGAAAGACCTAAATTGGTCACCTAAATTGGTCACCTAAATTGGTCTTACAGCCACATTTACTAATACTAAGTAAAGATTACTAAGTATTAGTAAATTCAGCCCAGTGGCTGCTCACTGTAAAAATGGGTGGGGTGGGGGCCATAAATAAAAAATGGGGAGAACCTACTGTCCTCCCCCCCGCCCCTACCCCTGAGAGGTGGGTGAGGGCCATAAATAAAAAATGGGGTGGGGGACCTAATATACTCCCCCCGGCCCCCACCTCTGAGCGGTGGGTGGGGGCCATTAATAAAAATTGTGGGGGACCTAATGTCCTCCCCCCCGGCCCCCACCCCTGAGTGGCAGGTGGGGGCCCTAAATAACAATAAGGGGGTGGACCTAATGTCCTCCCCCCGGCCCCCACCCCTGAGCGGTGGGTGGGGGCTGTAACAAAAAGAACAGTTTGCTTGGAAAAGACTTATGGATTAAAATGCAGTTCGGGACTTTGCAAGCATTCTCCATATGAATGCTTGCTAACCACTAACGGGCCACCCTGACTCTAAATTGAGAATAATTTACCTCCCTGCTTGTTGGGCATTTTCGTTGAAAAACCGCACGAACGCTATGAGAGCTGGAAGCCCAGCCGCCATTTCGGGACGTCCATGTGTTCACGGCCATTTTAACTCCCGAACAGCGGCATTTGCCGTCGAGTGTCTGGAACTAAAATCGGACACTCAAATAGGCGAACACCGCTGAGACCTCCATACCTTCGGGAGAACCTCGCCAAAACTAAAGACTCAGCAACGGATGGGGATTTCAGCGAACCCAAGATGGCATGCAGATTGCCGGCCGTTCGGGAGTTTTTACACGCGATCTAAGACCGACTGCAGGGCCAGCATTCATGGAACTGTTTTCGGCTATTTTGCCCGTGCGGTCGGTCAAAACATCTAAGTCCCATATCTCCCGAACGGCTGAACCGAATGGGCTGATTTTTAAATATGTTAGTCCCCCAGAAACAAGTATTTGGGGTACATCCAAACTTTGGGGAAGATATGTTCCTTTTTAATTATGTTATTTAGTTATCTAAGGGGAGGGGATGTATAGAATGTATATTGTCTTGATTGGCTATACTGTTAATTATGTGGGTGTCTCCCTTGCATGGGCAGAATCACATAAAAGAGAGTGTCTGTCAATAAACCCTCAGTTCTTCTTGACCTTTCAAAACATAGCCTCTTCTCGTTCTTGAAAGGGGAATCTATGCAGCATACTCACTCAGCTCTTTTTAGAGCTGCACTTGACTTCTACTCCTGATCCAGCAGAAGGGAATAGGCGACTCCATCACTACACAGCGACTTGCCGGGAAGAAAAGGATGTCCCCAACAGCTGATTCCCTCACCATACCAGGGTAGCCGTTACAGGGGCCATAAACAAAAACTCCCCCCCCAGGTGACTAGGTGTCCCTAAACCACTAGTCACCCCCTCCCCAAAAAAACCTAAAAAATTAAGTAAGTACCTGTTAAAAAAAAGATAAAATACAACTTACCAGTTGATGTTTTCTTTCTTCTAAAATCTTTTTTCAGCCCAAAAAAAGGCCTAATCAAAATCCAAATCATAAAATTCAAAGAACTTTCCCACGCTTTGTAAAATGACACAGAGCACTCTGATTGGTTAGCTTTAAATCCAGCCAATCAGAGTGCTCTGTGTCATTTTACACATCGTAGGAAAATTCCAAAGAACTTTCCCACGCTGTGTAAAATGACACATAGCACTCTGATTGGTTAGCTTGAAATCCAGCCAATCAGAGTGCTCTGTGTCATTTTACACAGCGTGGGAAAATTCCAAAGAACTTTCCCACGCTGTGTAAAATGACACAGAGCACTCTGATTGGTGGATTTCAAGCCAAACAAGCAGCGTGATGTGACAGATAAATGTAGAGACTTACCTGTCAGTCTCTTCATTTACCTGTCAGAGCACTCTGATTGGATGGCTTAAACCCACCAATCAGAGTGCTCTAAGCCTAATTGCAGGGCGAGGCAAAGCTTTATATGCCTTCCCCCAACCTGCAGAGCTCAGTCTACGCGGAGCCCTCCATGGGTGAAGAAGGATTATTTTTTTTTTGCGCTTTTTTTTTTTAGAGTGCGTCGGTTATTTTGGATTTTTATTTGGCCTTTTTTTGGGCTGAAAAAAGAAGATTTTAGAAGAAAGAAGACATCAAATGGTAAGTCTATTTTTTTTTTTTACAGGTATTTAGACAAGGGTCCCCCGTCATTATTTTTCTAGTATGAGGGGGGTAGGCAGGTGTAATTTTTTGGGGGGGAGACTAGGGGTTTGGGGTCCCCTAGTCACCTGGGGGGAATTTTTATATATGGCCCCCACCCACCTTAGGGGTGGGAGCCAGGGGGGTTCAATAGGCCCCACCATTAGTTTAAAAGCCCCCATTCGCACGTCGCGGGTGGGGGATCAGGAGGGGGGAATGTTTTTTGTTTTTTTTAACAGTGAGCAGCCACAGGCTGCTCACTGTTTAATAGACATGCCCCTACTCAAGGTATAGCGAGTAGGGGCATAATTTACTAATACTAAGTGACGAGCTTCTATAAAGGCTTTGGGGACCCCTAGTCACCTGGGGGGATTTTTATTTATGGACCCCACCCAACGCTCAGGGGTGGGGGCCTGGGGAGGACGTTAGGTCCCCCCTTATTGTTATTTAGGGCCCCCACCTGCCTCACAGGGGTGGGGGCTGGTGGGAAGGACCTTAGGTTCCCCCCTTATTGTTATTTAGGGCCCCCACCCACTGCACAGGGGTGGGGTCTGGGGGGGAGGAGATTAGGCCCCCCTAATTTTTATTTATGGCACCCACCCAACGCTCAGGGGTGGGGGCCGGGGGGAGGACATTAGGTCCCCCTTATTGTTATTTAGGGCCCCCACCCACCGTGCAGGGGTGGGGACCGGGGGGGAGGACATTAGGTCCCCCCCAATTTTTATTTATTGCACCCACCCACTGCTCAGGGGTGGGTGCCAGGGGGAGGACAATCATCCCCCCTTATTGTTATTTAGGGCCCCCACCAGATGCACAGGGGTGGGGCTGGGGAGAGGACAGTAGGTCCCCCCTTATTGTTATTTAGGGCCCCCACCCACTGCTCAGGGGTGGGGGCCGGGGGGGCAATAGGCCACAGGCTGCTCACTGTTTAATAGACACACCCCTACTCGTAGTATAGCGAGTAGGGACATAATTTACTAATACTAAGTGACCAGCTTCTATTGAGGCTGGGTCACTTGTTGCCATTAGTAGGCATGGCCGTGATGGCTTCTAAGGGCACACGAGTCAAACGCTTGTTGATTGGCTGCCCTGCAGCCTTTCAAAACGCGTCATTAAATCGACGAACTCCGAACTCCAACCCGAACATACAGTGATATGTCCGTGTTCGGGTCCGGGGTCCAAAAAACCTAATGTTCGGTACGAACCCGAACTCCAGCAGGGGGTGGGGGCCGGGGGGAGGACATTAGGTCCCTCTTATTGATATTTAGGGCCCCCACCCACAGTGCAGGGGTGTGGGCCGGAGGGAGGACATTAGGTCCCCCCAAATTTTTTTTTTTGCCCCCACCCATCTTCTTCTCTGGCTGGGGCTGGTTTCTTTTTTGTATTAAAAAAAGAGGGGGATCTACACCCCTGCGTAGACTATAAAGGGTTGTATAAGATCACGATCAAAAATGCTTATTGTTATTTAGGGCCCCCACCCATCTTCCTCTCTGGCTGGGGATGGTTTCTTTTTTGTATTCAAAAAAGAGGGGGATCTACACCCCTGCATAGACTATAAAGGGTTGTATAAGATCACAATCAAAAATGCTTATCCTATTCCCCTTATCACTGAGCTTTTTGACAGGCTAAAGGGGGCTTCTGTCTTTACCAAGCTAGATTTGAGGGGTAAAAGAGAGGTAAAAGAGGGGCATGAATGGAGAACCACCTTTAACACCAGAAGTGGTTATTATAAATATGCAGGGACCTATCAGCCTTTCTGCCTATGTATTGCTCCGGCAGTTTTCCAAGAGTTTATCAATGATGTCCCAAGACTTCATACATTCATTCGTGATAGTGTACTTAGACAATATTCTGATATATTCCCATGACCTAAGTACACATCATGTACACATCTCCAAGGTCTTACAATCACTTCTCAATAATGGTTTATTGTAAACTAGAGAAGTGTTTGTTTGATCAAACAGAAGTCCATTCTGTTATGTCATCTCAGCCTCTGTATTCAGTATGGATCCAAGGAAGTTGTCAGTCGTTGTTGAGTGGCCTTTGCCTCAGGGATTAAAACCTACCCAAAGGTTCATAGAGTTCACCAACTATTATAGGAGGTTTAGAAATAATTTCTCTACCATTATTGCCCCTTTCACAAACCTCACTAAGAAGGCTGCAAACCATTATATTTGGCCCCCTGAGGAAAGGGAAGCCTTTGAGAGACTGAAAAAAGCTTTTATGTCTGCTCCTATCCTCAGACATCCTAATCCTTCACTTCCTTTTGTATTGGAAGTAAATGCTTCTGACGTAGGAGTACCCTGACCAACATTTGCAACCGTGTGGTTTCTTCTCTAGAAAATGGAACGGAACTATGTTATTGACAATAGAGAACTATGGGCCATGATCGTAGCCTTGAAGGAGTGAAGACGTCTCCTAAAGGGTTCCCAAGATCCTATCGTGGTATTGACCGATCACAAGAACCACTTGTACCTTGGAAAAGCTAAACAGCTAAATTCCAGGCAGCCGAGATGGTCTCTCTTCTTGTCCAGACCACCAACCTTGTAACTCATGACTTCTGGTGGCCTTCCCTAAAGAAGGATATAAAGAACTATGTGCTTGCTTGTGACAATTGTGCAGCCAAAAAGACCTTTCACGGGATACCATGTGGACTGCTCCAGCCTTTACCCATAACCACTAAACCCTGGTCCAACTTGTCTATCGACTTTATTGTAGAACTACCCCATTCCAGTGGATTTACTGTCATACTCATGGTCACAGTTAGGTTTTTAAAGATGGCTCATTTTATACCCCTGAGGAAACTCCCCTCCTCAGAATTTTATAGCTCTGAGGAAACTCCCCTCCTCAGCAGATAGCATTTTCACCAGGGAGGTATTCCATCTACATGGCATACCTGAACAAATTGTATCTGACAGGGGTAGTCAATTTGTTTCTCGCTTCTGGAGTGCCTTTTGCTCAGAGATGGGTATAAAATTGTCCTTTCCCTTCACTTACCATCCTCAAACTAATGGAGCTGCTGAACGTTCCAACCAGTCTCTTGAGCAGTATATATTGTTTCATTTTTCACATCACCAAGATGATTGGGTTTACCTGCTTCCTTTGGCTGAGGCTGCTCTCAATAACGCTGCTCAGGAATCCTCTGGATTCAGCCCTTTTTACATAGTTTATGGCCTGCATCCTGTTGTTCTTCCGACTGCATTCTCCTCACAGGGAATGCAAGCTCTGGATGAACACATGGCTGGTTTGCCTAGTACTTGGGAGCAGGTTCAACATATTTGGCTAATGCTGCTCAGAGACAGAAGGTACAGACGGATAAGCATCATCGTGCAGCTCCTTCCTATGTGGTGGAGGAAAAGGTTTGTCTTTCTATCCGAAACATCAATCTCTGTGTTCCCTCCATAAAGTTCACTCCTCATTTTGTTGGTCCTTTCCGCATCCAGCACAAGGTGAACCCTGTATCATATGCTCTGGACTTGCCTCGTTCCATGCGTATACCTAATGTTTTCCATACTTCCCTGTTTAAAATCCTTCTGATCTGTAATTGGTTTACTGGACCTCACACTTCTCCACCTCTTGTATCGGTTGAGGGGGTGGAGAAATAAAAGGTTTCTGCTGTCCTTGACTCTGTCTTGAGGGGGAGTCTCCATTATCTGGTCCATTGGAAGGGTCCTGAGGATTGTTCCTGGGTCCCTCGGGCTGATATGCATGCTCTTCAGTTGGTCCATTTCTTTCATTGCCATCACCCAGACAAGTCTGATCCTTCACACCTGGTGGGGTAATGTGGCATTACTTACCTCTGCCAAGCCGGGCAGACCTCCTCTTGCCCCACGGTCCGACCGCTCCATGTGAACACGTGGGAGACTCACCTCCTTCGAGCCATGCAGATCTCATCCTGCTGCGTGGTCTGGCCGAACCACGCAGTCACGCTTCAGGACCTCTATAAACAGATGTGGACATGATGTCACACTCATTTTTCAAGTAACCGCATCATCACTGCGATCCTTATCTGTTTTAAATCACAGTGATGACAGGGACCTATCAGAACATAAGTAAGCCTATTTAAGGCTTGTTTTAGCACCCATTCATTGCCTTATCATGATTTTTGTTAGATCCTCATTTAGTGCTCCTAGAGATTCCTTGTGATTTCCTGTGTTTGACCTTGGCTTCATATTTGACTTGTGATTTCTTGTATCCTGACCTCGGCTTCATATTTTACTTGTGATTTTAGGTATCCTGACCTTGGCTTTGTATTTGACGTGTGATTTCTAGTATCCTGACCTTGTCTTTGTATTTGACTCATGATTTCTGGTATCCTGACCTGGTATTGTCTTGATTTCTGGTATCCTGTCCTTGATTTATCTTGACCCTGTCTCTTGTATTGATAAGTTAAGTCCAGCCATTCTAAGGCTCGGTAATATGCCTTTCGGATCCACCTTTTGTGGTTTTCCTCTTTCCTGTGTGTTGGGGTACGATTCCCATGACAAGAATCTACTTTTAAACAGTTTTCTTTTAGTCCTAGCATGCATGTTTCAAAAATATTTTTTTATATTTATTACTATGATTATTCAGCTTTTAACATGCAAAATACGAGCCTCCTGTCTTGCTATACAATTCAAGATTTTCTAGTCAAAAGGAGGCGAGTATTATCCCTCCCATTAACCCATCCTTTTCTATATGTTCCAGCGTAATCATGTTTGGAGTTTAGTTGTTCAGATCGAAAGATTCACTATATAGACTATACCAGAAGCTGATTGGCTACCAAGTGTTTTATTTCAATTTGTCTGTTTTTGTCTTATATTCACAAAAATTTTTGAAACAAAATGTATTTGCGGCTGGAGTTAAGTAAAGAAAGTTAATGCATAATACTCACCTCCTGTCTTTAATAAAATCTATATTTTCTGATGTCAAGACGAGGAAGGTCTTGAATTTCTGATCATGGACACTCAGACTAAAGAAAGCTGGATTATCTTGGCAGTATAAGGATTCTTCTGCTTATAACAATACCTGTCCCAGTTGGATGTCAATGTTATGTTTTAAGCTGCATATTTATGCAAATTATGCAAACTAGGTCTAGGTAAATGCCATGTTTGTAACAGTCCTGATATATTAGGACCTAATCCAACTTTTCATTTAATTGATAAAGCTTTACTGAGTTTTAAACAATAATGGAAGTGAAAAAAAATCCAATCTCATACTAGCCTCATCTGAATAATTTCTACTTTTTATATACCTAGTGCATGTAATAGTTAAACATGTGCCTTTTTTGCACTTGCTGAATTAATATTTTAGTATTTAGTACATATAGTGATTAAAACAACAATAAATATGCTAATTTCATAGATTTGCCCTTAGTTGTTGCTAGAGAGGCTTTGGGGGCTAATGTCCCAGATGAAATATTCCTTAGTGCCAGATCTCTACAGGTAGAGGAGTCACAGAAGGATACTAGAGTTTTCTTTTGTTTGTTTGTTTGTTTATTAATTTTGCAACAGGCAGCTTCTTTGAGATGCATGAATAACAAGAAATATCATCAAGGGAACTGAACTTTGCTGCATGTCCCTCAATTAGTTCGGTAGTGTGGCTGATCACATTGACTACCTGGATGTGCAGCATATGCTTTGTTTCTGACTATGATTTCATTGATAGCTTCAGCTAAATGTGAGAGAAAAAGACAGTGACAGCTTCCTTACACTTCCGGGTACATAGTCTAGGCTGGGGAGTTTACTTCACATACATTGGCAATTTTATTTACCCTTATCTATAAATACACTGTTGTTGTACATGTTCTTTGATCTTGAGAAAGACCTGAATAGGTTGAAACATTGATCGTCATTTTTGCACAATAAACCAGAAGCACAAAACTAAGTCCAGGAGTGCACCTTTACTTTTGTTTTCTATATATACTGCTGGTTTGCACCCTGGCAGTATTTTCATTTTTCCATATAAATAGGCAGAGTGCCAAACTTATTGTTTGACATATATACACTTAGTATGACGTTATATATAGGTGAACGTTTACATGGTGTGTTCAATAAAAACATGGCAACATTTCATTCTTTGTGTGTTATTAGTTTAAGCAGACTGTGATTGTCTATTGTTGTGACTTAGATGATGATCAGATCACATTTTATGACCAATTTGTGCAGAAATCCATATCATTCCAAAGGGTACACATACTTTTTCTTGCAACTGTATATATGTATATATATATATATGTATATATATATATATATATACACACACACACACTCATATATATATATATATATAAATATATATATATATATATATATAAAAATAATATATATATATATATAAATAAGAAATATATATATGGTATATATGGTATATATGGTATATATATATATATATATATATATATATAATATCTATATATAATATATAGCTTATATTTAACATCATACTAAGTGTATTTTTTAATAATATATACATATATTAATATAAAAATACAGAGTAAAATTACGTATGTATTGTGTGTGTATATATATATATTGTAAAAATAAAGAATAATTAAAAATAAATTAAAAAATGGTAAACATTTTTAAAATTAAAAATTATATATAGATATATGTAATTTTATTCTAACTGTATTTGATATTAATATATATATCAAAATACACTTACAATGAACACATATATATATATATATATATATATATATATATATATATATAAAGTTCAAGTAGAAATTGTAGCCGTATTAGTCCAGTGATGTAGATGTAAAAAACAGATAAAATTTGTATTTTGTAATACCTTTTTTTATTGGATTAACAGAATTTTTTTAAGGACAAGCTTTCGGGAGAACCTCCCTTTCTCAAGTCTGAAGCATTTCTGAGCAAGACGACACATAGAATTCAAAGTTGAGTTGTGATACGCTTTAACCCCTGTATGACAACTCAACTTTGAATTCTATGTGTCGTCTTGCTCAGAAATGCTTCAGACTTGAGAAAGGGAGGTTCTCCCGAAAGCTTGTCATTAAAAAATTATGTTAGTCCAAGAAAAAAGGTATTACAAGATATGAATTGTATCTGTTTTTTACATATATATATATATATATATATATATATATACACACACACACACACACACACACACGTATTATATGTATATGTATATATAAAAAACAAAAACAAAAAATGCTTACTTTGGCTAGTGTTTGTGACTAAGTGGCTACTACAAAAGACTGGAAATACACCATTTTAAATATGCTTGGTTGTCTACTTTTTCAAATGTTATGTCATGGTGGAGTTCATTTTTGTTTATGGGCTGCCATACAACACAGCCAATCTGGCAAATATTGCATTCTTAAATTGTGTGTCAAAAAAAAATCACCAATTTTTTTATTTATTTTTTTATTTGGCATAGATTGGTGGTAAAATGGCTGCATGAAAAGAGCATGAAATTTGTCAAAATATCCTAAGTTTAACCTTAGATTGTCTTGTTTTAAAAAATATATGCATGTGAAGGGTTATTCCTGACAAATATCAGTGTTACAATGTAACTTGTGTAATTTTGAAAGAAATGCTTTGGAAATAACAAAGTGCTACTTGTACTTATTGCCCTATAACGTTCCAAAAAAAAACTAAGAACATGTTAACATTGGGTATTTCTAAACTCAGGGCAAAATTTTGAAACTATTTAGCATTGGTGTTTTTTGGCGGTTGTAGATGCGTAACGGATTTTGGGGGTGAAAGTTTGAAAAAGTGTTTATTTTTATTTTTTTAATCATATTTTACAATTTTTGTTTATAGTAAATTATATGATATGATGAAAATAATAGTATCTTTAGAAAGACCATTTAATGGCGAGCAAAACAGTATATAATATGTGTGGTACAGTAAATGAGTAAGAGGAACATTACAGCTAAACACAAACATTGCAGAAATGTAAAAACAGCCCTGGTTCCAAACGGTAAGAAAATCAAAAAATTGGTCACTAAGGGGGTTAATGCATCTTCATAATTGAAGTTACTTTAATCAGCAACCTGTTGCATGTTAAAGTACCTGTCAATACTTTCAGTAAGTAATGACTGTTTAAGCAACAGGGAGTTACCATCAGCGGCTACTAAAAAAACAGTCACTCAAAGCTCTTATTCTCCTCTACGGGAAGACACTGGCAACAGGTTTCAACCAACTTTTGTCGTGAGTCAGAATAGTAAATCTCAAGGATCTTTTAAAGGAAAAAGAAGTGTAAATATTTTTCTTATTCACGCTGGTTTTTACGTGCACAAATAAATCTAGCTTTAATGTTTTACTATATTATACATAAAACATGAGCATTGTTTTTTGTTACTTTTACGATTTTGTTTGCTAAATTTTGTATGCTCTATGCATGCAAAAGATGATTTGAATAATATTCTGAATCTAATTTTCATTGTTGAAATAATATTGCACTAGTGTACACATTATTCAGACACTAAGCCGCTTTAGAGCTGCATAAATCAGTTCCATAATCAAGTGCCAATTTGACCATTGTTGAGATAATATGCATGGTCTTGTTAAGACAATGAGCGGCAAAGGCTGAGTTTATATGTGTTTGTGTGGTATTAGTTATAATATTGAAAAATTATATAAACAATTTAAATTACTGCATCTGCATCATTGTCACATTATGTAAGGCAGAGCAGCAAACAATTTAACTATAGTGACAGTAATTATATACATCTTGCCAATGTTATTCCTTTTGCCAAAATGAGCACATTTTTATATTCTGCAATTAATCTTATGAGACTGAAGCATAGTTTATTTAGCATTGTAATGGCATGCACAAGATACAGACACATGCCTTTTTGATATTTTCAATTCTGTTTTAACAGTCTATCCTATTAGCATTCTAATTTAAAATGTACATAGGAAGAATTATGCAAGCTTTATTTTGTTTCTGTCAAACTATGCTTGAGTATATAAAGTCACAACTCAATATTGTTTACTTTTTTCTTTTCAAAATGCTTTAATGCATATCAACATAGATGGTGGCATAACATGTTGTTGTAAGTATTTTTAGTGAAACAAAGGAAGTTGAATATAATAGATAATTAAGTGAATGAATTAGCCAATGAAGGACAATTATATACTTACACCACTATGAACTGGAATGCAATAAAAACACAAAACATAGTAACAGAGTTATTCACTAAAGTGAGAATTTAGGGTAAATTAAAAGTAAATTTCAAATTAAATAGCTTCTCTTACCTTAAATTTGAAATTAATTTTGAATTGACCTCGAATTCTCACTTTAGTAAATAACCCTGCATGAACACATATTACATTTTCATAATATTTTAGCAGCAAAAAACGAAAAGGAACAAACGTGTACAAAGATTAAGATGTTAAAACACAAAGAGTGATAGGTCATGGATATAAAAAGAAAAATGGGTTAAGCATGAATGAAGAAAAAACATTTCCGTGGGAATATAAAGTGTGGCTTCCACTCATAATCTCAAACCTGGGTTGACAGTGATCATAGTTGCAGTGATGAAATAGTGTCATTTAAGAGCACTAGGATAAGATCATGTTAAATAATTATCCACCGGGCTTGACTATATAAGGTAAAGGCCTCCTGCCAGAACTTAAAGGAGCATTGTAGTGTCAAGAGTAAAAACATGCATTTCTGATTTTACATTGTAAAAAACACCATTAAAGTGGCCGGCTGCACCTTATCCCTGTTAAAAAGGGTTAAAACATAACTTTATTCCAGTGACAGTAGGGTGTGCGGCAGCTGGTTCCGTCACCACTACGCCTCCCTGGCTGAGATTATCAAAATTGACAATCTCATCCAATCCAATGCTTCCCCAAAAGAAAGCATTGGCAGGCTAGAGCGCATGTGCGGCAAAATCCTTCATTGCACCACTCAGCATCTCCTCAATCAATGCATCTCTATGGGGAAAGTTCATCACATTGTGCAGCACTGACCTGGAAGCACCTCTAGTGGCCGTCTGAGTTTTTCTGAAAAGGCAGTGTTTACTACACACACCAGATCTATTACATTAGCTGTTGTTGTACTGGTGACTATAGAGTCTCTTTAACAAGGAGTCCACCTCAGGTGGAAGTATGTTCCACATATTATTACAGCCTCTATAATAATTTGGAGTGCAATACTCATATTATAAAGCAAGGGAATAACTTTCCAACAGCTGACAGCCTGAGAATGCTGGGCTTTTCCCACTATCAAAGGTCAGTCTGTGGCAGCTTTCTGTGGGTGAAGATGGATTAATTATTTTTGCACTACGCCTTTATTTATTTATTTTTTATTTTTTGTGCAAGTTGTTTTTTTTTTGTTGTTGTTAATTTTCATAAGTTGCCTTTTTTGGGGGCCAAAGAACAGAAGAATTTGAAGAAAGTTACCTTCTGATGGTATTTTTTTTTCACAGGTACTAGATTTATTCGCAATATTTCACTAATTTTAGGGTGAGTGGGGTAGGTAGGATTATGTCTTTTTATAGGAGGGAAGTTAGGGTATTGGGGACCCCTAGCCACATCATGATGGAGTGTGGGGCTATAGCACTATTTAGGGGCTGGTTAATGGTTTGTGAAGATTTGGTTTTCTTTCAACATTCATATAAAGGGTGCTTGCCTTGTGATTCGTGCCTTCTGCTAAGAGTAAGAACTCAAGCTTTTTTCTACACCATTATACAGTTGCAAGAAAAAGTATGTGAACCTTTTGGGCATCATTCACATCAGGCAATGCTTTTTTTGAAAAGCAAACCCAGAACTGGTGTGTGTTTTTTTATAGGGCAGGGCAGCTGTAACCAACACCTCCAATCTCATCTCATTGATTGGACTCCAGTTGGCTGACATCTCACTCCAATTAGCTCGTGGAGATGTCATTAGTCTAGGGGTTCACATACTTTTTCCACCTGCACTGTGAATGTTTACATGGTGTGTTCAATGAAAACATGGCAACATTTCATTCTTTGTGTGTTATTAGTTTAAGCAGACTGTGATTGTCTATTGTTGTGACTTAGATGATGATAAGATCACATTTTATAACCAATTTGTGAAGAAATCCATATCATTCCAAAAGGTTCACATACTTTTTCTTGCAACTGTATATTTGAATTGGTACCCCCAGGTTTTCATATAAATAATCATGGCTACCAGTGAGGCTAGGAAGTGAATGCATATCCTATAGTTAATCCAACTTCACTGGAACAGCTATAACCCGAGTATTACAAACTCCCTACTTTGAATGTATTTCTGCGACAACTTATGCTGCTATGGCTACCTTCTCCCTCACTTTATCCTCTCCTGAACATACTTCCATCCATGCATTACTCTTTCAAATATACTACTGCATTTGCTGACGTTAGCTCCCCTTCACACTCTAAAATGTTATTCCCAGACTTGCTTCTTTCATTCTGGAGCAACTGAGGCATACTGACAATTTCACATCTCCTAACATCATGCAGTATTAAAATGTTGATATAGGAAGGATTCACCCTCTAAAGAATCACTTATGTGAGGGTTAAAAACATGCTACTTTGCAATTAGACAACTCAACGCCAACCAGACTAGATCATTGGATTTGGTACGAAATGTATGGGTAGTTGTAGTTCTGTTAAACCCCTTTCTATGTTATATGTTGCTGGCAAATCTCTCCAGGCCCAAACAATTACCTTATATGATTAAAAATCATATGGAAATAAAAGTCAGGTTTTACAATTCACACAGACTCATTGGCACCACTCATTGCTTAACTCATTGGGTGGTCCACAGAAAACTGTTACTGTGATGGTTCATCAGTGCTTATCGGTCATATTTTCTTCTCTATCTCCTTTATACTGAATTTGTGGCAAAGAATTTGTTACATATTTGCACATTTTCTTGTCCTGCCCTGCCATTACCTCCTTTTGGTTCAAAGTCCAAAATACTATTGCCCCCATGACAGAAATACTTTTACCACTGATAAAATAGAAATACTTTTACTACTGATAAACTTTCTTCCTTGCCAGTACCTTTGTGGCAAATGCAATACTATAATTATGCAACTATTTATAGCAATAAAACCTCTTAATGCTCAAGCTTGGAAGGTCCACAATTCTCCTGGAGAGTGGCTACAAATAAAATATATGAATAAATGCCACACAAGATCCCACAAGAATGTATTGCTTCTGTTTGATTTGTTTATTGCAAACAGCTAAAAATCTGTAAATCTGACTTTCAATGGGGGTTTTATAATTTTGATTACAACTGTAGATCACAGAAAACCTTTCCGCAGTGGACCAATTTACAAGGCCTGTACTGGCCATTGGGTGAACCTGCCTAATGCGGAGGGCCACGATGGCAATGAGCCGGGGCTGGTAAGGGAGATCAAACCCCCTGCCCATGTCTCTTTCTGGGCTGGAGGGGTGATTAAGAAACAACGTCCACAGGTTTGCATATTGGGCTGCCTCTGTCTTCCCACAGCAACACACTGAAACACCAGCACTTGCAGGAGGAAACCTATGGGGGTACAGACCAAAAAAACACCAGGGATTAGTGTGCCTCCTCTCCCCCTGCAAGTTTATAAGAGGGAGTGTGTGGTTTATTTTAATATTTTATTATTTAATTACTTTTTTAAGGCACTATCCTACCACCATTATACACAATATAACCCCTGCACATATATACACACATAAACAACGTACACATATTCAATACCTCCTATATACACATATTACACCCCCTGCACTCACACACAAACACACTACACACCCTCTATGCCTCCTATACACACACACATTACATAATTTGCACCTACACATACAAACACACAATATAACCCCTTACATACACACTTTACACCCACTGCACTCACACACAAACACACTTTATACCCCCTCTATACACCTTCTGCACTCACACACAAACACACTTTATACTGTCTATAAACACACACTACACACACTCTATACAATCCATAAACACAATTTATGTAAAATACCCTTATTCCATTTTCTAAGTGTAAGTAACTACTTTAAGCCCTAAAAATTCTCACTTTGTAACAAACATTTTTGACATGTAAATTAATTTATTCACATTAAAATTTGTGTCCAGTACTTTTTCAACATTGCAAATGTTAAAATAAATATTTCCTAAAAATGCAAGATTAATTAACATAAATATGTGTGTTTTCTTTTTTGATATGATTACATGTGGTGTGCACAACTTCATTTTGCTGATATTACTGTAACTTGTAAAACCATCCAAATAAAAGTGAAAAAGGCATACTAATTTCGCAAGTAAGAAATAAAGCACATCACTTTCAATGATAATATTGTTTTTAAAGTACTGTGTGAGCAGGGCGATAAATTATATTAACTAAATCTCCATTTACAAAATATTTTAGAAAGAATGTTAACAATATAATTATTCATGCATTTACTCATCAAATAATTCTTATTTCTCTTATCTGTAAGTAGTAAGATAACTTTGTACATTACACTTGGGGCTAATTCCTAAATTGGTGAATAATTATTATACACTTTGATTTATGAGAACTAAAGAACACATAAATGATCTGTTTCTGCCATGTAGATCAAATACAAACCTTTGATGAACTGATACTTAACTGATTTGTTTTTCTCTTGAGATATTTTTGTTAGTCAACTTCTTTTTTTTTTATCTGTAATATAGCATTATTTCTACTTTATTAAAGTTATGCTAACACCAAAAATGTATTGATTAAATTATCAAAATCTATAGAAAAGATTATGGATGTGAAAAAGATTAAATATGGTGATGATGTAAAGCTTCCTAATTGTTACAATTTAGTATATATACCTTTTCAAAAAACATGCATTTGTTTCTGCATGCTTTCTTCGAGGGTAGAAACTAATGCAAAGAAAATATGCAGGTCACTTATCTGGAACCTTTGCAAGCATTCTGCCTTATCCCTAGCAAATGCTTTCAGTCTCATTGAGAAGCCTCTGCGCTGGAGTCACTGGCGCATGCGTGCATGTGCATATGATCATGGTTTTCCAGCTTATTGAGAATTGGGAAGACGGGCACACTGTGTTGTAATATGTTATGTATTAATATGGCAATATATGGCTTTATGTCTTATGGGACTTTTGCAAATATGGACTAAGTGGAACATATAGCCGTGGAATGCATATTGAAGCTGGAAATATGATGATGCAAAAACACAACAATGTGGAACACATGACATGTACTTGAAACACGTGTCATTTCCAGATTATAAAAGATTCTTAAGGACGTATCTACGCACCCAGAATCGGAAGCAGAACTGGTGTTGGGATGAGGTAATATTGAAAATAGATGATAGAAGGTTTGACCACCTCTGAGATTTGCTGATGGTAGCCAGGGGTGGTACGAACCAAAATATTTAAACATGTTTCGAACATTTGAGGACAGGAATGCACTGTGACTGTTACTATACTTTATTAAGCCCCTGAAGAAGTCCTTGCATAAGGAAGAAATATGTAGGGCTGTTTTCTACCATTTTGTTTAACCCCTTAAGGACACATAACAGAAATATTCCGTCATTATTCCCTTTTATTCCAGAAGTTGTGTCCTTAAGGGTTAACTTTTATTGTTTTTTTTGTATTTGTTTTTCCACTGCCTGGGATTTTGCTGTCGAAGATACAGTGCTGTATGGTGATACGCCTACTACTCATTCTATTCTTGTAAGTGCAATACAATTTTTTTATTTAATCTATTAGGATCTCTTCTTTGTATCTGCTTTCTCTCTCCATCTTAGATTTTGAAGAGACAAGAGTGTCTTCATTCATCAGTAAAGGCCTTCTATCAAAAACACATTTGTGAGTGGAATAATCTACATTCCTTATTCCTGTCCTTTTTACTGTATTACACTATTATTAGTGTAAGCATGCCTACTGCTTCCATTGCAGTGGAGCGCTAGTCCTGACAAGGACTTTTCCTCCGCTGGATCCTTGCAGACAGGAACTCGGGAACAAGGCACTGGAATGTGAATAGCTCTATCTCTCCCCAGTAACTGGACGACACAAAGTTCTGGAAGTACAACTGATTTATTCCACACAAATTCAGCCTTTTATGCACAGACCCTCAGGGTCTCCATTCAAATATACACAAGCCCCTTGCAGGCATCCTTGTATGTAACTCAATTATCTCTCAGTTACAGGGAAATACACAAAACACCCCAAAAACAGAATCATATTTTCCAGGGACCCCACAAGTCAAATATCCCTGAATAACCTGGATCTGAGTGCCCAAGTTGTCCAAATAGTTTTTAGATCCATTAGGTAGAACAAATAGAAATAAGCGCTCTGATGGGCAGCAGTAAATCTGTGAGAATCCCCAAAATCTCGATAGCAGTACAAATAGTGGCAAACAGGGTCATGAACCATGCCCCAAGAAAATGAAATAATATAGAGGATATATATTTACATCAATTTATATTTGGTCTATATATGCAAGAATTAGATAGCTTCTGTAACCTTAAAGGGAAGCAGAAATGGACAAACAATAGTGCAATATGTAGTAGTAATTTGGACTATTGGAGTAAGGTATATAAAGTACTAACTCACACTTGGTTGAGCTACTAAGAGCTCTACTGTTATTCACCTGGATGGTACATTCCCTGTCTATGGATATATAAATGGCAATAATAATAATAATAATATATGTAGCTCTGTTCTGTTGTTCTTGCCATCCAATATATATGGGAAAACACAAAAGTACGTACGTACACAAAGTAAAAAGTAAAAAGGTGGTATCCCACTTACAATATCCAGAGCAATGGCCTGCTCTGCTATGAAGAGCCACCAATACCCCCCAATATTTCCCAATCTGTGCTCTGCTATGAAGAGCATTGGTGGTATTATCCCCACCTAGGATATGTAGGATACACCAGCGAGAATGATGACAGGAATTTGATGAGTAAAATTTAAAAAAATCTACCAATAATAAAGTATTTATAATTTTAAAGGTAATATTCCATTTTTAATTTTTTTTATTTTAATCATCATATTCCTGTCATCATTCTCGCTGGTGTATCCTACATATCCAAGGTGGGGATAATACCACCAACACTCTTCATAGCAGAGCACAGATGCGGAAATGTTGGGGCGTATTGGTGGCTCATGTTTCTATCCTGTTGGGCTTGTGAAATTTGGTAATTACTTTTGTTTTATGTATTTTGACTTTTTTTGCTCTGTTCATTTATTTTATGTTTTGATAACATTATTTGTTTGAATAAAGGGTTTATGAATTTAATCTATGGCTTTTGTAGTGTGCATTCTGATGCTTTGTACAGCAAGAGAAAGAGACACACTAAATGGGCTTGGCAAGGGGAAAAAGACACAAAGGTAGGCTGAGGTGAGAATAGATACACAGATGGACTGGGGGGAAGACCCACAAATTGGCAAAAGGGAAAAAAGATACACCGGATGCTAGTGGGAAAGAGACACACAGTGGGGCTGGAGAAGGGTAAGAAGAAACAAACAGAAGTGCTGGGGGTGGGCAAACAGGCACACAAAGGGGCTAGGGGAAGAAAGAGGCACATAAAGGTGCTCGGTGGAGAAAGAAACTCACAGAGAGGCTGGTGAAAAAGAAAAGAGGCACACAGAAGGGATGGAGAGAGAAAGAGACAATGTACTGGAAGAAAACACATGCTGGAAAGTGGGACGCATATGGGGTTTGGGGGAGAAAGAGACACACAGAAGGACTAGGAAAGCGGAAAACAAACACAAATTGTCTAGGGAATTTTAAAAAAGCAACACACAAAGGGGTTAGGAGGTAGAAAGATACACACATTTGATCTGGAGAGAGTAGAGACACAGAAATCACATGAGGAGGTTAGGGAAGTAAGACACAGAGAAAGTGGCTGGAAGAAAGAAAGATGCACACAAAATGGGGGTAAGAGTTATACAAGAAGGGGGTGTAAGAGACACAGAAAGTGGTGTAAGACATGCAAAGGGGAAAAATGGGGAATAAGGTACACTAAATGGGGTAATAAATTCAAATAAGGTGATAAGTAGTGATGTCGCGAACATAACATTTTCTGTTCGTGAATGGCGAACGCGAACTTCCGCAAATGTTCGCGAACCGGCGAACCGGGCGAACCGCCATAGACTTCAATAGGCAGGCGATTTTTAAAACCCACAGGGAGTCTTTCTGGCCACAATAGTGATGGAAAAGTTGTTTCAAGGGGACTAACACCTGGACTGTGGCATGCCGGAGGGGGATCCATGGCAAAACTCCCTTGGAAAATTACATAGTTGATGCAGAGTCTGGTTTTAATCCATAAAGGGCATAAATCACCTAACAATCCTAAATTGTTTGGAATAACGTGCTTTAAGGTATGATGTTGTATCGATCAGGTAGTGTAAGGGTTATGCCCGTTTCACAGTGACAGACCAAACTCCCCGTTTAACGCACCGCAAACAACCGCAAGCAGTCCATTTGCACAACCGCAAACTCCCCATTTGCACAAGGTTGGATACCAAGCTAGCCATGTCACGTTCCTTGTCCTTACTGATGTCATTGAAGGTCTCTTCCTCCACCCAGCCACATACAACACCAAGGGTCCCCAAAAGGTGACAACAAGCCCCCTGGGACGCCTACTGTGTTTGGTCTTCCACCTCCTCAAAGCCATCTTCCTCCTCTGACTCCTCTTCTTTAGACTCCTCTCTCTGCGTTATTATAAGGTGTGTTAAGTAGTACTATTCCTATCAGTTTAATCCCTGTTACGTCCCCTATCAGGGCACGTGTATATGGCATCGATTTTAGGAACCGGGAGATGGAAAAAGATGCTTAGTCAGTCCTCCTTCAAATTTGGGGCACTGTGCGTGCAATCTAATGTGCCACCAGATAGGAGTGGTGTGTTAAGTAGTACTATTCTTATCAGTTTAATCCCAATATCACGACTACTAGTGTGGTCCAGCACACAGAAACTATGTAAACATATACATAGGCAAGAAAAGGAAAATAAAAGGACAGAGCATAAACCGGGCCTTAGAATGGCCGCACTAATACGCTAGAGACAGAGAATGGTCAAAGGGAAAGCCAAGGTCAAGGAAGCCAGAAAATACACAATACTGTTTACACAAGCCAAGTCAGGGAAACCAGAATTCAGAATAACCAAGGAAAAGCCAAGATCAGGATACCAGGAAATCAGATTCACAATGATAAAGCACTCTCAGGAAACCAGGAACAGGAGACCACGACAGGGCAAGGTACTGGGGTGAGCTAGGGATTTAAATATCATGCGGCGGGCCGGCAGCCGCGACACCCTGTTACGTCCCCCTCATCAGGCCTTTTTTAGTCGAATGTATCACCCACTGTCAGTCCCTTTGGGATCCATCCCTCATTCATCTGGGTGAGGTAATCTAGACTTTTTTGACCTAGGCGACTTCTCTTCTCAGTGACAATACCTCCTGCTGCACTGAAGGTCCTTTCTGACAGGACACTTGAAGCGGGGCAGGCCAGAAGTTCTATCGCAAATTGGGATAGCTCAGGCCACAGGTCAAGCCTGCACACCCAGTAGTCAAGGGGTTCATCGCTCCTCAGAGTGTTGATATCTGCAGTTAAGGCGAGGTAGTCTGCTACCTGTCGGTCGAGTCATTCTCTGAGGGTGGACCCCGAAGGGCTGTGGTGATGCGTAGGACTTAAAAAGCTCTGCATGTCCTCCATCAACAACACGTCTGTAAAGCGTCCTGTCCTTGCCGGCGTGGTCGTGGGAGGAGGAGGATTACTTTCAACTCTTCCCCTGCTAGATTCCCATTGTGCTGTGACATCACCCTTATACGCTGTGTAAAGCATACTTTTTAATTGATTTTGGAACTGCTGCATCCTTTCCGACTTGCTGTAATTCGGTAACCTTTCAGGCACTTTCTGCTTATACCGGGGGTCTAGCAGCATGGACACCCAGTACAGGTCGTTCTCCTTCAGCCTTTTTATACGAGGGTCCCTCAACAGGCACTACAGCATGAAAGACTCCATTTGCACAAGGTTGGATGCCGAGTTACTCATGTCCTGTTCCTCGTCCTCAGTGATCTCACTGAAGGTATGTTCTTTGGAATTCTGGTGGTGGCAACAGCATGCATTGATTGGCGTGCTGTCTGGCTGACCCCGGGTGCTGATGCATGCTGTCTGACTGTGCCACTAGCTCCTTGCGACGACCTCCCCCTGCTTCCAACTCATCTCCTCCTCCTCCTCCTCTCTGTCTCCCCATCTGAACTTTCCCCCTGTTCTTCTTCTCTTCTAGCGGGCACCCACGTGACATCCACAGACGCATCGTCATCATCAGCCGCTTCACTTGTATCTGACAACTCAGCAAAGGAAGCAGCAGCGGGTACAACATCATCATCATCACACCGTACGTCCATGTGTGTAATGCTGCCTGACTGAGACATATCCCTGTTATCTACATCCTCTGGCAATAATGGTTGCGCATCCAACTGATGTGTAAATAACTCCTCTGACATACCAAGTGAAGCTGCTGTGGTGCTAGTGTTGGTGGTGGCGGCAGGCAGGCGAGTGGTAACTTGAGAGGTGCCCGAAGCTAAGCTGGAAGAGTATGGTGCATCAAGGTTCCGAGCAGAAGCTGTAGAAGATTGGGTGTCCTGTGTTAGCCAGTCAACTATGTCCTCAGAACTTTTCGAGTTCAGGGTACGTGGCCTCTGAACACTGGGCATTATTCTAGGGCCAAAGGGAATCACAGCACCATGACCACGACGGCCCCTGCGGGGTGGCCTGCCTCTGCCTGTCAATTTTTTTTCGATTAGTGGTACTATGCGTGCACTGTGAAGTGGCAGAAGTTGGCAGAGTAGACGCTGTAGGCCTGACACACACGCTTGCAGACAACTAACTGCTATTCAATCTATTACAGTCAATTTTATTTTTATTTTTAAAATGTACACTACTGTTACACCAGATATGAGTTGCACTGGTGTGACACTGTGCCCTGGCAGGCCCTGAAACACACACATGTGAAGGAAACTGACTGCTATTATATTACAGTCCAATAAGTTTTTTTTTTGTTAAATGCAAGCTATTGTGACACCGGATATGAGTGGTGGCACTGGGCAAGTGGGCACAGTATATGCTGTAAGCCTGACACACACGCTGGCAGACAACTAACTGCTATTCAATCTATTACAGTTAAAATTGTATTTTTTTTTTTTTTAATGTACACTATTGTTACACCAGATATGAGTTGCACTGGTGTGACACTGTGCCCTGGCAGGCCCTGAAACGCACACGCGTGAAGCAAACTGACTGCTATTATATTACAGTCCAAAAAGTTTTGTTTTTTTTAAATGCAAGCTATTGGGACACCAGTGAGTGAGTGGTGGCACTGGACAGGCCCTGAAAAGCACACTCGTGAAGGAAACTGTCTGCTATTATATTACAGTCAAAAAAGTTTTGTTTTTTTTAAATGCAAGCTATTGGGTCACCAGTGAGTGAGTGGTGGCACTGGGCAGGCCCTGAAACGCACACTCGTGAATGAAACTGACTGATATTATATTACAGTCAAAAAAGTTTGTTTTTTTTTTTAAATGCAAGCTATTGGGACACCAGTGAGTGAGTGGTGGCACTGGGCAGGCCCTGAAACGCACACTCGTGAAGGAAACTGACTGCTATTATATTACAGTCCAAAAAGTTTTTTTTTTAAATGCAAGCTATTGTGACACCAGTGAGTGAGTGGTGGCACTGGGCAGGCCCTGAAACGCACACTCGTGAATGAAACTGACTGCTATTATATTACAGTCCAAAAAGTTTTGGTTTTTTTAAATGCAAGCTATTGGGACACAAGTGAGTGAGTGGTGGCAGTGGGCAGGCCCTGAAACGCACACTCGTGAATGAAACTGACTGCTATTATATTACAGTCCAAAAAGTTTTTGTTTTTTTTAAATGCAAGCTATTGTGACACCAGTGAGTGAGTGGTGGCACTGGGAAGGCCCTGAAATGCACACTCGTGAATGAAACTGACTGCTATTATATTACAGTCCAAAAAGTTTTTGTTTTTTTTAAATGCAAGCTATTGGGACACCAGTGAGTGAGTGGTGGCACTGGGCAGGCCCTGAAACGCACACTCGTGAAGGAAACTGACTGCTATTATATTACATTCAAAAAAGTTTTTGCTTTTTTAAATGCAAGCTATAGGGCACTGTTTTTTGTTATGTTTTTTTTTTGTTTATTTGGTTTTTACAGTCACTGAAGCCACAGACTGAATATGTGGGAAAGCTTTGATTTTCTCAGGGTAGAAGTGGTGAGTTGTCATTAATTGTCCACTCAATTTTCCTCTCAATTTTTTTTTAAAATGTACTTTTTATAAACTTGAACTTTTTTTCATAAAATTATATAAAAATATAATTATGACCAGATAACAACTCGGAATTGGCATAGCAAAAATGGCTGATATTGTGTATCCACTAGGAAAGGCAATATTCTAACTATTTTTGCATTGCAACACACTCATAGATGCCTTTTTTCCTGCTTTTTTTGTCTTAAGCCTGAATCTTTTTTCATGCAGAATATCGGTCTATCTGAACCGCATGAACAAACATTGGTGGTAAAAAATGAAATTCAATTCTTGTGAAAAATGATTCGGCTAAGATGAACCTTCCTGCCCTGTTCAAGTCTTAAAAAATAATATAATATAAATATATAAAATCCATCCATGAAATCTCCATAAACATAGGGAATACAATGAGTCATTCTAAAGAGTACTCTGATTTAAAACATGGCATTATTATAGGATGCTACTTTGGCTGCAAGTCTGTTTGTGAAATTTCTGCCATATTAGATATTTCCCATTTAACTCTAAATGCTATCATTGTGAAGTGTGAAAGTGTTTATTAGCAACAACAGCTCAGCCATGAAGTGGAATACAATGCATACTCACCTGAGATATCACTCACTACAAAGTTCCCAACTTCATCTGGAACCTGTTTTAGGAAAAAAGTATATTTGAGATACTTGGGTGCTTTTAGCTTTAACAATTACTATGGCACTGTGCACAAAGAGAGGTCCATGAAGACATAGTTTTACAAGTCTGGTGTAGAGGAACTCAAGTAGCCTGCACAGAGCCTTGACCTCTTGCCCAGTAAAAACCTTTAGGATGAATTGGAAAGCTGAATGCGAGTCAAATTTTCATATCAAAAAAGCATTGTCTGACCTTATGAATGCTATTTTAGATGAATGGGCACAAATTTCCACAGACACAATCCAATATCTTATGGAATGCCTTACCTGAAGAGTGTCTGCTATTATAGCTTCAAATGAGGGGACAATTGCATCTTAATGTAGGTGTGATGATCAGGTGCCTACATACTTTTGGGCAGTGTGTGCTTGTGTGTACTGTCCGATATATATATATATATTAGGAAAATATATCCATGTATATTTTAAAATTCTAAAATATATAAATGAGTTCAATATTCAAAAATAAAAACATTGATTATTTGTAATATTAAGAAAAAAAAGAATTATATGTTTTTTTATTAACTTCTGAAAACATTGTTTTACTTTGCTGCTAGTTTCATTGGCATATAGCACCATGTATTACAATTTAAAGTATTACATTTGTGATTTTATCTAATATACCCAAGGTATTACAGGAACAAAAACTAAAAATAGCCTGTAACATTTTTGTAATGTGATTTTGGACTTTTTAACCCTGGTAGTAATAACTTGCCGTGTTTGATATAAAAATGTGTCACCAGGACTGCTTACTGTATTCATTTGCATGCTAATGTATGTCATATGCATAAATAAATTCCCATTGCATGGAAATTCTATTTTTTAAATCAGTAAAGGTAGAACTTCATAAGCCAGCTGAAAAGCAATCTCTCTTTTGGTGTGTTCAATTATTATTTTAACCTAAAAAATGATTAAACATTTTTGCTGTAAAAATCAAGATCTAAAATCACAGACAAATGGGCATACATGTAGAAATAAATGATCATCCAACAAATAATAAATTAATTTCTCAACATATATAAAACATTGCAATACAATATGGTTAATGCAATTGAAATATATATATATATATATATATATATATATATATTTACCTGCATCTAAATTGATATTGCACTATTAGTTCTTAATGTCTTCCATTTTGCATGTTTTATCTATTGGACAATGTTTGTTGACCAAATATATCCATAATAAAGACAAAAAGGAATTGGGGGCACACCTGGAACAGGCATTCTGCAGGAATGGTGTTGCTGTAGATAATACATGCTGTGCATAATACAGATTAAGGCACAGTAGTTAAATGTCTGATGCACTATTCTGGCCTGTTTTTGTTTGTGTTTTTTATGTCTTGCATTTATTGTTTTTCTGTCTTTATTTCTTTTTCCGGTAATGCATGTATACATAGGATTGACAGAGAGAGTATAATGTACAATGGCAACACAGGGCAATACAGTGTGTACAAGTGTCCGGTAACAATGTTGAGTCATCAAAATGTACATCATGCGCCAGCGGACTGGCATACCATTTGTGCAGTATGTAATACCTGTCATAACTAGCTTGAGCATGTCTTATTACGCTACATACAGCTAGGCCCTTGAATCATCTGTCCCCTTAAGCTGGGTTGGTTACACTCAAAATAAGAGTGTGTCTCTGTACTAGTATGTAAATCCCTGTCCTTACAACATCTTAAATGCTACTAGATTTTCTGGAGTATTTTCCAACTCCAGGCTGGGCTAGAAGAATATAGGGAGAGTTAGATAAAGTAAGAGAGAAAGAAGAAAAAGTGAGATAAGAGAAGGTGAACTACTGTTGTAGGGTATGTAGGTGGAGGTGGGGATCAGTGGTGTTATTTTCAGACTGTACAGGTTTGTAACAGGTAACCAGGAAGGGGAGGGAGAACTATAATCTGCCCCGATCGCATCTCATTATAGATCAGCTGTTGATGGGTTTGCATTAATGGAGTCCTCTTGGCACCCCACCCATTCTTCCCATCTTTCCTACGCAGCCATTTTTATGTTAGACCTGTTAGAACTCATATGAGCCATCTTTTCGTATCTCCCCTTGATGGATACTTGTTGCACCACTTCTCTCCTGCTGGGAGCTGTGGAGGACTTCCATCCTCTTGCTATCAATAATTTTGCTACTACCAGTATATGGAAGGTTAATATCCCTTGTTGCCTCGTGAGGTCATTTGGGAACAAAAACAGGAGAAAGTGTTTGACGGATGTTCTAGTTTGTTTTTTGATGAGATCAGGGTTGCTATCTTTTCCCAGAAGGGTTTGATCACTGTGCACTCCCACTAAATATACAGCATGGAATCTCTCTCTGTGGTGCATCTCCAGCATCTGTCAGATCCAGTTGTGAATATGTGGGTCAAGCCCGCCAGTACTAGGTACCATCTAGTTGCTATCTTTCTTATTAGTTTGACATGGGAAATGCACCTAGTATATGGTTGATGTATCTTAGAGGCTCTCGACCAGTCAGCAACAGATGTCTCATGTCCCAGGTCCTTCTCCTACTCCCTCGCATATTTGGGTACAGTATGACATGCCCCATATTAGAGTGTTGTAACAGATAACTTTGTTTTTTGGTATGGTGCCAGGCACATTTTTTCTATGATAGACAGATCTGTCATCATGGACAGGGCAGGTTATCGTGTCTGTTTGATTTTCTTTAATATGGATTGTAATTGTAGATATAGCAAATATCCCATGTGGGGCAAGTCATGTATTAACCTGAGGTTGGCATAGGGTATTAGTTTGTTTCCGCTACACATTTGGAGGAGGAATGTCAGTCCCCTGCTTTCCAACCTCTGCTGTCAAAAGTGTGGAGGAATTGTTTAAAACATCTAAGTGGGGTGGCCAGTGAGATCGGGCTCCAGGATGTAAACTTGTGTTTATGGACATCCCCTACTTTTAGCATCACAGTTGTGGTGGGAAAGATATCTTCCATTTTTGGACGTAGGGCTTTGGGTATCCATGGTAAGTAGGGAATTATTTCTGTCAGGGACCAATGAGATTCAATGTCTACCCAAGGGGATCTAGCATTTGCATCTTGTGCCCCGATGGCATGATTAAGAAGTGTGGCTACGTAATAAGCATGTATATCAGGTCTGTCCACTCCCCCCCCCCAGTTTTCTAGTTATTACAAAGTCCCCTCTGTCTGCTACAACCCTGTTACTTTGTGTTTATTTCCCGAAAAACTGTTGCAGGTCATTCGTATGTACGAATGACTGACCACCCGGCACCTGGCGTGTGCCGCCAATTAACCCCATTCACCTCTCACAATACTGAACAAACTATCGAACTGCAGACCTCCCTACCTGAGGAGTGTGCCCCCGATTAACCACACAGAAGCTGCGGTTTTGTTGTTAACCGCAGCCTAATTGCCCATCGACGGGGTGGTCGCCGTTCGTATGAGAGTGTTGAACCAAGTACCGAACCAAATGCCGAACCAACTGTTGAACGATCGACCACCCTACCTGAGGAATGTGCCCCTGGTTAACCGCCCAGAAGCTGCGGTTTTGTGGTTAATGGCAGCCTAATTGCCCATCGACAGGGTGGTCGTCGTTTGTATGTACGAACATGGGGCGGCAGACATCTTTGACTGTCGAATGCCCAGTGGGAATGGTCGTCAAATGCCTGGTACTCTTTTAAGCTATCATTTCATACGAATCCCGCTGGGATTTCTCAAGCCCCATCCGTTCATACATAAAATACAGAAGAGCGTGCCGTCCGGTACTTTAAAACTATGTAGAGTGTGCCAACTCCTTGCAGGACACTATGGCAGAGGGCTCCTAGACTAATAACTGCCAAACAGCCCTCAGGACAATCTTTATCCTCATGGCATTCCCATATCATTCATGAGATCTGAGCGCTTTTCATATATTTTGTGCGCTCAGATCCAATCTGTCTGGGGATAGGTTGAATGTGACAATTAAAGGACATGATGTAAAAGTTATATATTTTTATTCAGTTTTCTTGTATATATAAAAGTTACAATATTGCATGTACCTGGAGATAATTGAGTTACTGTAACCGTTGGAACTAATTATCTCCAGGCTAGAGGGGAGGATTTGAAAGAATGCACTTTGTCCTTATTGGATGTTGCTCTTTGTCACCCTGTGTACCATCAGGTCCAGAGGGGTGTTCCTCTTGCCTGAAAATGTGTATTTAAACAGTGCATTACTGATCAATAAACCCTTACCCTCAACTCGCAGCCTCGACTATGTCTTGTAGGGAAATGCTTTATACTCGCTCTAGCTATAGTTAGCTGGATGTTTTTCACACTAACAGGATTATCGCTGGATGCTGTTTGGAGTTTCGCTATTACTCTCCAGGATTGGGAACCAGGACATCTAAGCCATTCAACCATTTGCCAGCCTGGGGTCAACCATAATACTAGTGGCTGTGGTTTTTGGTATACAGGACTTTCGCCGGCCTCTTATGTCAATGTGTTGTTGTAAGTAGGACCTCGGGTTGTCCACCAATAGAGATCGAACTAGAAATTGGAGTTTGGGGAGTAGCATCATTTTAAAGGCTGCTATGCAGCCCATCCACGAAATTTATCTGTCTTTCCACTTATCCATACAGGAACATAGGTAATTGACTGTAACAAGATCACTTAGATTCTCAGTTAATTTTATTCCCAGATAAAGTATGTGATCTCTCCAGTCAAAGTCATGTTGTAGTTGTAGGTGATGTATCATAACATGGTCCAGATTAATTGGCATGGCCTGTGGTTTGGTGGTGTTTAGCTTGTAGTATGAGAATTTGCTGTATTCCCTTAGGGTGTGTGTTAGTGTGGGTCTGGTTGAGTTATGGTGAGCAGCGCATTGTCTGCGAAAAGACTGAGTTTGTGTTCTGTCGGTTCAATGTAGACTCCTTATATCGCTGTGTTTGATCTTATTAGAGTCGTTAAGGGTTCGAGTGTGAGGACATATAGTAGGGGGGAAGTGGGCAGCCCTGTCATGTCCCGATTGTTATAGCAAAGGATTCAGACAGAAAGCCTCCATAAAGTACTTTGGCGGTAGGCATATTGTAGAGCGACTGAACCACTGAGAGGAAGTGTTCAGGAAATGTATATTTCCTTAGTACAGCCTCTAGGAAATTCCAGTTCAAGCGGTCAAATGCCTTTTCCATGTCTAGGGAAAGCATGAGCCCTTTTGTCCCCTGTTTCTTTATTGAGTACATAATATCCAGTACTCTCCTCGTGTTGTCTGTCCCTTGTCTACCCTTCACAAATCATGACTCATCAGAGTGTATTAAAATGTTTTGAGAGCCTCAGACATCCTATTGGCTATGATTTTAGCAAACAGTTTGGCGTCCAAGTTTAGCCGAAAGATTTTGCATTGTGTTGGGGGTTTACCTGGTTTGGGGAGGGTGATCACTGTAGCGGCGATCATGCCTTGGGGCGGCTTGGAATTTTGGATTGCATTATTAAATAATTGGAGCAGGGTTTTTCAGATTTTTTGGTAATAAATGTTTGATACGCCATCTGGGCCAGGTGTTTTGTTTGCTGGGAGGCTTCGGATAGCTGTCTCAACGTCTTCTATTGTGATTGGTTCCGGCAATTGCTCACTTTGAGTGTCGGAGAGTGTAGGTGTTTGTATGTGCTCTAGATATGTTGTAGCATGTGTCCCAGACGTCCCATGCTATTTCGGTTGTCTGAGATGGGGGCCACAGTTTACTATACGCTCGCTTGTAAGATCATTGGTCATCTATATCTGAGATTAGACAAAGTTGGGCATTGTGTGGACTTCCATGCCCTTGCAATTATTCTAGGCTGACAAAAGTATGTGGTAGAGACTCTTCTGTTTAGCCTTGGGTATCCCATTCGGAAGGAGTAAGGTTACACTCTGATCTGTGGGTCAAAGGCTAATTTGAGGTTCGTTGACCAGTGTCATGGAATAAAGTATTCCATCATTGCGGGGTAATGTCTATTTCCAGATCTGTGTTCCATTGTTGTACAATTTTCGTATAGGGAAATGGGAGGTGATTTACGAGTATTTGGTAACACATGGAGTTGGGTTTACAAGGTAGCGATAACCCATTAGTGCAGATTTGTTCCCAGAGCATGATATTTTTCGTCCCTGGGTCCGGGTTTGGATCTACAGGTGCCGACTTATGAAGGAATGATCTCAGTTGCATATGTGAAAATCGCAAGGTCTGGGGTAACCTGTGTGTATCTCTCAGTCTTGGAAAATCTAGTAGTTCCCCCTCGAGGGAGGATGTTGTACAGGTTTTTCAATTTCTTGTCTAGCCATGGTTTAGTATGGAAAGTAGGTATGCAGTACAGGAGGGCTGCTATGGGGGTGGCCAGTGAAAGTGGGGCCTGGGAGCTAAGTGTGGATCTGGGGCTATGCCACACTCTTAAGCAAAGTGATACCCGGTTGGAGGATGTAGGCAAGGGTGGTATGTATTGTTTGGACAGCCACATGATGTTGATGAGCTTGTATGGCTTTAGGAGGCATCTCTCTATCTCCACCCATTGGGGTGGTGTGTCTGTAAGAAAATGGGGAAAAAGTGTAGACAAGCTAGAGGCGTGGTAATAGGCTTTCGCATCAGGGATTCCCAGGCTGCCCGCTTTTCTGGGCGCCTAATGTACCTTTGTAGCCACTCTTGGTCTGGATCCCGCCCAAATAAAGCTATCCGAACCTTTTTGTATCATGATAAAAAACGTATTTGGAACCGTGATCAGCAGTGTACGGAACACATTTTGCAGCTTGTGTAGGATAGACATATTGAAAGCCACAATTCTTTCTGTCCACGTCAGGTAGAGTGGAGCCAGCGCTTAAGTTGCTGTTTGCACTCAGGCCAGACCCTTATGTGGTTAACAGTATGTAATTCTGTTGCATTTTTGGTGAAGAGGAGGCCTAGCTAAGTGATGTTATCTTTCCTCCACTCAAAGGGATATCTCTCACGAAGGCAAGTCATGTCCTCTTGCGATAGGCCTATGCTTAGTCCTTTGGTTTTGGAAGCATTAAGGGAGTAGTAGGACTGTTTCCCATATTCCTGTATGAGGTTCATAATATGGGATAGAGATACCATCGAGTGGGACACATACAGCAGAATATCATCCGCAAATGTACTGATCTTAACCGACTTACCGCCTACCAGGAGGCCTTGGACGTTAGGGTGAGCCTGTATTGCAGCAAGCGGGCACCCTTGCTGAGTCCCGTTAGTGATCTCGAAAGGGTCAGAGAGAAACCCGGCCTGTAGGACCCTAGCCATGGGGGCAAAGATTTGAGTTATGACTTGTTGGTGGAACCCATATTTGGTCAGGGTGTGCCTCAGGAAGGCCCAGCCAAGAAGGTCAAATGCCTTTTCTGCATCCAATGCTAAAAGCAGACCTCCCCGGCTGGGCCTCGTGAGCTGTTCAAATACATGCGAGAGTTTATGGTTGTTATGTGAGCCCTGTCTCCCTTTAGCAAACTGTAGAGGAGAGTTAGTATAATCCACAGTATGGGTAACAGGAACAGCATAAAATAATCCAAGGAAATAAATACAGCATACAATAATCCCGGTAGCGTTGTAAGAATCCTTCCCTCCCAAGAACTAGACGACACATAGGCTGGGAGTCAACTGAGGTTTTTATTCACAGGGCACTGTATTTATGGGATTCCCCATGCAAGAATTTCCCTACTGATATTCCAGGGGTGGTACAGTAGGGGACTACATGGGGAACTGAACAACACATACATCTCTCCCACCATGCACTGCTGTACGAGAAGGATACCCCCACTAGAATATACAGCTAAGTGGATTATCCCTCCGTGCAGCAGAACTTACATTTTACATTAAAATACATAACTTCCATAATATTCCTTTTATTTAAACAAATGGACATTCGGTAGATAGCTGGGGTCTGAGCGCACAGTTCGTGAGATTACCGCTCAAATCCCAGCCTAACTAACCGAACGCAGCGCGAAACACACATTATGTTCACGTTACATTCAAAGTACCGATTGACCTTATGGGAACAAACTACTGAATGACCGGGGCTCCCGAAAGGCCTGGAAGTCCAGTGGTGTTCGGGCCGTCGAGTAGTCGATTTTAGTTCCAGGTGCTCGACGACCAAACACCGCTGGGCTAAGAAAGGAACCAAGATGGCCGACCGCCGTGTGGTCGGTAGCCGAATGACGGCCACCTAGGAAAGCCTTTAACTACCGATTGGTTAATGGGCGCCTGTGTGAGTAGTTGAAACTCACTGTTCATGAAACTACAGTATGAATGCTGGGATATAAACGCATTCATACAGTAATAGTCTTAAGTGGCTGGTTTTGCCACACAAACCCGGATCATCTGATATTAGGTGCGGTAGTATTGGGCTCATTCTATTTGCATATAATTTCACGTCCGTATTAAGGAGGGAGATTGCTAGGAATTTGTTAGCTTTGCCGCTGTGGTGGTATGTGTCAGCTCGCAGCTTGTGTAGAAGACATCTAGTCTTCTCCATGTTAAGATCCCTGAGCTTGTCATACAGCTGGGTGAGTTTAGACGCTGTCTCCGCCGAGGGCTGAGTTCTGTTCAGTGCAGTTGTATGGGCTATCTGATTGTGGAATTCAAGTAGGTTAGAGTTATGTTGCTTTTTAAGGTGTGCTGCTTGTCGTATAAACAGGCCCCTGAGGTCAGCCTTGTGTGCAGACCAGACAGTGAAGTCTGAGGTCTCCTGATTAGTATTTGTCAGAAAGTACCTCGTTAGCTCCTCCCGTATAGTGGAGGCAAAGTTAGGGTCAGATAAAAGAGAATCATTCAGTCTCCATGTCCCTCTCCCTTTTAACCCCTTCAGGACAGAGTCAATAGTACACATTCAAAACAAAACGTAAACAAAAACTGGAATTTGCGCTATATGTCTGTTCAACCATAATTCACCGCTGTCACATTAAGTGCACCCACACTTATTATATATCATTTTGTTCAGGAGAAACAGGGCTTTAATTTATCATTAACTGTTCATATATGGAACATAATTTGTTATGAATAAAATGTAAAAAAAATTGAGAAAATAAGATTTTTTTTAAAATTTGTATTCCGTCTGACATTTTAGCTGTTGATGTCATAATACTGTTAGGTTTTACTGCAAAAAAATGCATATTTGTAATCAGTGATATCTCACGTACCCCTCATTAACAGGTTTTATGGTGTTTTGGAAAGTTACAGGGTCAAATATAGAACGTTCCATTTTCAAATTGAAATTTGCCAGATTAGTAATGTTACCTTTGAGACAGTGTGGTAGCCCAGGAATGAGAATTACCCCCATAATGGCATACCATTTGAAAAAGTAGACAACCCAAGATATTGAAAGTGGGGTATGTTTAGTCTTTTTTAGTAGCCACTTAGTCAAACACTGGCCAAAATTAGCTTTCATATTTGTTTTTGTGTGAAAAAAGCAAAAAACTAATATTTGGCCAGTGTTTGTGACTAAGTGGCTACTAAGAAAGACTGGACATACCCCCACTTGCAATACCTCAGGTTGTCTACTTTTGCAAATGGTATGCCATCATGGGGGTAATTCTCATTCCTGGGATACGCTCTCAAAGGCAACATAACCAATCTGGCAAATTTCAATGTCAAAACAAATGAAATGCAAGCCTTATATGTGACTCTAACTTTCCAAAACACTATAAAACCTGATTAGTACTGTTATTCTCGGGAGACTTCACTAAACACAAATATTAGTGTTTTAAAACAGTAAAACATATTGCAACAATAATATAGTCCATAAAAGTGCCATTTGTTTGTAAAAAAATTTCACTTTTACTTAAAATATCATCATTGTAATACAATTTATCATTTTGAGACACTAATATTTGAGTTCAGCGAAGTCTCCTGAGTAAAACAGTACCCCCTATGTACAGCTTTTATGGTGTCTTGGAGAGTTACAGGGTCAAATATAGTGCTTGCGAATTTAATTCTCTGCACTTTCTCCCTGTGTTGTCAGGCATGTCAATCAAATTTTAATTAATCAAATCACATAATTATGTTAAAAGATTACTTAAATATACACGTAGAATTTTAATATATATGCATTTATAGGTATTTCAATTCTACGTGTATACTAATGTAATCTTTTACGTAATTATATGTATTTATCTATATATATATATATATATTTGCGGTTATTTGTATTATATATAGATAGATATATATATATAGAATGTCATTCTCAGCGTATTTTGTTACCGATATATATTAATAACAAAATACAGTCAGAATGAAATTACATATGAATATATAATTTATCTAAAATTTTGTTTCAATATTTTATTTATTTATTTTATTATTTTATTTATTTATTATTGTAAATATATATATATATATATATATATATATATATATATATATATATATATATATATATATATATATATATATATATATAATATATATGTGTATATATCTATTCTATGCCGCCGCAATGGCTTTAAAGCCGGGACGGCATAGAACGCCGTAACGGCGTTAAGGGGTTAACTGAAACTTGTTTCGTAAGTCTAGAGTAACTGGGCTGTGGTCTGACCAGGTAATTTCCCCTATTTTACACCTTGAGACCTGAAGCAGAGTCATTCTGTCAATAAAAAATGTATCTATGCTGGAGTAGGAGTTATGTACTCCAGGTGTCATAGAGGTTATATAGGGAAAGAAGTTTGGTGATATGTTTACAAGCTTTGTCTCTAGACGTTCGGTTTCCTCTTCCAGCAGGAGCAGATCTGTCTAGTGGGGTTTGGGTGAAGTTGAAATCCCCGCAAATGAGTACATTGCCCTGCTTGTATCTGTCTATTTTGGCAAGTTGAGACTGGAGGTAATTTTTTGAGTCATCATTAGGGAAATAGGCTGTAACCAACGTGTATTTTGTAGCATTGAAAAGGCCTAAAAGGATTATAAATTTGCCTCATGGGTCAATATAATGTATCTGCATCGTAAAGGCGACATCTTTGTGAATATGGACACACCTTTAGTTTTACTATCTGATAATGCATGATATTGTGTGGGAAAGTGCTTACTAAACATTGTGGGGGTATACCCCTTTTTAAAATGAGTTTCCTGAATGCATGCAATATCAATCTTGTTTTTCGTGAGGTTGTTGAGTAAAAGCCTCCTTTTGCCGGCGTGTTTAGCCCTTTCACATTGTATGTGACAATTCTCATGTTGTGTGAAAGGGAAGAACGCTAGGGCCCATAGGGGTGCACACATTAGGTAGTTCCGTTATGAATGTCATTTCTCCGCAAGCTCGTAATGCTACTCGGGGTGCTGGGGGGTTGTGCTGTATAGGTATAGTGGGGTAACTTTTGAGGGTCACCCAGACCTCCTGCTGAGATCTGTACCTCTTGATCATGGGAGTGCTTGTGCTGAGATAGACAGGGTTAAGTAGGAGAAGGGGGTGACCTGGGAGGGGTGGAAACTTGGAGATGGGCAAAGGGTGATATGCCCTGTTTGGCTCTGTCTGAGAGAGCCTGGCCGCACCAAGGACTCCTTGGTCACAAGCTGTGGGGGACATGATGATGAGCTTGGATGGGGATGACAGCATAGGGCTACTTGGACTTTCTGGGTTTTCTAATTGCCTCTGCGCATCTGGGGTAGGTCCTCAGGGGCGCGGGTAAGGCGCTCACGAGGGCTATGTATGCTCAGGGGGCCCCAGTCTGTCACAGAGATAGCTATACAGTGAATTGGAACATTAACCACATAAACAGTTGAACCAAAAATAAACAATTCTCCCTCTCAATTATGCATTGAATTCAGAGGTAAAAGTATACCTATCCACTACCTGTTGTGCATTGGAGTAACGTGGGTTAGCGGGCTCTGCCACCCTCATGTGAGAATCTAGTCTGGGGACATCCTAGCAATCTTCACGCATTTCTCCTTTCCAGCTTCTGAGCTTTGCCTTGCCTGTTTCTAATGAGTCCACTCCATGCAGTGTGCCCTTGTAATGGACCAGTAATTTTGCTGGATATCCCCACCGGTATGCAATGCCTTGTGTATGTAGTGTAGCCATGAGGGGAGTCATGCTCTTGCGGAATTGGAGGGTTGCTGCAGAGAGATCTGTAAAGATTTTGAGATCTTGGTAGGGCTCAGGCTTTCTTGTGGAATGGGAGGTTCTTACTATTCTCTCCTTCGCGTGGTAGAAATGTACCCTGATGATGACATCCCTGGCGGGAGTGTTGGGGAGGTGCTTCGGTGATCAGGGTGAATCTCCGGTGCTAGTGCTTGGAAGAGGTCAAGGAGGTAGTTACTCAGGGTCGGGTTCAGGACCATCTCTAGGATACAACAGATCTTCAAATTATTCCATCTCGACCTGTCTTCCATGTCGGCCATTTTCAGTTTATGGTCATGCAGGATGGTGTCAATTTCTTGGAGTTTGTCAGCTAGGCTATTGTGTGTCAGCTAGGCTATTGGCCCTCTCTCTGTGTTGATGCTGAGGTTCTGGTGAGGAAAAAGGATGCTCTTTCAGCCTTGATCACTTTGTTTTTTTGACTCTGAGACATATTGGAGCTGTAGCTTGCTTCAGTTTGTGGTTATTGCTTCTCAGACTGGTTATTTTTGGCCCTTTAGCACCCGAAGCTCAGGAGCTTCACTGACTTGCATCCATTCAGTGCAGGTGTCAGGCCATGCCCCCGTTTTAGTTATTTTTAATAAGAAACTAGTACGTTGCATATGTGCTTCTTTGATCGTATTTTGGATCTGCACTATTTTCTGTCTGAGGCTCTCAGTGGGGTTAGACTGATTGGCCTTGTTTAATTTTTGTAGCTTGTCTTTCCATTCCTTCAATTTCTTAAGTGATGCCTTCTTGACGTGAGCTGCCTGTTTAATGAACATTCCCCGCACAACCACTTTATGTGCAAGCCAAACTGTATCTAATGACACCTCTGGTGTGGTATTAGTGGAGAAGTAGTGAGATATCTCTGTCAACACTTTTTTGAGAGTATTGGGGGTTTTGGAGAAGGGATTCGTTCAGTTGCCATGGGGGCTTGTTTTTAAAGGAAAATTTGTCTGATAATGTGTGTGTAACTGGGGCATGGTCTGACCATTCGATGTTACCTATCTTACAGTCTCAGACTTGCTCAAGGTGCGTGCCTTTAACATAGTACCTATCTATCCTTGAATAACAATTATGTACCGAGGAGTAGTAAGTATATGCCCTGTCTGTTGGGTAATGCGACCTCCAAACATCATAGAGAGTATTGGGGGTTTTGGAGAAGGGATTTGTTCAGTTGCCATGGGGGCTTGTTTTTAAAGGAAAATTTGTTTGATAATGTGTGTGTAACTGGGGCTTGGTCTGACCATTCGATGTTACCTATCTCACAGTCTCAGACTTGCTCAAGGTGCGTGCCTTTAACATAGTACCTATCTATCCTTGTATAACAATTATGTACCAAGGAGTAGTAAGTATATGCCCTGTCTTTTGGATTATGTGACCTCCAAACATCATAGAGGTATGAGTCAAAAAGTATGGTCAATTGTCTTGCCAATTTTGTCAGTGTTTTTATTCTGGTGGGTGTTTTATCTGAAGTGGAGTCTGCTAAAGGATCTTGAACGCAATTGAAGTCTCCACGCAGGATAAGTAGTCCCTGTTTATCAATTTTAAAGCGAACCATGTTTAAAAGGTTTTTCTGGTAGTCGTTAGGGGCATAAACGTTTGCTGTTGTGTAGGTGACATTGTTAATCACCGCTATTATGATTAAGAACCTTCCCTTTGGGTCCGCTATTTTCTTTATTAAAGAGAACAACAGTTGGTTACTTGACCAGGAAGTTTTCTTCATTGATATGGTGATATTGGGCTCGGAGCAGCACATCTCTTGGTGCCGACAACTGTGCTGCACGCGCCTTGCTACTCTGTGTATTCGGTCTAGTAAGAACATCTTGTCGGGCAAAGGCTTTGAAACAGGCCTGTGGCAAATGCCTGCAGGTCTCCCAGAGCTGTGGATTATGGTATCCCCCTGAGCCTCAAGTTGTTCCAACGGGAACGGTCTTCCAGATCCGTCAGCTTGTGATCATTGGAGGCCAGGTGGGATTCCATTTGTTGTGTTTTAGCCACAAGAGAGTTGTGGAAGGTGGCCTGTTCGTCCATGTTGGTCTCTAAGTGTGCTGTTCTGTCACCAATGTCTTGAAGTTCCCTTCTTAGATCAGATAAGGAAGCTTTAAAATGTCCCAGTAATTGTATGTGTTGGGCATCCAGCATTTTTTGTTATAGAGCTGAAGTTATATGGCCATCACCAACTTGGGAAGGTGTCAGTAGGGTGCATGAGTCATGGATGTCTCCAGACTCATGGTCGCCATCTTGGGGGCCCTCCTGGATGATCAGCAGTTTATGCTGATTTTTCGTTGTGAAAAAGGAGGCTATGTCTCCCTTGCTTTTACTTTTGGGGTGGGACATTGTTTCCCATTTGTCTTACGCGCTTTTTGTCTGTTCTGTCGAGTTGGGCACTCTGTTTAGATCCACCCGGTACGGAACCACAGGTTCATGTGGCCATTCCTGTCAGCGTTCGGCTCCTCCCCATGTCTTGCATTTATTTTCACAGTTAGAACATACTCTTAAGTCAGGACAACCAGTGTTCACAGTATGTAGGGCCAAATTCCTACAAGGGGGTACTCATGCACCTTGGTCTGAGCAGGACAGATTGTGGTGAGTTTTGACAGGCATCTAGCTGGGAGAAGAAATTATTTCACATGAATAGCATGTCTGTATGCACAAAATCAAATGTTCTTGTTTATTAAGTAAAAAGTCAGGGTTCTTATAGGCATTTCATTTAATATTTTCCAAAGAGTGGTACAAAACTAAACTATTTGATTGGCTAGTATATTATCTGTCTTTTCCAGATGCTTGTCAAAGAGAATGGTATTGCTGGATTTGCTATGTAACACTTGACCCTTTAGAACATTAGTTTTAAACATCTTCAGTTGAAGTTAATTACTTCAAACTTATACACTTCTCTGCACACCTTATTATAAGTGTATATACAGTAAGGTCTGGACATATTTGAACACTGACACAATTTTCATAATTTTGGCTCTGTACGCCACCACAATGGGTTTTAAATAAAACAACTGAGATGCAGATGAAGTGCAAACTTTCAGTTTTAATGAAACATTTAGGAATTGCAACAATTTTCATACACAGTCCCCTTATTTTAGGGGCTCAAATGTAATTTGACTAATTAACACTATCATAAATAAAATGCAAATTTTGAATACTTTGTTTAGAATCCTATGAATGACTGCTTGAAGTCTGGAATGCATGGACATCACCAAATGCTGGGTTTTCTCCTTTGTGATGCTTTGCCAGGCCTTTACTGCAGCTTTCTTCAGTTGTTGTTTGTTCGTTGGTCTTTCTGACTTACGTTTTGTCTTCAGCAAATTAAATGCACGCTCCCTTGGGTTGAGATCAGGTGAATGACTCGACACTTGCAGAGTATTCAACTTATTTGTCTTAAAAGCCTCCTGGGTTGCTTTTGCAGTATGTTTTGGGTAATTGTCCATCTGTATAGTGAAGCACTGTCCAACCAAATAAGCTGAATTTGGCTGAATCTGAGCAGACATTATAACCCTACACACTTCAGAATTCATCCAGTTGTTTGTCTCATCATCAATAAACACTAGTGAACCCTCTATATTTTCTTTCATGAAGTCTTCTCTCTATGGTAGACTTGGATAATAATATGCCTACCTCCTGGAGAGTGAACAAATACCCAACTATAACAGAAGACAGAACAAGGAGACAATACTGGTCATAAGAATCAATGTATGAAGAGGATGTAGCACTTTCAACATGAGTTTCTTAGTTTCTTACCTTGTCTCCTATAAAACGAAATTGCCACACAAAAGTATATTTATATAATGTAGACATCACAGGCTATTTACCTAAGGGCATTTTGATACTTATAATGTGACTGCCAATCTCTGCTAAATATTGTAGTAAAATTTAGTTTTTTTCTGATTTTTTATATATACACATATAACAAGGTTTTTATTTAAATAAGTATTTTGTACACTTGATGTGTGCTACTACTGTACTAAACTCTATATTGTATTCAGCTATATCTTCTGAGCACAATGATACCCCTGAATTTATACCTTTGCCACTATCCTGTGAAGCTACAGTGTCATATAGAAATCCTGACACTCTATGGTATCTCATATAATGTATATTGTGCCAATTTAAAAACATCCACAGTGACTTTAAATTTACCTTCACGGGTTGTAGCTTTAAATTAATTTGGGCTTCTGAAGAAGCCTGGTTGGTCAGGTGAAATAATGTAATTTACCATAAAATAAAAAGTAATTTTCATACTAATAAAAATGGTTAAATATTTTTCCACTTATGTTTAGTAGGGAATTCCTGGGGGGAAAGTAGAAAATCATAAAAAAAAAAAAGGAAAAAACAGGTCTAATAAAGGGATACTTTTCAAACTGGGCCTAACCCTAAATAATCATCCAATCATCGCCCCCAACTACATTGAGAAAGGAACTTAAATGTAGAAACATCCCTAAAGATTGCGGATCTGTATATAATATACCAAAGATCTACAGATAGAGACTAAATAAATAGATAAGTGTTAGAACCAAAATATGTCACACTACAAGTATGCAAATATTAAAAATGACATTAACACATAGCCTCTGTAATTATTGGACAATTCCTTTATTTGATACTAAGCATATGAAAAAAAAAATAAAAAAAAAAGGTATATCAACTAAATTTCTACCAAAGAAGAAATTATGTTTGCCAATTTTTTGTAGTTAATCGATTAATTTCAAAGTTAGAGTTAGATAAGTGTTAGAACCAAAATATGTCACTAGAGCCCTGTAGAGGCTGAGTACTAGTAAAAAACAAAAATTAGTTTCAATTTTTTTGTTACTAGTGCTCAGCCTCTACAGGGCTTACTAGTGACATATTTTGGTTCTAACACTTATCTATTTATTATTTAGTCTTTATACATATATCTTTGGTATATTATATACAGATATGCAATCTTTAGGGATGTTTCTACATTCAAGTTCCTTTCTCTATGTAGTTGGGGACCGTCTTTTGGTAAAAGTAGAAAATCACGTTCATTCATTTTTTGTTAATCATAGCTGTACATGATGTATGAATATGTAATAATGTACAAGCATTCAGACTTTTCAATGTGAGTGAGCATCATTTAAATAATATAAACTATTACTTACTACAGACTCAAATTTTGATCAATAGTACATTTTGTTAGCATGTTAAAAAGGACCTTCTCTGATAACTGTGCACATTCCAAATAAAATCTGCTTACTGGAATTTAATTACAAGAGTTTAAACAAGTCATGCTTCAGCAGACAGCTCTGTCTAAATAACTCATAGGAAAGTGTCACAACAGAGAAAAATGTCTGGATCTGTAACATAGATCATTACAGGAAATATTACCTGACTATAATTATATATGCAAACAAATGTAAATATTTTATAAAACACTCTATGTGTGTTGTTCATTATAGTGATGGTATGTTTTCAAAGGGCATAACACTGATGTGTATTGTATTGAAAAGCTTTACACATTTCAATTGTTGGTATTTATTTCATTTGAGTAGTTAATGTGCGATTTGTGAGGTAAAACATCTGTGTACATAGGAATGCTGAAACTATGACCAGAATTTTAATTACCAAATATTAACAATTGGTTATGAATAAACAATGATTTTGTGATTTTAAAATTGAATGAACAATCCTACTCAATCTATAAAATTTTGCTCATAGCAGAGTAAGGGTTTATTTTGCTTACTGAATAACAATTAGTCCATTGAAGTCTATGAGAATATCGCAATACAGTAAGCAGAGTAAACTGACCAGTCCTATGTGTATACTTAATATAATAAATAATACAATTTTTTTCTAAATACATGCCCATTTTTTTTCTTTTTGATGAAGAATGTCAGTTTAAAAAAATAAAAAAAATAATTGATGATTATTGTGGCGAAAGTGACCTCGTCACTGGTTTTTGGAGGGGCCTGTTTGCTTGCCTTCTACCCTGTGACTATGGGCCAGCAATATGCCTTGCCCAATACACTTTAGAAGGCTCCATTCATGTAATGTAAGTACTTTTGTACTCCATAAAGAGAGACCGACAGCTGGCCCTAATTCCCTGCAACTGTTTTGGGCATAGGACCATGTGCACGGTCGGTCAAAAATATGACTTCCAGGAAATTCCTGAACCCCTGAAATGATCTGGGTGATATTTGGATATATGGGGATGTGGGGATATGTTGTGTTTTGGGGTA
>OW240915.1:169472788-169485385 GCA_933207985.1 Pelobates cultripes | reverse complement strand
GGGTTTGCACCAGGTCTGGGGACACAGGGGACACCGTCTTAAAGGGGCAGTGTCCCCAACAAGTCTGGGGACACGGCCTTAAAGGGGCAGTATCCCAATCTTCCTGATGTCCCAAAAAAGGTGTTTAAAGGGCCAGCACCAGTCACATAAAGAGTCTATAAGCCCCAATATGCCCACCGACAGTCTTAAAGGGCCATACACACCAAATAAAAGTGCACACATTTTCACAATCTCCCAGGGGCCATAGTCATGCGGGAGGAGGCTGGCAAATAGGCTTCTCCACAACCCAGGGAAGCAGGGCAATTTGCCATTTAAAGGGCCCGTTACAAATAGCAGTTGTAACAAGGTGTCCATCCATATGTATCTGCCAAGTGACCTATGTAGGGGGGGACCAGTCTCTATTCTGCTCTGTGTCCGTGTGCATCAGGGGCTCTGAGGACAGGTGTCAATCCATATGTCAAGGTGTCAATATGTCATATGTCAGGTGTCAATCCATATTGATTGTGATTTAGGAATGTTAGGTGATTTCTGCCTTTATGGATTAAAACCAGACTCTGTATCAACTGTGTAATTTTCCATGGGAGTTTTGCCATGGATCCCCCTCCGGCATGCCACAGTCTAGGTGTTAGTCCCCTTGAAACAACTTTTCCATCACTATTGTGGCCAGAAAGAGTCCCTGTGTGTTTTAAAATTCGCCTGCCCATTGAAGTCTATGGCGGTTCGCCCGGTTCGCCGGTTCGCGAACATTTGCGGAAGTTCGCGTTCGCCGTTCGCAAACCGAAAATTTCGGGTTCGCGACATCACTATTTAAAATTTACTTTGAATTACATTTCTAATTTTCATGAATAACCCTTTATGTGTTTGCCTTAATGGATAATAGGACTAAAAGTACTAGGAATCAAATATTTAATAAAATTAGCACAGAAAATACACAGAAAATTAGCACAGAAAAAGATTTGAAAGCACTTTAATCATCAAGAGTAGCTTTTTTCTGCTTTTACTGAATTTTTAAGCAAACTCACACTACAAAATTTATGTAAAATATGATTTGGCATTTGCTTTTGCCTAATTGTTAGTGTATTTCTTTATTTTTAAAGGGACAAGCTAAGATTCAAAACCACTATATCTAGAGTAGTGCAGAGGTAGTCAACGTTTTTATACCTAACACCCACTTTTGAATCTTTGTTGGTGGTAGAATTTCCTTACCACCCACCAGTGTCACAGTAACTAATTTTATAGCACAAGTGCATTTTTATAAAAAAAATTTTTAGAAAGGTTTTTTTTAATGTACTTAAATTTATCTATTTCTTTTTCCTTTTTTCATTTTCTATTCTACTTTTTTCTATGTGTGTGCGTGAAGGGTGCTGTGTGTGTGTTTGTGTGTGAATGGTGCATGTGTGTGTCTGTGTGTGTGAGAAAGGTGCAGTATGTGTAAAGGGACAGTGTTTGTGTATGTGTGAAGGGTGCAGTGTGTGTGTGTGAAGGGTGTGACGGGTGTAGTGTGTGAGAGGTGCGGTATGTGTGAGGGGGCATTGTGTGTTAAGGGTGCAGTGTGTGTGTGTGTGTGAAGGGTGCAATGTATGTGTAAGGGGTGCAGTGTGTCTGTGAGGGGGCAGTTTGTGTGAAGGGTGTAGTGTGTGTGAGGGTGGCAGTGTGTGTGTGTGTGAGGGTGGAAGTGTGTGTGTGTGTGAGGAGGCAGTTTGTGTATGTGAGGGTGGAAGCATGTGTGAAGGGTGCTCTGTGTGTGAGGAGGGCAGTGTGTGTGTGTCTAAGATGCAGTGTGTGTGTGAGGGGGCACTGTGAGTGTTAGGGGTGCACTGTGTATTAGAGGTGCTGTCTGTGTGTGGAGGGTGATGTGTGTGAAGGGTGCAGTGTGTGTATGAGGGGTGGAGTGTGTGTGAGGGGGCAGTGTATGTGAGTGGGTGGTTTGTGTGAGGGGGTGTTGTTTGTGAGGGGGCAGTGTGCGTGAGAAGTGCTGTGTGCCAGGGGGATTGTGTGTGTGTGTCAGGGGGCAGTGTGTGTATGTTTGTGTGTTTTTGTGGTCAGTGTGTATGTGAGGGGTGTAGTGTGTGTTTGTTTGTGAAGAGTGCATACGGTCTATGCTAGGCATAGGTGTGAAGGCACCCTTCCTTCTTCATACCTTTTACCAGGGAGGGTGGACATAATGCTGCAAGCCCTGGTTGTACAGTGGTGGCATGTTCACTTTAGCCTGCAGCTCCTTCGGCTATGGAAATAAAATTATCTCCCTTGCCTGGTCTATGGCCATCGAGGCCCACTGGGTGTTTTTCTGCAAAACCCACCACCACCCACCTAAAATCCCAAACCAGGTTGACTACCTATGGTGTGGTGGGTTTGGGGCATAGATGCTGCACTTTTTCTCAGATTATGTAAAATATTGATATTTCTGATAAATGGTCATATTTAGACATGCCTCTATCAACTCTCTACTTGACATCCTTCAATTTTTGAAGGACTTCACATTAGGTGCCATCATGCACAGCAAACCCAGCTAGTGCTTTTCATAGAGAAGTAATACATTCAAGAAGCATTGATTTAGTAGATAGCAATAGTTAACCTGCACTCACTATTTGTCTTCATTGTTTCTCTATAGCAAGCATATGATTGGACAAACATTTTTAGAATTAATAACTTAATTGGAGAGGGATCATCTGTAGTGAGTAGAATGTTTTATAGCATTTTTAAGTATATTTAAAGATAAACATTTTGCGCTATAGAAAAAGCCACTCCTCCTTGGTGAGGTGGTAATATGCAAAAATATTGGAAGTCAATAAATTAATTTTTTTAATTTTTTTTATTTAGATACTCTTACCCCATGTGGCCGCAATATAGATTTTGAACTTCTTAATTTTTTCATACCAATCTTGGTTGTGTTTTAAAGCTGTTGTATACTGCAAACACAGACTCAAATGATACCATGTTTAAAATTGAATTAGGCAAAAATTTGATTCTTTGTTGAACTAATTTGCATATGCCCACCTAGAATCCTTTGCGGTAGTAACATCATTGCAAACTTGTGATTTACGTGGGAAAAGCAAGTCTTATGGCTTGACTGGGGTGCAGATTTTTGTTTAACATTGTATTAACTATCCACAGACTTCAGGTGGAAGGGGTTTTCAATCACAATTTTCCCCCCACCATATATATATCAACATGTTGTGGTGTGGATGAAAATCCCTTCCATCTGAAATAAGTGGATAGTGAATACATTGTTAAACACTTATACACACACCAGTCAAGCCATAAGGCTTGCTTTTCCCACAGGAATCTCACTTTAAGAGTGCTCTCACTACTGCAAGCTATTCTGGGTAAGATTATGCAAATGAGCTCAACAAAGAACCAAATTTTTGCCTCGTAATTCCACTTTATACATGGATTCCTTGGAGTATGTGTCTGCTGTATACAACAGCTTTGAAACACAACTCCAGAAGAGGAGCAAAGCCAGTGAACCACTCATGGACAGCCTGTAACGGATTCATCCGCACATGTTTATGATGGTATTTACTGTCCTGACAGGAATAGTTGTGCCCATCTGCAACCATGCCCCCGGATACCTGATAAACCCAGCATGTCTAGTGCCCCCGGCCGCTGCAGATCTATGCCACTTTACAGCACCATGGCTGCCCACGTTGATGATGACGTCGGCATGCGCGGGACGTCACGCGCGCGCACGTTTTGGGGTCAAAGGCCGGTTACAACCAATCGGAATAACAGGAGGGTGATTTAAACTACTTTTTAAATTCTCTCATTGTCTTGTCGTGGTTTCTGCCTGATGGTAATCTGAGAGTGTGTTCCTGATCTTGATGTTTTGGTATTCGACTTTGGCTTCGTTCTGACTTCCCTGAGTTCTGGTATCCTTGACTTTTGGCTTTTTCTCATTGTTGTGTCTGATTCTCTATCCCCAACCTCGGCAAGTGTTCTGACTATTCTTGGATACGTTAAGTCTGGCCATTCTAAGGTCCTGTCAAACGTTATCCTTAGTCCTAGGTGTGATAAAGTTCTGCATGCTGGATCAATTAGTAATACTGACATTACGACATGGCCATAGATCCTGTAGAATTGTGTCAGCACTTAGCTGGTTACGAGAGAAAGTTAGAGGAGAATGATCACCGTATGGCTAAATTTGCCCAGACCTTCAGTACGCTTCTTACCCCAACAGCGCATCTGCAGCTTGCCGCTTCTCCGATTGTGTCACCTCCGCCTAGTGTACCTCCACCTATACAGGGAGTGCAGAATTATTAGGCAAGTTGTATTTTTGAGGATTAATTTTATTATTGAACAACAACCATGTTCTCAATGAACCCAAAAAACTCATTAATATCAAAGCTGAATATTTTTGGAAGTAGTTTTTAGTTTGTTTTTAGTTTTAGCTATGTTAGGGGGATATCTGTGTGTGCAGGTGACTATTACTGTGCATAATTATTAGGCAACTTAACAAAAAACAAATATTTACCCATTTCAATTATTTATTATTACCAGTGAAACCAATATAACATCTCAACATTCACAAATATACATTTCTGACATTCAAAAACAAAACAAAACAAATCAGTGACCAATATAGCCACCTTTCTTTGCAAGGACACTCAAAAGCCTGCCATCCATGGATTCTGTCAGTGTTTTGATCTGTTCACCATCAACATTGCGTGCAGCAGCAACCACAGCCTCCCAGACACTGTTCAGAGAGGTGTACTGTTTTCCCTCCTTGTAAATCTCACATTTGATGATGGACCACAGGTTCTCAATGGGGTTCAGATCAGGTGAACAAGGAGGCCATGTCATTAGATTTTCTTCTTTTATACCCTTTCTTGCCAGCCACGCTGTGGAGTACTTGGACGCGTGTGATGGAGCATTGTCCTGCATGAAAATCATGTTTTTCTTGAAGGATGCAGACTTCTTCCTGTACCACTGCTTGAAGAAGGTGTCTTCCAGGAACTGGCAGTAGGACTGGGAGTTGAGCTTGACTCCATCCTCAACCCGAAAAGGCCCCACAAGCTCATCTTTGATGATACCAGCCCAAACCAGTACTCCACCTCCACCTTGCTGGCGTCTGAGTCGGACTGGAGCTCTCTGCCCTTTACCAATCCAGCCACGGGCCCATCCATCTGGCCCATCAAGACTCACTCTCATTTCATCAGTCCATAAAACCTTAGAAAAATCAGTCTTGAGATATTTCTTGGCCCAGTCTTGACGTTTCAGCTTGTGTGTCTTGTTCAGTGGTGGTCGTCTTTCAGCCTTTCTTACCTTGGCCATGTCTCTGAGTATTGCACACCTTGTGCTTTTGGGCACTCCAGTGATGTTGCAGCTCTGAAATATGGCCAAACTGGTGGCAAGTGGCATCGTGGCAGCTGCACGCTTGACTTTTCTCAGTTCATGGGCAGTTATTTTGCGCCTTGGTTTTTCCACACGCTTCTTGCGACCCTGTTGACTATTTTGAATGAAACGCTTGATTGTTCGATGATCACGCTTCAGAAGCTTTGCAATTTTAAGAGTGCTGCATCTCTCTGCAAGATATCTCACTATTTTTTACTTTTCTGAGCCTGTCAAGTCCTTCTTTTGACCCATTTTGCCAAAGGAAAGGAAGTTGCCTAATAATTATGCACTAAAATGTTAAAAAGGATGCAATATATACAGTGAAAAACAATATGAGTGCGGTCTAAACACCTGAGTGGGAAACCCCTTATACCACTCAAATAGAACACAAATATAGATACGTACAGTAGGTGGATCGCACTTTAAAATCTCTAAAAGAAAAAATAATAAAAACACAATAGTGTAATACAGTAAACAAATGGATATTAAAAGTAGAATGTAGATATCAGGTACTCACAAACCGAGAGCCAAGCAAGAACATGTGGCTCTCATGGGAATAGCGCTGGGACTATTTATAGGATGTCCCCTTCCTTCTGTGAATCTCCCAATAACCCAATAACCGAAAGGACAAGCTGGAAACACTTACTTGCAGCAGTAAAGTGTTTATTGATCCAAATCAGGACAAAAGTAAAAGTAGGAGGATATCTCCAATTTAAAATACTCAAATATAAAAAAGTCCAAAAGAAGTCCAATATAATGAAAGAGTCCAATGTGGGAGTCTTACTATTGCCGAAACGCGTTTCGCCCTATAATCAGGGCTTCCTCAGTCGGTAGTGTTGTGTTGCTGCTGTGTTCTCCTTTATATCTCAATGGTTTGCCAGTATTTAGGCCCTGGAACGCATAAATTCCGCGGTGGAACGCATTTCCGGTTTTCGCCGTGCGTCACTTCCGGGTTCTGACGTCATCGCACTGCAGACGTCGGCTCGATCCCGAGCAGAATGTTATCTTGTTTCTATAGTGATAGTCAGCTGGAACGCACACTATATAGTGTGTGCGTTCCATTCACAGCACAAAAAGTTAAATACATTGCAACATAGTATCTAAAATATCAATACTTATTTTCCCAAGCTAGTATCAATAAAGTGAAATAGTGACAAACTAAAGTGCTTTATATATATACATTAGTAGAATGCTTATAGTGTGATTAATATTGTGAAACATATATCTATGTAATATTTCTTTTTTATGTTAAAAGGGAGAAAATTCATTTTCTTATTTCGAGTGTAATTTTATTTCAGGTGGGTAATTGTAAAGTGCATGAAGATAAATTCATTATTTCTTCTAGAATCTATTTAAAGTGGGTTTTTTTTTTGTTTTTTTTTTATTTATTTATTTATTTTTTTAAATAAATTTCAAACAAAGTGACATGTTTCAAAATCCGAGTTCAGGCCGTGTGGGATAAGGGTATTAAAATTAAAAATGAACTTCATTTCTTCTAACCCTATTTTCTTAATATAGTCCCCTCCTCTCCAGTCTGGTGTCACTATTTTAAGGGGGCAAAAAAACAATAGGTCGGGATTTTGATTATGATGGGTTTTAAAATGTTTGGAGACGCTGTGGGTCTCCAAACCTTTTCTTATATTCCTTATATGTTCGGAGATTCTGATGTGAAGACATCTGATAGTTCTCCCGACATATAGTAAACCGCAAGTGCATTTCAAGATATTTATTACGCCTTTAGAGAAGCAGGTTAATTTGTCTTTAATGACAAAATCTTTGCCTATAAGCTCTCGAAGATCACTAAAATGTCGTTTTTTACTCTTAGTCAATTTGCAGGCATGGCAGTGTCCACAGCCGTAATAGCCTTTTGATAGCCCTGGAAAATGGTCCGTTGTACGGGGGTTTTCACTACTTTTTACAAGGGTATTTTTCAGATTTTTCGCCCCCCTGTATATAATTTGAGGTTGTGTTGGTAGAATCTTATTTAGGACTGGATCACTTTGTAGCACATGCCAGTATTTTTTTATAACTTTTCTAATATTTTTGCTGTTTCCATTATAGTTACAGATAAGAGGTACTCTGTTTCCATATGGAAGGGCGGTTTTCTTTGTTTTATAAGTCAGTAGTTCTTTTCGTGGTAGGGTTCTTACTTTCTCCATTGTTGAAATCAAATTGTTCTCCTGATATCCTTTCTCTAAGAAATTTTCCTTTATTTTTGTGGCTTGTTGAATATAATCGTCGTCTTTGGTGCAATTGCGTCTAATTCGCATGAACTGGCCTTTTGGAGCATTCTCTAACCATGGTTTGTGATGGCAGCTGTTACTTTCGATATATCCATTTGCATCAACAGTTTTAAAAAAATTCTTTGTTAGTATTTGTTGGTTCTGAATAAAAATATATAAGTCTAAAAATTGGATGTCTGTGGGGCTATGAGTGGTGGTTAAAATGATGCCCCATTCGTTATCATTTAGAAAAGTTAAAAACATTTCTAGAAGGTGGGTATTACCATTCCAGATAAAAAGGATATCGTCAATATATCGGTGATAGGACACCAAATTTGACACCCAGGGGTGGGCTGAAAAGATGAAATGTTCCTCCCAATACGCCATGAACAAATTGGCGTAACTGGGCGCAAATTTGGTGCCCATCGCTGTCCCCCTTGTCTGTAAATAAAAAGAATTGTCGAACCAAAAATAATTATTAGTAAGAATAAAATAAATACCCTCTAAAATAAATTCGATTTGTTCCTGTTTAAAATTTGCTTTGTTTAAAAAATATTGTACTGCTTTCATCCCTACGTCATGGGGGATAATTGTGTAGAGGGATGTAACGTCGCTAGTGACTAGTTGGTAAGAATCATTCCACTGGATAGAGTCTAGTATTTGTAGTGTTTGTATTGTATCCTTGAGGTGCGAGGGGTTTTTTACCACCAAAGGTTGAAGGAGGATATCTATATATTCAGAGACTTTTGAGGATATGGAATCTATGCCTGATATGATGGGACGACCTGGAGGATTCAAAGTGTCTTTGTGAACTTTTGGCAAATAATAAAAAAACGGAATCTTCGGATGTGTGACCTGTAAATATTTACCTTCTTTTTCCGTTAAAATAGTTTTTTCTAGACCTTTTTTTTATAAATGTTTCAAAAAGCTGTTTAATTTTGTTAGTAGGGTTGGAGGTGAGTTTTTGATAAGTTGTTGTATCTGAAAGAATCCTTTTGGACTCCCTCAGATATTTTTCCTTAGAAAGGATTACAATGCCTCCCCCCTTGTCAGCCGGTTTGATAATTAGGTCTTTATCTCTTTGGAGTTGTCTGAGGATATTTTTTTCTTGTCTTGTCATATTTTGTTGATACTTATTTAGTTTCTTAATGTTATTCATTTCTCCCATTACCATGATCTCAAATGACTTCATTTCATCAGAGATCATGTGCTTCGGGAAGAAAGAAGATTTTTCTTTAAGAGTGGTTTGGAACTAGGCAATTTAATAAAGAGGGGGAAGAGATAAATTCGAAAGGAATTTTCAACCTGACAGAACACATATTTACTAAAAAAGAATTATTAATTCTTAAGAAAGGGCTGAAATTCGCACCAACCGTAGAATTCAATAAATTCGACTTTTTTGTCGATATGAATAAATTTATGAGGAATTTATGTCGAAATTTTTTTTTTTATGATAAGGAAGAGACGACAAACAAAGAAGTAATAACTCCTTACATACAAACCACTCTTAAAGAAAAATCTTCTTTCTTCCCGAAGCACATGATCTCTGATGAAATGAAGTCATTTGAGATCATGGTAATGGGAGAAATGAATAACATTAAGAAACTAAATAAGTATCAACAAAATATGACAAGACAAGAAAAAAATATCCTCAGACAACTCCAAAGAGATAAAGACATAATTATCAAACCGGCTGACAAGGGGGGAGGCATTGTAATCCTTTCTAAGGAAAAATATCTGAGGGAGTCCAAAAGGATTCTTTCAGATACAACAACTTATCAAAAACTCACCTCCAACCCTACTAACAAAATTAAACAGCTTTTTGAAACATTTATAAAAAAAGGTCTAGAAAAAACTATTTTAACGGAAAAAGAAGGTAAATATTTACAGGTCACACATCCGAAGATTCCGTTTTTTTATTATTTGCCAAAAGTTCACAAAGACACTTTGAATCCTCCAGGTCGTCCCATCATATCAGGCATAGATTCCATATCCTCAAAAGTCTCTGAATATATAGATATCCTCCTTCAACCTTTGGTGGTAAAAAACCCCTCGCACCTCAAGGATACAATACAAACACTACAAATACTAGACTCTATCCAGTGGAATGATTCTTACCAACTAGTCACTAGCGACGTTACATCCCTCTACACAATTATCCCCCATGACGTAGGGATGAAAGCAGTACAATATTTTTTAAACAAAGCAAATTTTAAACAGGAACAAATCGAATTTATTTTAGAGGGTATTTATCTTATTCTTACTAATAATTATTTTTGGTTCGACAATTCTTTTTATTTACAGACAAGGGGGACAGCGATGGGCACCAAATTTGCGCCCAGTTACGCCAATTTGTTCATGGCGTATTGGGAGGAACATTTCATCTTTTCAGCCCACCCCTGGGTGTCAAATTTGGTGTCCTATCACCGATATATTGACGATATCCTTTTTATCTGGAATGGTAATACCCACCTTCTAGAAATGTTTTTAACTTTTCTAAATGATAACGAATGGGGCATCATTTTAACCACCACTCATAGCCCCACAGACATCCAATTTTTAGACTTATATATTTTTATTCAGAACCAACAAATACTAACAAAGAATTTTTTTAAAACTGTTGATGCAAATGGATATATCGAAAGTAACAGCTGCCATCACAAACCATGGTTAGAGAATGCTCCAAAAGGCCAGTTCATGCGAATTAGACGCAATTGCACCAAAGACGACGATTATATTCAACAAGCCACAAAAATAAAGGAAAATTTCTTAGAGAAAGGATATCAGGAGAACAATTTGATTTCAACAATGGAGAAAGTAAGAACCCTACCACGAAAAGAACTACTGACTTATAAAACAAAGAAAACCGCCCTTCCATATGGAAACAGAGTACCAGAGTAAAAAACGACATTTGAGTGATCTTCGAGAGCTTATAGGCAAAGATTTTGTCATTAAAGACAAATTAACCTGCTTCTCTAAAGGCGTAATAAATATCTTGAAATGCACTTGCGGTTTACTATATGTCGGGAGAACTATCAGATGTCTTCACATCAGAATCTCCGAACATATAAGGAATATAAGAAAAGGTTTGGAGACCCACAGCGTCTCCAAACATTTTAAAACCCATCATAATCAAAATCCCGACCTATTGTTTTTTTGCCCCCTTAAAATAGTGACACCAGACTGGAGAGGAGGGGACTATATTAAGAAAATAGGGTTAGAAGAAATGAAGTTCATTTTTAATTTTAATACCCTTATCCCACACGGCCTGAACTCGGATTTTGAAACATGTCACTTTGTTTGAAATTTATTTAAAAAAATAAATAAATAAATAAAAAAAAAACAAAAAAAAAACCCACTTTAAATAGATTCTAGAAGAAATAATGAATTTATCTTCATGCACTTTACAATTACCCACCTGAAATAAAATTACACTCGAAATAAGAAAATGAATTTTCTCCCTTTTAACATAAAAAAGAAATATTACATAGATATATGTTTCACAATATTAATCACACTATAAGCATTCTACTAATGTATATATATAAAGCACTTTAGTTTGTCACTATTTCACTTTATTGATACTAGCTTGGGAAAATAAGTATTGATATTTTAGATACTATGTTGCAATGTATTTAACTTTTTGTGCTGTGAATGGAACGCACACACTATATAGTGTGCGTTCCAGCTGACTATCACTATAGAAACAAGATAACATTCTGCTCGGGATCGAGCCGACGTCTGCAGTGCGATGACGTCAGAACCCGGAAGTGACGCACGGCGAAAACCGGAAATGCGTTCCACCGCGGAATTTATGCGTTCCAGGGCCTAAATACCGGCAAACCATTGAGATATAAAGGAGAACACAGCAGCAACACAACACTACCGACTGAGGAAGCCCTGATTATAGGGCGAAACGCGTTTCGGCAATAGTAAGACTCCCACATTGGACTCTTTCATTATATTGGACTTCTTTTGGACTTTTTTATATTTGAGTATTTTAAATTGGAGATATCCTCCTACTTTTACTTTTGTCCTGATTTGGATCAATAAACACTTTACTGCTGCAAGTAAGTGTTTCCAGCTTGTCCTTTCGGTTATTGGGAGATTCACAGAAGGAAGGGGACATCCTATAAATAGTCCCAGCGCTATTCCCATGAGAGCCACATGTTCTTGCTTGGCTCTCGGTTTGTGAGTACCTGATATCTACATTCTACTTTTAATATCCATTTGTTTACTGTATTACACTATTGTGTTTTTATTATTTTTTCTATTAGAGATTTTAAAGTGCGATCCACCTACTGTACGTATTAATAATTAGGCACACCTGATATAGGGTGTTGATGTCATTAGACCACACCCCTTCTCATTACAGAGATGCACATCACCTAATATGCTTAATTGGTAGTAGGCTTTCGAGCCTATACAGCTTGGAGTAAGACAACATGCATAAAGAGGATGATGTGGTCAAAATACTCATTTGCCTAATAATTCTGCACTCCCTGTAGTACATAAGGCACCTATTATCTCCCTATCTCCTCCCCTGCATTTTGATGGTGATATTCAAGAATGCTGTGGATTCTTAAATTAAATTGATTACCACTTTGAGGCCTCACCTGGTCATTTCCCACGGATAGAGCTAAGATTGGATATTTGATGAACCCACTTAAAAGTAAGGCCTTAACTTGGGCCAACCCATTATGGGAGAGTAACAGGAGTATTTCTCATAATTACCAGGAATTCCTTGCGGAATTCAAATTAACGTTTGAACCATTAATCAGGGAGGATGATGCCTCTACTGCCTTAATGCATATCAAATCAGGGAACCGGTCTATCTCAGATTATGCCATCAAATTTCGCACCTTGGCCTCTGAGGTAGACTGGACTAACAACAAATTAATCGCTGCTTTTAAAAAAGGATTATCTGAGAATATACTTGACAAAATTGCTGCCAAGGATCTACCAAAAAAGTAAACAAATGTATTACCTTTGTGATGCAGATTGATAATAGACTTAGGACCAGAGAAATTACTAGAAGCAGAAC